>CM017565.1:17239039-17629805 GCA_007844125.1 Sinonovacula constricta
TCAACCAGTCACAATGTAAAATAAATATGCATATACCGATAGGTCAACCAGTCACAATGTAAAATAAATATGCATATATCGATAGGTCAACCAGTCACAATGTAAAATAAATATGTATCGATAGGTCAACGGAAGACTATTCTTACTACAGTCAGAGACAAAAATATACTATCTACATACAATTACGAATAAGAATATAAAGACATCTTTTTAACAAATATTAAGATAAAATTAAAAAAAAAAAACCACTCTATATAACAAATGCAATAACATATTTTATTACAATGCAAAGGGATTTTTTTTTCAGTTCACTACTAAAAAAACGTTTTACCTTCTTCTATAAACTATGAAAAAAAAAAACAGTTTGAATAACCTTCCACTGAACCATCAAAATATGCAATTTCATTCCACCTTGTGACTGGCCCAATGAAGGTGAACTGCAAAACAAACCAAAACGGTAAAAACATCTCTTAGTCACACTAAACCTAGTTTGCTAACTTAATGGGTTTACCCTGACCTCAGCTGTAAAAATTAAGGCGACTATTCGACCCCAATATAGTTATTTGGCTGTATGTTGTCTAATGTTTTCATCTGTTTTATATGTTACGTTATTTGACTATATTATGACAATATTAAATATACATGTCATGATTCAATAATTATTTTCGTTTCTTCCATCTTTATTGATATTATAATACACAATTCTCGAATTACTTGGTAAAAAAAAACTTTGGTACAATAAGATCTATTTCTCTTTCCAGGCAATATCCCGACCCCTTTACATCTTTTCTTTCTTGGATAATTCACCAATAATCTCTCGGATGTTTGATGGGAAAACTCAGTCAAAATTCACGTGTCGGTGCCAATAACTTCATCAAACAAGAAAGAAAAAACGTTTTCTATATTTCTATTGAACACGCAGTAATAGTTGCATATCTTACCAAATGTGGCATATACATGTATATAATATACAAAACAAAATTTAATCAACTTTTAACCAATACTTTCCAGTAGCAGTAGTAGTTATATTGGAATGATGAAACACTAAATCAGTTATTCCTTTTTACTGTACCTTGTAACAAAGATAGTGAATGATAGAAAAAGAGAGAGAGTGAGTGAGAGAGAGAGAGAGAGATAAAGAGAGAGAGAGAGAGAGAGAGAGAGAGAAAGAGGGAGAGAGAGAGAGAGACAGAAAGTTGTGTCTGTGTGTACGAAAGAGATTGAAAAGACAGAATGAGGAGAGATGGAATGAGAGAGGGATGTATAACCATAGCATGATGATGTAATATATAAAGATCAACTTCTTCTTCTACCCAATATATGTATTGTGACATTCGAATATTGTATGTAGAACATGAAATGAACTTGAATGATTTGAAATATATGTCATCATGTTGCAGAAATAAAAGATAAAAAAACAAACAGATATGGCATGTTAATCGATTAATGGAAGTTTGTTACACAAAATATACATATACATTTCACTTTTCGCTTTTAAAGAACTTTTTGGTCACGTATTCTTCTTGCGACAAGCAAAACGCCATGATTCTGTAAGTATCATTGCACCAGGTACATTCGTACCCGAGAAGTCGTATTAAGTGTGTTTACATAAACCGACTTATCCAATCAGCGTACGTGTAAAATTTGTGGTGAATGATTTGCCTACTTTTTTCATAACATTATGTGCATTTTGTTTGTGATTTGTTTGGAAGGCGTGAAATGAAACTGACAAAAAACAGCATTAGGGAAGGAGTTACTTAGAAATCGGGGAAAGACCCATATACAAGTAGTGTCATATTTTATAAATAATAACATATTTATAAATTTCCAGTCTATTGATTGCCTAATTACTTTATTTCCTTATTTGCCCAATATCTTCCTTTACCAAAAATAGCTAGCCGTCGCTATAAGGAATATAATAAAGATAATTCTTACTTCGCACAATAGTTTGTTTGTTTGTTGTTTCGTTTTTTGGCAGTTGGAAGTCCCATCTTTGAGGTAAATCAATCAACAGACAGGTTCTGTAGAACAAGACACCTGAAGTTGACAATAAACTAATTGCCGATTGGAACCTGTGAGCAAAAAAAAACTCCAGACAACTGGCAAGAACAGCAACTGCTTAGCGAGATAATAACACTGAATTTACTTGCACTCCCCCTACTGTTTGTATCTTTATGTTTTGGGAACATGAATTGGCAAAAAAGGCAAAAGGATGGCTAAGAGAGTAAACGGCAAAAAATAACAGCGAAGAAGACATTAAATATGCATTTGTTTCTTAGCATTCTTGTGCGGAAATTATCCTCTTCAATTGTAGAAGTGGAGGTGAAAATGTAAAATTAACTGCCTAACTAACGCTTGCCGTTTCGACAGGTGCGTGGTACGAATCCACTCAAGTTTCATTAGGACAGTAAAAGAGCCTTACACGTGGTAGAAGGGAGCGAGTGAAGAGCCAACACTCAAAACTTGCGTTCACAATTGTTATTACTAATAGTCCCCTCTCGCCCCATTCATCATTTGCTTTCTCCCCTTTTGATGTTAAAGAGTTGCGCACCTAGCTAACGAACGCATCATCTCGGCAATCCCCCGCAGGATGCGTCCAAGAAGATTGAGACTGAAAAGTTCACAATCGATGCCCCTCGGTCATTTTCGGTATGAAACAATTCACTTAACTGAGTACTCTGGCTATTCAAAATGAACACTTTTGCTGAAGTTTTTGGTAATATTATGACATAAATTATGGTCAACAGTCGTGTCAAAGGGTGCATGATTGCAAGTTTACTTTGTGATCAGACCACGCTTTTCTAGCAATCCCTAATACGTCCATTGATGTGGGCTGTTGGTTTTTGTGTTGTGTTTTGTTTGTTTTTTGTGTGTTGTTTTTGCTAGTTGTTGGTGTTTGTTTGTTTGTTTGTTTTTGTCTAGATGCGTCTGTGGCCGAGAGTTGCGATCTTATAACTCGCTTATCACCGGTTGCTCGCTTTTTACCGCGTGGGTTCGAGTCCCGGTCGAAGCGAAGGACTTAATGAGGGAAGTCTTCCAGCTGACCTGCTTTGAGCCGGTGGTTCTACCCAGACATTTGTCTGATGTCTACCTGCACAAAAATATCTGGACGTCGCTATAATTACCATAATTTTGTCGGTGCGATTTATTTCTAAAATCAAAACAAAAAAAATCGTCTTGTCCGTTCGTACAATCAAAGACACATGACAGGCAATACCTGTAAAACATGTCAGGGATGGTTCCGAGGGGGAGGGGGTGAGGGAGGGGCATCTTAATTGAACGGATCTTGATTCATGTGCCCCACACAGCACACACACACCTACCTTTTAGGGATCCGCCCCCGGTGCATGTAAGTACTTATGATGGTTTTAACCACCATGATAGTATTGCCATTGTACAACGTGTCCATATGGAATCATGCGTAATATTTAAGGTCACTTGCAGACGAGACCATTTGTTAATGATAAATACTGAAGTTAACGTATTGTACAAGCAACACAATTTAATTACTTTACTTATATTCATACCCTATTAAAGGTGGAATCCATTGTCTGTAGTAAATACAATTAACAAAACCTTAACCTCTGTTTGGGGGTTTCTGGGCAAAGTTTCTGCAAAATCTCATCTTTAATCAAAGTAAATACGATTTTTAACACTCCCTAAATTGTAAGTAGGGACAACTCGTGAAAAATTCGCTCTTAATTTTCACTCTTTCCCAAATCTATAAATAACCTCGATAGGGATTTCTGCTAAACATAATCTATACCGACGTCAGAGCGCATTATCCGGATGATGATATAAAGTGATCTCAAAATAAAGTGATCACGTGGTTTTCTCAGTATAAAAATAACTAACTGTGCAGCTCAGATAGGAACTACATGTTTGTAATGACTAGTGGGGTACTATTCTACACTTTTTAATATATTTCATATTAAGATAATTCGAGATTTTTAACTTAAATGAAACTTTAATAAATTTATTCAATTAAGATTAAATCCACCGAAAACTTGTTCATTGTAAACTAACTGACGCAAAAACTGAAAATGTTTAAGGTTAGTATCATTTATAATGATAAATTAATTAATTAATTAATTAAATTTGATGAAATTTTCTCCAGATCATTTACATGACCATTTTATACTTTCCTAATGACATATATAATGCTAGTAATATGAAAAAGTTTAAAAGAAAGTTTAATTTGTATTAAAGATAGCGTCCGACAGCTTGGTCAAAAGTTTTGTTTCTTAAACAGACAAATAAATTGTAATTATCAGAAAATGTTGTTTATTTGTTCCGGTATTATATGTGAAAAGTAAAGCACAATATACCATTCGTCATTACACGTGAGTATTTTCTAACTGAGCCACGCTGCATAGTTAGATATTTTTAAACTAAGAAAACCACGTGACCACTTTCTTTGAGATTACATAAAGGAGTAATTCGACTAATTCGCTCTGACATCTGTACCTATTTTTAGCAGAAATCTTCCTTCTGCTAATCTATAGAAGTTGAAAGAATGAACATTTAGAACGATAAGTTACACGGTATGTACTGTCTAGCCATACAGAAAGTGTTCTTAAACATCTTCATTAAGTCTAAATTAAAATCACAAAGAATTGTGCCAAAATTTTCCAAACAGTGATAAGATTTTGTTACTTGCATTTGATATAGATAGTTTCCATGTGATGTCATCGACACTGATAAGACAGTTTAAGGCAGCCATCTTTGTGGGCAGAAGCTAATGCAGGCCGAAATCGGGAAATATGTGCTGTATTAAACTCACCACTGTGTTTTTATTTTTAAGTCTATTTTATTGAATTTTATATCAAATTTTACAGCTTTTATAAAGTATTTTAAATATAAAAACTATATTTTGATAGTTTAAAAGGTTAAAGAAATACAACCGAAAATGATACACTGTTCATTTTGTTTTAAGTATGAGCCAATGGTTTTATTTATTTCTGTGTATTATTTTCTGTGTGCATTTATAAAGGTGTGGGGTAAAATTATTGTATTCTAAAATATGAATATCAAGAGTTCCATTGGTGTATAGCTTTTAATTTTGGGACTACAAATGAAGAAATTACAAGAAAATAAAATTTACCCTTCTATACAATTCATATAAAAATCCCCTTGAAGTTACCATCAAAGATGGCTGCCAAGATAAGGGATTTTCACTGATGTGGAGACTATCTATTAAGGTCAAGGACATTTTCCGTCTAAACTTGTTCGCATGAACGTAACATTTATTTATTTTTATTTTTTTTATTTTTTTATTTATTTATTTTTATTTTATTTTATTTATTTATTTATTTATTTTTATTTTATTTTATTTTATTTTATTTTTTTATTATTTTTTTTTGTCTTCTGCTCTCGGGCGCCACCTTTAGCGGTTACGTTCTCTGAATCTTGATGAAATTTTCTCCAGATCTAAGCTTGAACATATGCATCTCCGAAGAGGCAACGTCATGAAATCATTAATGCTATATGTTTGTTAGTTTTTTATTTCGGTTCTAAATGCAACAGCACAACCATGTATATCTTTCCACAATGGATTCATAGAGGCGGAATTAATGATCGGGTATAATTTGCCAGCCCGGTTCTCTCAAGATCGTATTTATTTAAGAAACAACACTTTTCTGATTAATGACCAGTTTCTGATGGCAGTGTTTTATAACTTATCTAGTGTATCACTTAAAAATAAATAAATGAACAGCCTCCTCTCTTGCAGTAACTGCCTGTAATCCACATTTTCAACTTTATTTCGTTTTGAGAGACATTATAAAACGTGCAGAAAGATGAGTACTTATAAAATGCATTCCAAGAATTCAGCGTTATGAAAAATCTGGTTTTGTTAAGTTCATCGCCATCATAATATTCACCATCATCATCAGCATAATTATCATCAGCATCAGCAGCAGTAGTAGTAGCAGCAGCAGCGTTTAAAACCTTAATCGCTGTGCTGTAGGCTTCAGAAGATTGTGTTTCGTATACTTGTAACGATATTTTCTCTCTTTTGTTTTGCAACTTCTGTTTTAATCGTTGCTGTTCTGTAAGTTTAGTTTTAGCTATACTAGGTTTGGTATTGTTCGTCATCTATTGAATACATGTTTTGTATTTTGTTGCATAAGATTTACTAGTTTCTCTTTAAATTAAATTATCTACGTAATATTGATCTTAGTAGACATATAAATTATATTCTGACTTTGTGTTTTCAATGATGTTGCTGTTGTTGTTTTGTTGCACTGTTCTTGGTGTTGCTGTTATTGTTGGTTGTGATGGTGGTGATGGTTGGGGTGGCATTTTTCGGAGGGTGCGAACTGAAGGGGATTGCATTAATGTCTCAGGGTGTATACGCGATGAGGGCGGGAGGGTTGCAAAAGAATAGAAGGATGGTGGGGAGGATGAGAGGAGGAGGAGGAGGAGAGGAGAGAGAGGAGGAGGAGGAGGAGGAGTAGAAGAGGAGGAGGAGGAGGAGGGAGGAGGGAAAGAAGAGAGAGGAGGAGAGAGGAGGAGGAGTAGGAGATTATTATGAGGAGATTATTATGATTAAGGAGGATAGTAGATATTATAGTAATAGATTATTATTATAGATTATTAGGTATTAGATTTATATTATATTATATTATTATTATTATTATTATTATTAGTTTATTTATTTATGTTATTGATTGGATTATTATTTATTATTATGTTATTGTTATTATTTATTCATTATTTTTATTATCTTATTACTTCTATTATTATTATTTTATTTTACTTTATTTATTATTATTTATTATTATTTTTTATCTTATTATTATTTTATATTATTATTATTTTATTTTATCTTATTTTATTATTGTTATTATTCTATTATTAATCATATTTATTAATCATTTGCAACACAAGATAATACGTCGTTCTTTACATTTTATTAATATAATTTGGCACAATTATACACAAAATATAATACATGTCTACAGTTAGACGTATTTGTCAGTAATAAATAAGATATAACAATTACAAGTAATATACAATGTCTAATATACATATAACAGCACATGTTCAAAAACTTCATTATATTTTACATTGGACCCATAATGCAATCAAACATTGACTTGCACATAATTTGTTCTATTTATAGAATACAGTGCAGTGAAATTATGGATACATAAAAATGGACGGATAAAAATATATAATTATCAACAAATTTCAGGCTAATTTCTTCTTGCATATTATTGTCATTTACAAGTTACAACATATTTCAAACGGTAAACTGGAGTAATATCCATTTTACCTCTGGGTTCAACTTAGCTACATCTTTTTGTAAAATGTTATTTAGTGAACAAATATTGAAGCACAGGAACCTTTAAAAATATTAATCAAAGCCAATCGAATTGAACCTTGTTTCCCTTTTCTGCTCATATATGCTGTTGTTGGGTTATTGTTGTTTTTAAGCCTTCACACTAGATCCAGTTGTACTTTCTCTTTTTTTCGCAAAATATATCAAGTGTTAAGTTATCTCATTGTGTATATATCTTTATGTTTGAACATCAATTGTTTTTCCATAGTATCTATATTTAGGTCTGAAGACGATTATCATATTAGTGGATAGTCTCCCCTGAATACTCAATAAACGCAAGTAGGTCCTTTCATTTGAATTACTCGGTTTTATGCTTGTACTCTTAGGAGTGTATCTTAACTTTAATGCCTTTCTTGTGATACAAACGTTAACCAGCATCAATAAACACTTGTTTTAATAACAAAGATCTATACATATTTTAATGGATTTAAAGCTTATATTTATGCCTAAGTATTTATAATTGCACCATCTACAAAATAATAGGCGATAAAGTCCAAGAATTCCAACTAAAAGGGCCTACCTACTATTTGGACCACCACAGATATTATTTAACAAAGGGAGACGATTTCTATTTTATCAATGTACCCCATTCTGTTTATAAAAAAAAAAAACACTTGATATTTACACTACCGTCTCAAACCAACACAGCTGCCATCTTCGTGCTTCAATAACAACGACATTCTTGAGAACGTTTTGGTGCAGTTCTTGCATCCATACTTCTTAATGTCAGAATGAGTCTGCAGGTGAGCTCTCAAATTTGACCGGTCCGCAAATGAACGTCCGCAGTGCATACATTTGAACGGCTTTTCTCCTGTATGCGTCCTCACATGACCTTGTAGCAACCATGGCCTTGAAAAAGCTTTTCCACAAAGTTTGCATTTGCAGGGTAGGGTGTGCGTTCTAATGTGCATTTTCAAGGCGCCCAGAGATCCGTACGATTTGTCGCAATACTTGCAATTGAACTCTTTTTTCACGTGACTGACGCAGTGGAATTGCTTATGTTTGGAAAGACCGCCAAACGTCGAGTAGCTTTTCTTGCAGGAGTCGCATTGATAGCGCGGTGGGGGTGGAATTCTGGGTTCCTTGAGCGGAAGTTGCGTCTGCGCATGCGTGCTATCGGCTGAAGATTTCAGCCACGCCATCCACCATGGTGAAGCGTTCTTGCAAAGAGAAGGATGCGTCAAATTTAGCGGCCGTGACGCTAAGATGTTGGGTGCATAACATCCATAGGCCATGGCTTGTGCGTGCTGTTCTTGGAGTAGCTGAACTTGCTGCGCATTTGCAGGATGGACCCCGTGTTGTTGAAGCAGATATGGCATTAACCTATGTTGTAAAGCCATCTGGTGTTGGTGTTGTTGCTGATGTAAACTTAGCTGCTGCTGTTGTTGTCTTTGGTGTTGATGTTGTTGCTGTTGATGGTGATATATGGCTAGTTTTTGAGCTTGAAGAAGCTGAATGTGGTCCGCCCTTGGTTGCTCTGCCGTAGTTAATGTAACGTGCGCTGGCGACGTTGCATGAAACGATGACGTCAAGCCTGGCGATGTTTCAACACAACGTCGATCACACTTTGCTAGCATAGACAGGGGCGATAACTGTGGACTACAATTGCTTGTGATGATAGGAGAGAATGCACTTGGTGTAGGAAATGAACGAGTAGAATCAGTCTTATCGGAGATGTCGGTTTTGGCCGATTTTTGACACAAACTGTCAAGAATTTGACCAATGGGGTCGCGTTTTCTTTTAAGCGGCTGTTCCGTAATGTTCTTTGTGGGTGTGACTGTATATCTGTTGGTAACAGTGACGTCATTTGTTTGGTCACCAGCCTTTTTATGTAAGTCCATATCAGGGGAACCTGGCGGGGTTGGCAGGTTGGGTATAATGGAAGACTCGTTGGCATCTAAAACAAAGATATTTTTATAAGTGTTATTGTTTACATCTTTCTCATATTATAAATAACTAAAAGCAGGACTAATATGAAAATGAAATGGGCTCGTTTTGGTCAAGTGTAACTTGTTTTTATCATTCTAATAATTTTATGAGATCCGTTAATAAAGAATATGGGTAAATGTCTTATAAACTGTTTTATTGTTTGTTTGTTTTTAAATTCGTCTGTTAACGTTTTGTATGATACGATAAGTGTATGGTTTCAAGAAGCCTTGTCCCTAATTACTCTGTATAAATGTATTTAACCTAAGTTAATATATTTAAACTACGTAAATGTATTTAATCTATTTTTTGTATATATATTTCACGAAAATTTATGTAAACTGTGTGCGATGTGCAAATCTCCATGCATGTTTTTTGTGTTAATTTTCTTATTTCCCTTTCAACCTATGTGTTTGGTACGATTTAGAATAAGCCTTAACAATAAAGACAACATGACAGTTTTAATGAGAGACATTAACGAATAGTCTCCCCTGAATAATCCCTTAATTCGATAAAGCCCAAGAATTCCAGCTAAAAGGACCTACCTACTGTTGGGAATAACTCGGATATTAACTAGCAAGGGAGACAATTTCCATTTCACCAATGTATCCCATTGTATCAACATGTAAATAATTCGTTAAGTTTACAAATATGAAATAACTCGATTCCCTTAGGTTAATACTATTTCCGTGTCGCGTATAACATGTTAATATGGCCATAATTGTGTCGGTGCAATGCATCTTAAAACCAAACAAAATATGGTCTAAAGTTTACGCTAAAAAGGCATTTGAGACTGTATCAATAAGACACAAAGTGCTTAATTGTGAGTATTTTACAAGACACGGTTACCAGAAAATAACAAAATGTGAACAACTTGATGTTGTTTTACAGAAAAAGAAGTAACATAAGTTTGAATTCGGTGCGATGTTTTTACTAGTGCATATATAAGATCACTGTTCCGAAAATGTTTGTATATAGGTTAAGACCCGCATTTACCAACTATTCTTAAGCCTAAGTCATGAATTAAGACCAGGAAACAATTTTAATACCAATTAAATTATGCTTGTTTATGAAGTTTCAATGTGATTTTAAGCTCAAAGTAAAAAAAGTCATGCCAAAAAAAAAAACAAAAAAAAAAACAGACATGTAGTTAAACGACCTACTGAAGATATTGTGGATTGAAATCCATGACATGAAAAATTCTTACTTAAGAATGGTTGGTAAATACGGGCCTTAGTCCTTCAACTGTCATTATACAAGACTACCATGTTTGACACATTATACACAGAATACTTAAACATATGACGATATTGGTATATTTCTAAAAAATATTAGAGTTTTCAAAGTATCATATTATTAAATTCTTTAACATTGGATTTCTTGTCTTTATTCTTGCTTAGATCTCTGCCAAAAGCCATTGTGTTCACTGTATTATTAGATACTTTCTTTTACTTGCACGTGGCACTTCCAAACCTGGCACTGAACGGAACCCCCGCGGAACAATACATAGATGTCTGTATATTACCTGGTACCCGTCCACCCCACGGGCCGGCGCTTTACCTGTATAATCTATTCTGTTCTGTTCATAATCTCGGCACGTGTCATGTATTCTTACGCAATAGTGGTGATAAGCCTGCATATTAATGAGCTACCGGTACACGGGCGCCCCCTAGTGACACGATGCAGATTCACGTGGAGGCTTATCTGGCAAATGTAGCCAGGACTGTTTATTGCTGTCATAAAGCTATTGTTTCTGAATTATTAATTGATGATAAATTGTCATAATTACTGAAGATCAGAGATTTATACGCCGTGAGTTAATGAACGTGTTTTTATTTACATTTTTATATTTCGCCAATATGATATTATGGTTTTATTGGTTGTTGTTGTTGTTGTAGCTTATTGAAAGTAAAGTTTATTTAATTTAATATAAATCGATATTTTGCGAGGAGGCTGACAACGGTTTTTATAATTAAATATTTATGCATTTTCAAAAGTACGACAAACAGTACAGAAAAAGGACGTATTATGATATTGCAGAACCAACAATTGTTAATGGTTGATTTATTTATTAACAAACCTACACTATTTGTGAAATGCGACAAATTAATACTGATTTTTAATATATGTCATACCTTAGTTACGAAATATTTTATTATAATTTTATAGATATGTTATAGTAATCAGAAAATAACATTTATTATTGAACTATACCCTACAATTAAAAATAACACACACAACTGAGCGTTATGGATGACTGGGAAAAAATCGTCTTCAATTATCTAAGAAATGCTGCTTTTCCTGGCTTATTTGTAATAAAATCTATTAGCACTAATTTACGGTAATGTTTTTTATGACGGATAATAAACATTATGTGGGATTTTAATTATGAGACTAATTAATGCTACATGCATATACATGCACTGATCTTTCAAAAGAACCCTGGAGCAGAGAGAAAACACGTGAGAGAAAAGTCACGTAAGTGGCAATAAAAATATAGAGCGGACACTTAAGAGCATTACGATAAAGAATTTCCGGATCTATTTATTGTCTAGCATTGTGAGCTATAGGAAAACCTATCCCTAAACATTTTGGCAGAATTTTTTTCAACAAGTAACTCCAAGGCTTTTTTCTGGTAAAGGGGGCAGATTGGAACTGTCCGAAATGACACTTTTTTTAAAAGTGGATCTGAATCGACAGACGCTTTTAGCGCTTTATGATTAAAATAATCTCTCTGAAGATCAAGCGTCTTTAAGAGTTAAACGGTGTGACGACATTCTTGCGAGTGCTTGAAAAACATGGCAGCGTATTTTAGATCGTGTCAATTGCAAGCGGGCTAATATCGTTCTATCTAAATGAACCGTTATAAGTGGATGGCGGAACTTAAGTGGTATTTCATATTCGCCGTAATGTGTCATAAATTCGGGTTTGCGGTTTTTATATCAAAAGCGTCATTTTGCCATTGCGAACTGACAAGTAATTCTTTCATACAGAAAACGTTCACAAAAAGGACAGACATTATTTATTATTTAAATAGTTTGAGTATAAATTTTAATTTATTTGTAAGTATTAAAAATAATATGCAATAAAATTTGAGTTATTGTAGCAAACGAATTAAGCTTGATATTAGATTCTTTAAAAGTAACGAAGTTGCGTATTAAAACAGCAAGTAACTATTGTAACATTTAATGTCAATTGTCTATTATTAATTCATATAACTTACTGGTCACTGCAGTAAAAATCATATCAAACAGAACTTATAAAGTTTAGTTTTAATTGTAAAA
The DNA here is from genome assembly GCA_007844125.1 of Sinonovacula constricta. Classification (NCBI taxonomy): domain Eukaryota; kingdom Metazoa; phylum Mollusca; class Bivalvia; order Cardiida; family Solecurtidae; genus Sinonovacula; species Sinonovacula constricta. The sequence goes on from CM017565.1 coordinate 17,251,595, forward strand.
CAATTTTATAATTATAATCATTATTATCAGACATGAAATAAGTTTAAGCGATATCTGTTTTAAGTTTAGTTAAAGCAAAGACTTTCCTTAATATTTCCCAATATATTACATGATGCGTGATGATTTAATGTTCGTTATCTATAAATATACAAAATATGTTATTAAAAAATAAATCGATAAAGACTGTTCTTAATGTTTGTCAGGTTAAACTTATTGCCATTATCTAGGTGAATAAAAACTAAATGTCGCAATCAAAATAAGTACATAAATGCAACCCTGTTGTAAATTTACTTCGATTTATTTATTAAAACTGGTTGCAATTGTTTGTTCACTTATTAAAAATCTGAATTTATTTTTTATACTATATATGAAGACATTTAGAAGAGTGTCTTAAATGTAAACAGCATATTTAAGTAAACTTTATTCTTTTTTTTTTTTCTTGCTCTGACAAGAGAGTCGATAAATGCATTATTGTGGAATAAAAACACAATTGTAATGTAATTATGTATATTGTAATAAAGTATACAAGATAATAGAACCGATGTGTGTATTTCTTCGAGGTGCGTGAATGTAGATGATACGTTTATTTGCTAGTTCGTTTAGTTATGTATATAGTTATGTATTTACACAAAGTGACTGCTGCTGTTGTTGTCGTTGTTGTTGTCGTTGTTGTTGCTGTTGTTTTACAAACGTGTATGTCCTTCTCTGATACTATATATATATCATTACCGAAGTTTGACACTTTGCTTGCACTTTTGGTTTATATTTAAAAACAGTTTTACAACACCATTTATATTTTTATGCATGCACAAATAAAAACAGACACAACTGATATCACAAGTGCAAAGCACATACGTTCCTGATCAATCCAAAGATGAAATATACAACATGTGAGGTAACAAAGAAGTAATTTCGCTTTTCGTTATTGTCTTGTGCTCCCCAAAGAAAGACTACATTGCATTCGCTGCATTGTGAGGGAAAATAAAATCATACACCCTAGCTTACACAAATAATTAAAAATCGGATTTGAAAGCCTTCCATAATTTCGTATGGTTTATCAACATATAAAGTGGGATTATATTTAGAAAATTTAAATATACAATATATAAGATTAAAATTTAACAGTTGAAAAAAAATATTTTTCACAGAATAAATATTTCTTAATCAATTTTAGCTTTAACGAAGCAACGTATGGTCATAATTGTGTCAGTACGACTGAACAATGGAAATAAATATAAAACTTTAAAAAAAAAACAAAGAAATTATATGCTCACCATGAGTTTGTATGTCCAGGGTTTTGGCTCCGGAATGTTTTGGCGAACGTGTTAAAATGTCTGATATCGAGAATTTTTGCGGCTTCATCTTCTCCTCTCTCTTTTTGTTTAAACTATTTCATGAAGCACAGAATTATTTAAGATCTAAAAAAAAATTCACGCTTTTCCCCAAAAACGGTGTATCGTATTCACCAAAGTGCTATTTCAGAAACATTCACTTGGATGTAATAATATATTATAGTTTTACGAGTCAATTCCCTCGCACACGATACTTTTCTTCTGATTTATTACTTGTAAGAAACAAGTGAGAGTGACGAGTGATGCTTGATAAAGAAACTCTGGATCATTGCTTCACAGTCGGTTCTAGCGATTCCAAAAAATTCCGACACACAAGAACTTTTTATCACTACGTTAATTGACTGCTTAATCGTTCACCGCGCCACGCGCCAATCATAGCCGCCCTTTCCACTTTAGCTCCGCCCACTCGGCTGCGCAGCGTGTAACGGTGATTAGTGCGCATGACAGATTGGTTCCGCAAGCGACTCCTCCCCCGGGAGCGCGTGTCAGGCCCTTCCAGAGATTCCTCGTCGAACCTGAACCTTCTACTTGCAGATTCACCGAGTTATACATATATACATATACATAACTGTTAACATAACATGTTTTTATTTACATTGGTACAGTGTACAATCATTATATGCATTAGAGTTATAGAACAGAACAGAATAGTACTTAGCCTGATACAGTGTACAAAACGTTATATACATTACCGTTACAGAACATGAAAGTTTTAGACTGCTACAGTTTACAAATCGTGATTAATATCACAGAAACCGTATAAATATATTTTATTTAGACTGATACATTGTACAAATAGTTACATATAATTTATCATTATATATAGATATATAATTGTATATTATATATCAATATATAACAGAATAGAATTTTACTTTGACCGGTACCGTGTACGGTTTGGGTACATTCAGTATAGTTGTAGAACATAATAGAATTTGGCTAGGCCTGGTGTACAATTCGTAACATGCATCTCAGTTACAGACAAAACTGCTCCAATGTACAAATCATTATAACCATTTTAGTTATGGAATAATATTTACTTTAGTTTGGACTTGAACGAAACGTAAAATGCATTTACTTTTAGTTTATTTGTTGAATACATCGCTGCGAGCCATGATCATTATAGCGATGTCCGGATATTTTGGTGTTGGAAGACACCTCACAAATGTCTGGGTAGAACCACCGACGCACCGCAATTCACTTGAAAGACCTTACCATATTAAGTTCTTTCTTTCAGAACAGGACTCGAACTCACGCGGTGGGAGGCTAAGCAGTCATATCAGTGACTCTACCGCTGCGCTAATATGCATTTTAGTTAGGGCAGAAGTTTTATGGATTTTTTTTCTGTCACAAGGTCTAATCCAGTTTGAGAAAATACTTTTATATACAAATTAGTTCAGAACATAGTAAAACACTGCATTTCATTGCTATTTGGTGAAAAAAAATGGGTCATTGCGTTTTAATTCAATTTTTAAAAAATGTGATAACAAAACACCACTTCATTATTTCTTTATTTAACGGAACCGCCGAAACAAATCTTCGACATTCTCCGGAGAGTGTTCGAGTTACTCGGCAAAATTCACGGCTAATTTGCTTGAGTCGACACTGACAAAAATTAATCGCTTCTTTCGGCACGTACATAACCCGAATGTGCCTTGAAATTGTAGGAATCGGAATAATTTGAAAACTCGCATGAGTATGCAATTAAATGGCAGCTCCAACAAATCTCTTTTCGTCTTGTTTTTTTTTTTTTCAGAAAGGGCTGACGAAAGAAATCTGCAAAATACATTGATGGCAAAAAGTAAGGTTGCTGGTAATTTGTTTGAGTCATTTAGAAGAGTTTAAAATTTCGCAATAGCGTTAATGACGCATTTGATTTCTCAGTTAACTGGTGTTGCTTTTCATTTTTGTTTAAATACATCGTAGCGATCAATTATGATCATTAGATCCACGTCCAGCCATTTTGGATGAGGAAAACCCCAGACAAATTGTATTGGCAGAACCACTAGCGCATCGCAGGTGCCATTAAGTTCGTCGCCCCGAACATGACTCGAACCCACGTTGTGAGAGGATTAGCAGTCCAGGGAGTTTCAAGTCGGCGACTTTACCAACTACACCAAAGGTTTTCTTGTTACAGTACTGATTAACAAACCGGCCGCAATAGCTCAGGTGGTAGAGCGTCGGCTTGCGGAGGTCGTGGGTTCGAACCCCGGCCGGGTCAAACCAAAGACTTTAAAGTTGGCAGTAGTGGCTTCCCTCCTAACGTTCGGGGCTAAGGGGAAAAGCATTACGCTTGACTCGTCGGTGTCAGTATAATGGACCGGCCGGGTTCAGTCCCTGGGCACCTCATAAGTGCCCCTGTGCTATAATGATAGAAATGTCGCTGCGCTGTATCGGCAAAAATGCCGGCTAATCCCATCCCTCCTCTCTAATTAACATAAACGTTGTGTGTTTGTTGTTGTTTTTGTTGTATTATTGTTGTTTTTCGACTGGAACGATGACGTTTAACTTGCATCTTTATTACACGTAGATATCAAACTGACAATAATGTCACTAACTAAACACGAAGCAGTACATAATCCACAGAGCTGCCATAGAAATCAACTTGAATAAAATGATTATTTACTATCCACGGATAATCTTTTGAGATTTTATTTTTTTTTAATATTTATATAAACTATTTGTAAGAAAACAGTTTGTTTGTTAAAGCGGAGGTCTGTATCGTTAAACGCATCTACAAAAGGTTAGCACTGCCTTTTTCTGGCTGCAGTCCTCATTCTTCAGAGGAAACAACAAACTTTCATTTAATAATATGTCACATTTTAAATTTAAAAGAAGACTTTTTTGTTAACACGCCATTTCAAAGACAGGTATTTCCTATACCTAAAGAATATGAGTTTCATTAAAATACATAAGATTGATAAACCCCTTGCAAAATGTTTCAATTTTTTACTCCAATAAATTGTGGCCCGTGTGACTTCATCGTAGCCGTACAATGACATTTATACATAATGTTTCCTTGTTGTTTGAAACATAATACGAAACCAAGCAAGAAAGGAGGAAAAAATGCAATGTGCATAGCTTTAAACCGATGCAATTCATTATTGTCGACAGTATTTGTCGTCCCTTCTCGGATGCTTTATAGCTTAAATACATTTTAATGTCAACTTCTTAAACGTAATACAGAAAGATGAGTTATAAAAAAATTTAACCTACAATTTGACAAAATGGTTGAGCAACACGTTCCAAAAATAGTTTTAAATGCACATATGTCTACCACTTGTTGTAAGAAAAATATCCAAGAAGACATTGGAGTGATTAGGGTTCAAACTGCGTAACAATAGAAGTATAATAAAATATTTATAGGTTATTTTACACTGAAGTGTCTAACATGGTTATATATTTAGACAAGTGCCCAGATTGAAAATATATTTCTGTATTAGACACTTCAGTAAAAACTGACGTTTTTTTGTTATTTATGCCTTTTTCTGATAAGTACGTAATATTAAATACGTGAATATACTTCCGTTATTGTTTGGATTTCTGAACGAAACATACTTTTTAAAACTCATTTGGATTAAAAATAAAAAAAATAAAAAGATGTAAATAAAATAATTTTACATAAACATCATTCTGACACATGCTTGTTTTGTTTTTGTTTTTCTGTTTACAATGGAACGCTTAAAACGCCTCCCATATTCGAGGCGCTTGAATCGTACCCTCTTATCATAAACAATAAGTAATAATGTAAAGCGTTTGCATACATCGATTTCATCCGGATTCTCATTCGTTAACGGATTTGATCGTATTTTATTTGTGACCAAGACGTTGAGATTACTGTCGAATAACGTAATAATACTGTTAGACGATGTGCTGTCCAATACAGCTATGTACATGATGATCACGTGATACAAACATATTGCACTGATGGTTCAAAAGAATTGAATACTGAATAAAAAGTCTTTAACTGTCAGTACTTCGAGGAATACACTTCTATAAAAAAACTGCCCCACGCTAAGTTCATATCTTGCTATGGTAGCCTTGATTTTGTGTTAGAATGTTTCATCTATAACCGTTACTATATTTATTACAATGAGGCGTTTTTTTTTTTGTTTTTTTTTTTTTTTGCTCTTTAAAAAGAAGGCCTGTTTAGAAGCAAATGAAGAAGCACATGAGTGTTCTAATGACTTATTGTATGTATTGCATATATGCCATTTTTTCTTAAACTTTGCTGGACACATGAGCTGCTTTTTGTAATTATTTCTGGTTTTATTGCAACAAACTGCAAACGTTTTGTTTAGTAAACTATCAGCATAAAATAGCTTCTTGTCGTTTGTTTCTGATAATCATGCTTCCTTGGTGCAAACCACCCAATGGGTCCAGCACTTAAATTAAGACCGGGAGCCAGTAATCAATCATTCGGGCCCCGCGATATAACGGACCACTGTCTTCGGCCCCATTTGCTGCACCGTTAGCGGCCGAAATATCAAACAGTCGGAGCCATATACATACAAATAAATCTGTCGTCGTGAGTGCAGATTTATTATCATTTTCTGCAGACCTCTTATGGCCAATTACCATCGATGCATTTGATCTTCTTTGATGCTTTAATACTAGATTTCTGCCGCCTGTCAAAACTCGACGCTCGGTTTAAAAACCCCACGCAGACATTTTAATTTTTACCTGACTCGCTCACTGCTTTCATAAATTGCGCGTTCGTTTTTTCTTTCTTTTCCGTTCACATACTTCCTTTGCACAGACTCGCTTTCAACTGAGGCTTATCAGCTGATTGCTTGTTCAACAATTTGTTTGATTTGACGAAACATGCTTCGTAGATGTTTAACAGGCCTCGTGATGTCCTGACGAGCGACCCAAGACAAGCGAGTCGGTGCTGGAAATTCATCAGTGACTATATGAGTGACGGCGCCATTTGCGCGATGGTGTTTGTCTGCCGAAGAAATTGTTACGTGCGAATATACTACGGCGCAGACTGCATTTTTTACTCGTGGCAAAAATTAATTTCGCGTCAAGAAAACACATATTGACTTGTTAAATCGTACCTGATGCAGAACCAAATAGAAGTTTTAATTTGTCACGACAACGATAATTTATTGCACGAGTAAGTTTCGCTCGACTCACGGTCTTTGTTCCAAAATCATCGCTGGTACAAGATGCCTTTCAAAGCATTTGCAGACGGCTGTTAACGCTCGTGCGAGTAATTCGTCTTTCTAAGCAGGAAGTTAAGCGTAGACCTAAAAACAGGATAATTGTGTCAGGTCCCAGCTCCAGGGGCCCGTATCCCACATTGCATGTTTTGTTTTGCAAAATTCAAAATGTGTTTATGAGCAAAAAGGTATTTAAAAGAACAATTTGAAGGCACTTGCGGCAATTGTTAAGAGTACATTTGCAAATACTGTCTTTAATTTATCCACAATATATGTTTATTAATTTTATCAATATGTCGACCCCCCAGACTTCGGGGGCGGTGCAAAAAATAATCTGGCTGGCGCTCTCTAACGGTCACACATCCATACACAAGCCTCAGTAACCGTTGCTTAGCCGCGATAAAAAAGCTGGTTTAAATTGCTTATATTTCTATCACTGTGGATATTTACGTTAATGCCATAATTTTTTCGCTGTTATTCATTAAAAAACTGCATTTATTTAGTTTTCATAAAATTGGTCACCATAGCCTAACACCTTACGCTCACAAATATGGGGACGGTCCAATTTTATGACAACTTTACCAAAAATGCATTATTCCATCGTATCATTCGTTGTGAAACTTGATGAGAAAATATTTGTATTACACGCTTATATGTTATGTATGATCAGGGTGAGGGATTGCCTTATACAAAGCTACAGCCATATTGACACTTGGCTGGCACAGGCTGAACAAATCAAAACGCTGAAAGCCCATTGACCACCTATGAAGTCTACCTTCTCAAGTTTTGCCAATATTTACACTCGCGCGGTAGTTACAAACATACACATGGTGAATGGAAAACAATCCAGATTATAGCTTCTTAAAGATTTCCGACAAGTTTTATATTTTCATGCCAAGTGACTTTTTGATAGTTGTTTAAAGGGTGCTATACACGCCTGCGCAGTATTTCCCGGCAGTTAACAACTGTGGTGTACAAATATTTATGTTATTGAATACCCGATAAAACGGGTCGGTTCAGGTAGCATTTGTTTTTAACAGGTGCGATGAGACGGGATCTTTGAAGTTTCGACAGTAAATTATCCACTTTAGTAGAAAATTGTGCAACAGTTTCATGCCAATTCAAGTTCGGCCAATTGATAAACCACGTGCGTTTGTAATTAAAATTCCGGGTCGATGTTATTTAATTACAACTTTTCAAGAAACTGGCCCATTGTACTAGCGGTCTTGTTATTAATTAAGAAGGCATGAACAATCTTAACTTCAAAAAATCTGACTTAACTTCAAAAATTCTGAAAGAATGAAACACTTATCTCCCCTTCTTTTGCAGTGGGTGAAGTTAAGTTGATTTTATATAATGCGTGTTGTATTCTTCGAAGTGTATTTATAATTGCTAAGCTCAAATTCATTAACTAGACAGCACAGAAACATTGATCGAGCTGTTCCTGTTTCTGTAATGAATTTGCAAATATTATCTTAAATAGTAATTGAACAGTACATCCTATATATTACATCATCATTTCCAGATATGCGCAAATTAAAGTTATTGTAAATTGAAATTAAAAAAAGTTATTGTAAATTTATTGTTGATCACTTTAATAATCTTTAATTTAATAATTAACGAGTTTATAGTTTAATTGGAAAAATCTATATACAATAATTCTGTGAACATCCATAAGAGCCGAAGTTGATTTCTTTCCGTAGCGGCATTTTCGATTAACATTTTACATCATTGAGTTTTCCGACAAAATATAGAGCCGAAGATTTATTCTTAACACATTATCCGTCAATAAAATTTAGTAGTTGTTAGTGTGTAAAAGTAAAAAAATATATATATATAAATAAAACACAAACAGAAAAATCCGGGCCTTCCTGGATGGCAGTACGTTTAATTCGCCCTTGAGTAAATGCTTTTTTTCATTAGTTTTATACTTTGTGACGGGCACAATTTTTTCATTCAAATTTCAACATGCTATGATTTTAACAGACTTCAACCGGCGCTTATCCGTTCATTTAAATTTAAGCCGGCTATTATTCAGTGTGGTCTTCTGTGCCATATACTTCTGGTTTTGAACTAATTTCAACCAATCAGATTGTTTTTATATTTCTGACATATTCCGGTTTCTGTTCATAAACCTCTTAGTCAGAAAAATCGATTTTTCCAAATTAACCAAGAATCAACCTGACACATAACGATGTTAAACCATCGCCGACAAGGTATGTCAACAACACGAATCTGTGAATGGGTTTTTGCGAAAAATTATTTACCCAGGCGCTATTTTGCTAACTTGATAACCGTGACCTTGTGTCAAGTTGAGAATGTTTGTTTTAACATTAAGGGTATATGCCGACTGTTTATTTTTGTTGCGCACGCGCGAAAATCCCCGAGCGTATCTCGCGACGGATAATGAGATGAAATGAGAGAGAAGGAGACTGCATATAGGCAGAGATTGATCTTTTTTAAATGTTCTGAATTAAGTGAAGCGAACACAAATAAATACATGTCCGGATAATAGGGATTTTAGCAATTGAGCAGTCTCGACAAAGGATGAACGCTCGGAACACCTTGGTCAATCGCATGTATTCCGGACTTGTCCGGATACCGGCGATTAGTTACAAATGAGGATGAATCGCTTGTGTTGAGTCTTGTAGTTATCTGCGATATAGCGATCTGTATTCTGAGAATTCAGCCAACTTTGGTATTTTTCAAATAAGACGCATAACACTACCCAGACTTTTATTACCCTTGTAGTTTATTGGCGACGCGCTGGAGCTTGACGCCCAAAAAATGAAATGGTCACTGAAATTTGCACATGGTGGAAGTTTGTTTTGCGGACCTCCATAACCTTGGTAAATATTCGGTACATGGAGTTCTATTTTTAATTTTGTTTTATTTCATTTTAATTTATTTATCTACATGTATTTGAATTAAGAAAATTGCAGGATATCACCTTTAATAAAGTTTTTAAAATGTATACCACAATATCTGTTAAAATCGTTTTTATCGTTTGCATCGACTTTGATGCTTCGCATCAACGGTTTTCATGTTTCCTATTATAAAAGGTAAAATATTGCTGATAAGGACCAACGCTTATGTGAGGAGGTCTTCCAGCTGATCTGTGGTGTGGTACTCATGGGATTGCTATTATTTTCAGAATCTCGGATTTCTTTTTCTTCTTTATAAACATTCACCCAACATATTATTCAACGAAACCGACAACTAGCTGGATCCAACCATAAATATAAAAAATGCATCAGGTTGTTTTTTTTTGCGGCAATAATCAGGGCGGGGGATCATGCGCATGCACATTTTCAGTTATCTATGCCATAAATATAATATTTTCTTTACGCACATGCCATACAATATAATATTTTCTTTACGCACAAGCATCGGGCACGTTCTTTAATGAATATTCCTGTAGTCAGTATTTTTCAGAATCACGATTCTCTTTTCCGTTAAGTTCTGACTGTTCCTATCGGATGATTCCCACGTATTCAACACCTTTTTTAATCCACGCAACACTTCAAACTCAACATGGGCCAAAGAACATACTTTACGAGCTAAGGACGAGGTGTTGAATCCGTTGGTGCTTCCAAAAGTGTACTCAACAAGTTAATTAAATATTCTACGCTGGCAAAATCTGCGATATTGGTATAGGATTGTTTCAATTATTCAACCACGCGTGATGTTTAGTACGTGTCAATTAAGGCTTATTTAAAACAATTATAATCAAGCGGTTATAACACATGGCTGTATATAATGACTTCTTTGTTTTGTTTTGTTGGTTTATATCAAATTTATAATCTTATGTCTCCAATTATGAGGGATATGTTGTCGGTATTCACGCTATGATTAAAGCTATAGTATATCTAGGGAAAAAAACAACATAGTAATTGGTACAATACAGTTTAAAGCAATAAGTACAGAGTTCAGAAGACTGATCAAAACAATAATGTATGGACCGTCGTTCATCGTCGGATACCCACGCTCGGCTATTCCGTTTTACTACATCCGTCGACCGTGGGTTTATGACGTCTTATCGAACTGAATAGAACAATAATTTGCCAGGCATAGTACTGCTTACAAAGTCCATACTCTTCAGTGTGGAGACTGGAAGTATAACAATGGCTGCACCTTTTTGACAAGTCTGTCGAAACAATGAAAGAACATGCTTTATCATATCATTAGACTGAACTCTTCATCGGATTATGAAGCAACCAATGAAATATCATTAAAGAAACGGCTAAAAGTGAACTAAATATCCCATGGGTCGTGGTCGATCGGTCGTGGGTGTCCGACGATGGCCGTCGTTGGGCCCGACTTTTATCCCAACGTGCTAATATGCACCGCTTGAAACCTGTCGAAACCATGCCATAGGATATGCTGAAATATTATATGTATCAGTTGTGTGCGTCGTTCGCAATGTATAATGACACGATATAAAGCAAACATAAACCAAGACTCAATGGCATATTTAGTAGAGCTCTGAACTGTTCAAATTTCGCGGGCTCAAATCCTTTATAATAAAAAACAAGCAATTTTATTTGGGGTTTGATCGAATTTTTCTCTTTTTTTTCTTCATATTTAATGCCCCCGAATTATATCGACGAATGATATATTACCATAAATTTCAAACCACAGAACAAACTTTTATTTATAATCAAAGGAAAAGGTTCTAAAGTGACGGTCATGTGATAATGTGTTAACAAAAACATTTATATGTATATTATCATATAGTTCGTCAGTACATCTACAAAGACAGTGGATACCTGAGTTTTGAGAAGTTTGCTGGAAATGGGTCATATTGGTGAAATAAACCATGTTTTCATTGTCAGATAAAAACCAAGGTCGTCTGAATATTAAATATGTCCTTTTTTGCTGGAATCCTTAGTTTTTTATGTCTCCAGTTTCCGAGGCTGATGTCAATATAAACAGCAAACTTATTTTTTGCCAAATCTATTAAAGATCTTAAAAAGATACTTAATATAAACCAGGATACGGACATTAATGTTGCAGCCTGTTAAGTAAGTTAAGTAAGTCATTGTTTCCTGAAAAGTTCATGTAAAATGCTGTTCAGTGATGTCACAGATCTGTGTAAACAGTAAATCATAAATCCGTACTCATTGTTCAAAAAAAAAAATCTATTTGAGCCACATTGCAGAGACAGCTATTTTTAAATTAAGAAAACCACGTGACCTCTTATTTTTGAGTTCAATCCGCTCTGACGTCGATGTCTATTTTTAGCAAAAATCCAAATCGTGCTTTTTTTATTAATTTTGAAAGAAATAACATTTGGGGATTTTTATTCCTTGATTTGTACTGTCTAACCATAGAAGTAGTGTTCAAAATCGCCTTTTCTTTGACTAAAGTATGAGTTTATTTAGAGATCGTGCCAAAATTTTACCAAACGGGGGTAAGATATTGTTACACGTATTTGATTGAGGCAAATTGCCAATTACCCACCTTTAATCTAGGAATCTAATTTTAGTCCTATAAGCACAGACCGTGGCGTCCGTTGTCTAGTGGTTTATACCTTGGACTCGAGGGGTCTCGGGATCAAACCTAGAAACTGACCACGTGATGTTAGTCCTTAAGCAAGACTATTTACTGCACATCACTCCAGGTACTCTACACCCGAGTATTTTTTTCTACCCAGGTAGTGGGCAGTCGAGATGGATTAATATAAGTTGAAAAAACTTGTTTCCCAATCGACTATAAAGAAATAGGTTTAAACTTTAACCGAGTAATCCACATACACTGATCTTTTCTATTCAAAGAGTATTAAGGGGAGACTATTCACCAATGTCCCTCTTTATGAATTCTGTCTTCAATATCCAGCTTCACCCAAATTTTCAGCAAGCTGGACAAACCTTTATTCTTGGGGTCTTAGCTCCGATCAACAATCTGCCAGGAAATATGGTTCACGAGGTGATAAAAGGACGAGTTTTAAATTATAAAATGTTTTGTTCAGCGGCTCATTTTCCTAAAATTTAGAGAGATTTGAGTTACTGAGTAACTTTATTTTTTTTTAATTTAAGTTATATCCTGCTATGTTCTTATTTTGCATTTAATTTTTTCTAAAACTTCTAAAAATAAACACAAACTTCAAATAATATGGACAAAGTTCCGAATGGCAGACAGATTTGCTGACCTATTTCTTGGGGGAAAGGACAAAGTTAAGGTTCCTTTCCAGGATTGTTGATCCCAGATGCATGCACACCTTAGGTTGAATACATAAAGCGTTAATACCACACCAATTGTCAAAGGATTTTAGGGTAAAGGTATCTAATTCGACAATCAAGAAATGAAAGCGGCGGGATCCTCTAAACATGTTGTGTTGTTGTTTTTCAGCTATACAGGTCATATATGTTTTAAATCGTCAGTGGATCTACCAAGAGAGCCAGCGTTGTGTTCTCGTTCAATCAACAATCTTCTTGTTGTATGAAGACAAAATCACGTGATAATAAATAAATCAGACGCGTTTGAATTTGGCGTATGCATACCTGAACTGTTCATTTGCCCACCCACCATAAAAGGTAACAGCAAAAATGTATCCGTATATCACCTGCTCTAAGTTACCTCTTCCGCAGTATGGATTCCTATTGCACCCATAATTACCACTATCAATATCGATGCACCGTACCTTCCAGCAAAATATAATTATTCAAATTCTCCAATAACTCTAGAACAAACTGCACCGTTAATACCTAATTGTATTTTAATTGCAAAATTATATCACAACGCACGGCTATATAATTTCTTAACTTATTTACGAAGTTTATATTTTGAGTGGAATAGAAATAAAAGGGAAATAAACTTGATTCATGCATTAAGAACTATAGTGTTAAACTTGTCCTATTCGTACGATATAAATGATTAATTGGATAATTTTGTATTTCGCACGTGCAAAACAGGTGACATTTATATTGCAATTTATTTTTCATACAAATTTTCGCTTTAATTTAATTACATAAGAATTGCATAACTTGAGGACTACTTTAATCATAATTGACAGGTAGGCCTATTTAACTACTGTTCTGAAGTGAGCACTTACGTCGCACGTGCATTATTATGTTTTACAGAGGTTGCACTTTCTAGATATATACTTATTTTTTTGTTGTATTGTGTTTTGTGTGTGTGTGTGTGTTTGTTGTTGTTGTTGTTTTTTGTTGTTTTTTGTTGTTTATTTCTTTTGTCTTGTTTTATCACTAATGATTAAAATGAATTCCACGCAACAGGTTTGGAATTTAAAAAGTCAAATTTAATACATATGTAACTAATAAGCGGGGTTTTCATCAATTTTTGGTACTGGTTTTGTTGTTGTCGTTGTTGTTAATGATGTTGAAACTGTTGCTGTTACTGATGAGTATGATGATGATGATGAGTATGATGATGATGATGATGACGATGATGATGATGATGATGATGATGTGATGATGATGATGATGATGGTAGGCTAGAGAAAAAAACATATACATTTATATATATATATATGGTTCTCAGTTAGATTATGTTCAATATGCCGTTCAGGAAAGCTCAGTGAAGTAGTGCCGATGTGTTGGTTCGGTAGCCATTGTTGGAGATTGTGTGGTCTGGTCCCCCGTCACGAGTCTGATGGGTTCTGCCTCTGGGTTCATTTGTCATTTCCAGACATGCTACCCCCACCCTCATCCCCACAGACAACCAGGCCCTCTCTCGTTCCCCTGATCACATACATGATCTGTCCTCCTGTTTCAATTCGTCGGTTCTTCCTCGTCATCTCGAGCGGCGTTTGAATAGTTAATAAATACAATGTTCAGAGTTAAAAAAAGGATTTCTGTTAGTTTAATAACATACATACATCAGTATATGCTAACTTTATGTATTTGCGCTAAGAATGCATACTTTGTACTTGTTTGCTTATTATAAAGTATACACTACTTTTTATTTTTAAAACATGTATGTGTTACCTTAAGACTGCTTTCACCGGACCTGGTAGCGCAAAAAGAGCGTCGGCTCAAGATACAGAAGGCTCCGGGTTTGATTCCGAGTCGAGACACACCAAAGTCGTTAAAATGGTGATAGTATAGCTTAATTGCTAACGCTCAAGCAAATATAAGGGTAGTTCCAATACTGATCGACCCGGTGTCATGATAATGTGACTGCGTGCGGTATCAGATGCTGCTATACAAAGTGAAGGCAGCACTACATATTTGCTTCATGTGGACATTTTCTCCAGATAACTGAAATACAGTTGGTGGGACGGTAAACCCAAAAAACAAATAAATAAACAAACAAACAAAAAGTCATCCCTAACGACCATGGCTGACCAGCTCTTTGAACACCAGCGACTGGACACCAATGTCATTATGTTTTACAAAGTTTTCACAATATCGTTTGAATTGGTCTTTCAAAGACACATACACAAACCCACTGGACAGGGCAGGCAAATGTACTCAAACCTATCTAAGATAAAATCAACCCTCATCATACAACTACGAGTATAAATCGCAGGAATCAACTTCGTCAATCTAGTGTCAACTTACCAGACCCTGACAAGTTCAAGGAAGCCGTGGTTATAATTTTAGTTTGAGATTGCTTTGTTTTTCTTTCGTAAGGTTTTGTATAGTCTTAATTTTTAACACAGATTATTCTTTTGCTATTCATCAGATTATATCATAGTTAATTTGTTAAAAAAAAACCTAAAACATCGACAGTGAGAAAATAAAAAATCAGATTCACAAAATATCATGAGTTGTACATATACATACTTGGATATCTCATATAAGTTATGTTACAAATGTATCTTTCATATCAACAAACTAGCATGATGCATAATCTTGCAGCAATAAAGTAAATATAAATAATCGGATTTTTGGCATTGACAATAGGTATTGATTGTTAATAACATATTATATATTAGTAGATATACATATTTGCAGATGTAGACCAGTTGCAATATAAGAATCAGGGATGGATCCAGCGGGTGTGGGGGGTGGGTGCACCCCCCTCTCCCCATCAATCAGGTAAAAGAGTAGAGTTGTGAAAACACATACGTGTACATGTAAGCTTAAAAAATACTAAGCTTTTAAAGTCGCTGCTTAGATCGAAGTAAGGGTCCCTCGCTTTGTAATATATCTCGTATTTACTGCGATAAATCTGAATGGATCTTGATTCAGAGACCCCCCCCCCCCCCCCACACACACACACACACAATTCTGGATCCGCCTCTGATAAGAGCCATTCCGATCCTAAAAATTAGAATAATAGATATTTTTGCGGTATCACAAATAGTTTTCTGATCTTGACAAGTTATCGCATTTGTTCAAAGTTGGTTTATGACTATAATATGGTATATACTATTGTGTGCGAGGTGTAGTAACCGTTGATACTTCCAATGAGCAGACCAACCTATCAGTAATACTGGAGATAGTGTTGTCATCAACCGGATATAGATCGATAATAAACAGCTTGGCTGGGGTATTTCGTCATGCATCCAAAATGGCGGCGCCCTTGGCAACAGGTAGTCTCCTACTTGTAACTCCAGTGGCTCATCGGTCTCTGGTCGCGTGAGTTCGAGTCGGACATCAAACTTTTTATTTTCGTTTTACAATTTCAAGATTTTTTCGCAAATCGACACCATGTGTCTTTGGCCATTTACAAGGATGTAAGTGCATGGCAAATATAAAATAATATAAATATATGTACAAACACATCTTCAAAAACATAAAAAATCGAAATAAGAATGTTTGAGCTAAAACATAAACTAACACGATTAAATTGTTCAAAGTCCATGGTGGCCGCAATACGGAAGCGGGAACCAGGATGCGAGGAAACGAGTTCAAACTACGTTACAGATCATGACTGGCTCCCCACTGTGTGGCAACTATTCATTTCTTCAAGAGGCAATCCTGGGATACTCGAGAATGTTTCAAGTTCTTCCCCAAACCTCTTTGATGACTGCTTGGACAGGTTTGTTCCGATTCAATGTCAATTGACGCTTTGTGCCTTCAATTAGAAAAGCGTTTCTCCGAATTGGAACAAGTATGAGACTAAATCTAATATCATATTCCTAATACACGGACTTCCGGTGGGCATGAAAAAGTCGAATTAACGCACTCTTTGATGTTTGGTGAAGGCTAGAAAGAAACTAATTTTTAAAATACTTCTGTCAGTTTTTCGTCAAACTACTTTACCACTTGTTGTCTGTATATCACGTTTATTATTTATTTTTTTCAATTTTATTCGAAAGTGACCACCAAAGTTGATTTATATTAAGGACGTGTCAAAGAAAAGTGCGAAAACATTTCCGCTTCCAGTTAGCAAACATAGAGTATCTTTTAAGCCCTTAGACTTTTTCCTTAATTGCAATCTGACATTTCCATTTCCCGTTTTTATTCCTGCCTTTGCAGTTTAAAAATAAAGGTATACACGTAAATGGTGTATTCATAGATTTTGAAGTCAGTAAATAAGAACGACTTAAAAATACCACTTACAGAAATATATGCCTAAAAAGTCCAGAGAATATATTTTTAATTTCAACAAATAAATGGCATTTTTCTTTTTTATCTATATGAGATGTTGAATTTTAATCATCTATTATAATCAAAAGTCCCATATTTACAAATAAACAAAGCAAATATATTTTTGAAATCAGTTATGCAACAGTAACAACAGTAACAACATCAATAAAAATGACGCCGATGTTGTTCCTTTGCCATATTTGCTACATGTGATTAAGGAAATAATAACGCCATTTACCTTAATCATAACAGAAACTCGAGTAGATGAATATATAAATAATAAATATCAATGAAATTAAATACACATTGCGTCCAATCAAAACACGGTATTAATGCGCAATCGCCGTACAACCGTTCCACTAATGAGAGGCAAAACAAAAGAGTCCCACATACAACATCAGCAGTTTGCAAACCGTTAATACATTCGCTCATACTGCTTCATACAAAAGTATTATAGGGATCTAAAGGGAACCACCGAGAGATCCCAGATTGACCCCATGTAGTGGACCCAATGGTTCATCCACGTGGGTCAAGTCCTTGTCCAAAGCGGGGGGTTAATGATATGTTGTCGAAATGGGAAAATGAGGCAAGGGGTTCCCGAAAGTGGTCATTGGGGGATGAATAGCGGACGCACGTGCAAAAGAGGCGGAGAGCCTGTCTGCAATTTATTCTCATTAATGATTTGAATGCATGAACGTTATCATGATATCTGCATAATTACTTCAACTTGTTGTTTTTGACATAATTGGTGCAATATTTGTATAATGTTAAAAACATTAAAGCGAAACATTTTATAAAATTTACGCTTTTGATAAAGGGTTGATGCAAATACACGTGCAGTTTATGTTTAATTAAAATGAAATGCGTTCGATTTTGATAAATATATGCCAAGAACTTATCAAGAATAACTAAAATTAATTACTAAAATAATAAATTATTTACGAAACATTGAAGCCTGCAAGAGCAAACTATATCAAGTAAACAGGGTCAAAAAGATTTGACCTTGCACTTTTGACTTGCTTTATTTTCTTATCTATTTAACCGACCATAACTTCGCGAACGGGAACCACGCGACTAAATCAGTTATTTATTTGGATACTATGACTTAAATTTAGCCTATCTTGTTTTAATATTCAAATAAAGATTAAATGTTAAATGAATTCGAAGAAAGTGAGTGAAATTCTAGTGTGTTTTCATGTGTGTGTATGTGTGATTTTTTTAAGCTTCCTATAATACAGTTTCTCATGCTTTAATGACTACGTGTGCAATCATGTACACACTATACACAACTGACAGATCCTATATTGGTATTCGTGCAAGCAGGTCTTTGATGAAATGCATATTTTGACTCAGGTCAATACAAGTTGCTGGAACTAATTTAGTGTGCCGTAACCGCGGTACATAAGACAATATCCAGGCGCCACTCCACCTAGCGGTATGCGCAGTCCACTTGAAACCAGATACCTTGCGCAACCACGTGCTTGCAAGGGACTTGCGCGTCTAATACATTCATTAGAATAATTACGATTCCGTTGTATAATCGTAGCGGGTGCGCCTCATTATTGCACAAGGTGAAACCGAGCAAAGATGTAGCTTTAGTTAATAATAAATATGATAGCGCATCAATCAGTAGTCAGAGGTAAATTCCGACTAAGAAACATCAATCTGGCTTTTTCCTTCAGAAATTAAAAAAATATGATATTGCAATTATTGTAATGAATTAAAAGACCATTATTAAATAGAACAATACCTTAATAAATAGTTAGTTTATCGGTTTAGTGCAAAAACTTTAGACTTAACATGTAAAACTTATTTATTACAAATAAGTAGACGAACAGCAGCATTCTTGGTGCAAAATAGGCTTCCATGGTAGTTTATAAACGCATTATGTCATCGAGCATTTTTGTTTCGTTTTTTAAATGCATCTGAAAATTTTGTCCGAATGTCTCTTAAATGTATAAGACAGTATTCAAAATGCTAGAAATTTAAGCGTTTTCAACGTAAAAGTTGCCTCCACATTTGTCTTTAAAAATACATATTTACCATTGTGCTGGAAAGCAGTAAACATATGTTTAAGTATGATTTCACGCAGTAATGCTTAAAGTATAAAAAGTGCAAATATTAGAGTGCGTCATTCTCTGTTACAAGCTGTTACAAGTTTATACATGTTCATTTAGGATTTTAACTTTCATCTCAGAGGGAAGAGTTAGGATTTTTTTTTCTTTGAGAAACCTCTTTGTTCCTATGTTTTAATGCGACAAATGCTACATTTACATCAAGTGAGTGTTAATGACTTTTATGTAAACATCTTCAGACAACCCCCTATTGACATCTGTCCTGCTTAACACAACTTGATCAAGTTTCTACAAATATTGCAGATCCAAATCAGCCTCCAGCATTTGGGGATGTCTGATCAGGATCCACACAATTTGTCCTTGAGTCTCTCTACCCATATATCTAGGTATCTCGGTTGCAGATGTAAGCATACAATTAACTTTTAGTAAATATTCATAACCAGTGTAGCAGGGCATGGGTTAATACGATTCTAGACCGTCCTCGTGCTATTATTACGCAGCTCTTCATCCTCTCCGGTTTTATCACTACCCTGTCATCTTCATACGCGCGCGACAAAGTGCGGCGCACTTGTTCTTCTTGCTTAAACACCATGTTTTAGTCTTTTTTTCGTTATGTTTTCTGACAAATAAAAACTCGTAGCCTATTGACGTTTTTGTCTTTGAAATGACAAACAGCTTTGCCCCTTTTCGAAGCCCTCGAAACCTCTTCAACTTGTTACGATGGCGAAGTTTGAAGTTCGTCCCTGAACACGCAAATTCCACATGTTCGTCATTAGGGTAAGAACTGCTACTACTAATATACAACAATACCACTCCATGGTGAAGTGGCTGGATATTGCTCTAATTAATTAGATTTGGCATTTACTGCACATTATATAAACCCATTCGAGGCACTGAACATCTTATATCAAACGCACGAGGGAAAGACTACATATGTCAACACTTCACTTGTTGGGGAGAAACCGTTATCTTCTCTCAAGATCAACGGGCGATCCCCGGTTAAGTTCGGAACATACACATTAAATACATTTTTGTCGTCGCCCTAAAACTATTTTTTTTTTTTAGATTTATTGCACTTCATGGAATTAAAGTTGAATACTTAAATTTACTTCCATGACAGTTAAGAGCTACCGGTGATTTTATTTTTGTTGGTTAGTTTTATTTATCTTTATATTTTTATAAATAGTTATTGCACTGAGGCAACTGTTATGGAGTTATTATGACACATTCTAATTACTGTTAATGTAAGACACCACCAAAACAACTGCTTAAGTAGTACCACTGAAGCATTTTCAAGTTATCTCGAAGATGACATGTCTCTAATTCATCCAATAGTTAAAACATAGGACAAAGATGAACCTATCTCCAGCATGTGCAGTTAAATGTTGCATTAACTCCAAAACTTATGATTGTGTTGTATTTCCTTAGGAAATATTTTTTACTGTCTCCAGTGAGTGGAATACTGTTGGTGGGACGATAAACCCAACAATAAGGAAAGATTCACTAAAGAAAAATATCATCATTTGAGAATTTCGATATATGTCTAAAGGAATCATTTTGTATTATAGTGAAAGGAAGAAGTCAGCCAATCCTTATAAAGATTCGTAGATTAAATAAAGTGATTTGCAAATACTAAGTAATGCTTACAAAAACTTTCAGAACAATGCGCCTCTGGACTAAATTTTTACTCTTAATGAAATCAAATACAAGCCCGACATGACAAAATTGTTATTTACGTCTTATTTTCAGTGCACTTTACTTATTGGAGTCACGTAAAGACTTTTTCATTATGAAATATTTTTTTTAATAAAGTTTTTTTTTTGTCCTCATAATTGAGCTTGAAGGTACATTTATTGTTGATATAATTTATCTCTTTGGCGCATATAGTTTCTTGCAGGTTAGGATACAAAGAAAGTGGCATTGATTCAAACACTGTGCAGTTATTCGGAATTTTGGCACAACTATCAAAGTTATATAAATGTTTTGAATATAAATAGTAGAAGGGATCGACATTTGTTGCAATTAACTATCTTATAGCGTTGGGAAAAATCGATATCGCAGGTACAGTCAAAACAAGTATTTACTAATCGGTTGTTTTGTTTATAGTATGCCAGGGCTGCATTATAAAATCTACACCCAATCTTGGCATATACTACAGAAAGCGCAAGAAATTAATGTACCAGTTCAATCGAGGAATAAATTATTTATGAATGAATCCTTTCTTTTACATTGAGCCAATGGCAAAGCGCACAGATTGTAACAAGCACGTCGAATTCGCATATTCGGTTAGATTTAGTGGAGTGTGTTAAGTTATGTAAGCTTTCCTAGCGTTATGGCTTGATGTACTCTGTATTGTGCTACATTTTGTGTAAATGATATAAAAACGCTCGCAACTGTAGTCATTGGGGAAAATTAACTAAATTGGCACATGCTAATTGATTAAGTACGGAATATACAAATACGTGTAGCGAGGTAGCCTTGAAAAAGTTTTTGTGGGAGCACCAGTTAAATTGACACGGGCAAATTAATCAAGCACGAAATATAAAAGATGAATATAGCGGGGTAGAATTGAAATCGTATTTTATGGGGCCACCAGTTAAAATGACACATGCAAATTAATTAAATACAAAATATAAAAGATGAATGTAGCGTGTTAGAAGTGAAATTATGGCAGCACAGTTATGCTTGCATCGAGGATTAACGCTAGCTGTTGGTTCTATTTTCAAATTAAGGTTGATGGTATTAAATTTTCTGGTTGAAATTATACTAGACACAAAACAACGTTTTATCGCGTCCAGCACTGCTGAAAGTCTTGGATTTATGGCCTTAGGAAAGTACACAGGTACGGATATTTCGTAAACAAAGAAAAACAGGCATATTTCAAAACAAATATTTATCACACTTCTCCAGAATTCTGGCACGAATATCAAAGTTATATATTTTCATTGTAGTAAGGATTATTATTGCAGCAAATTATTTCTTGACGCACGGAAAATACAATTACTCTGTATTAACCAAAGCAATGGTATCACTAATCGGTTGATTTGTTTGTAGTATGCCAGTGCAGGATTGTAAAATGTACACCCAAACTTGGCATACACTACAGAAAGCCCAAGGAATTATTGAACCCGTTCATTCGCTGGATAAAATCATAATAAATGAATTCTTTCTTTTACATTGAGTCAATGGCTAAGCATGCAGGTTGTAAAAAGCATGTGGTACACGTATTTTGTTAAAGTCAAGTGTGCGGTTCTTGTGGTATGACTTCATGTTCCTTGTTAATAAAATCGTCTTATTGGAAACGATGAGATAAGTCTTCCATTCACTATTAAAAACCTGCCGAGACTGGAATTACATGGTATAGTGCATAAAACAGACAAACATGATTAAATTATCATATTAAATACAGAATATTATAGATGGCCTTGGAACCTTTATTTATTATGTGTTCTGCTGCACCTTCAATGAGTTCTGTGGCCCTTGAAGAGAAAATAGAAACAGCATAACGGGGTGTTTTATCATTTAGCTTCGTGGAACAAATTTCGGCGGAGTAGGGGCGTTCATCACCCCAAAATATTCCGGACCCTAAGATAAAGACATGGACATGTGATACAAATATAGACTTATCAACGTGTGATATATGTCACTAAAATATCCTTAATGCTATGTACATTTTTCAAAAGAAAAAAAAATATTTCAGGAAATCAGTAGAAATACTAATATTTCTTAGCAATCATTTGAAACGAAAGTCATGCCCAACCCCCTCAGAACTAAACTCCGCCCCTGATTATGTAAATATGTTTTACGTAACACATGACCACACCGGCAGACTTCGGGTAACATTTTATATGCATACTATAAGCATGTGTCTATCCTTTGAAACAAATGATTTTAATGTTTGCATAAAGTTGATAATTCTACACCTTATTAACAAACTGCAAAGGAAATAAAAAACAAAATACAACGACACAAATACAAGGACAAATCCGACGAAAGATATGCAATAGTAAAAGTTTTGTTGTTGTTTTGTTGTTGTTTTAAAACGTCTTGACTCCTTACGAGCCTCTGACACACAAAAAGTCGCAACAAGTAAACTGTTACACAAAGAACGACAAATACAAATAATTATGCTGGCAAAGGTAAAAGTGACATTAATTAAATGGCTATTTTTCAATTAGGATAATGGACTTATACATATTTATTTAGTAGCAGCAGTTATCTAAAGCAGTCTGGAAGAATATTATCTAAAATTTGAACATTAGGTTCAGTTATGTTTGAAAATAAAATGTTCATTAATAAATGTATTAACAAAATATCCATACACGTGCAATGTGTTGAACTATATACATTTAATAATTTATCTATTAAATGATCATAAATTAACTGAGTGATCTTTAAGAAGCGACACTATGTAAGACATAATGAAGGAATTAATAGTGATACAATGTAATGCGCAAAATGAACAATCGACGAATATGGCTGTTTAATTCCATGCAATCAAGATGTCAATGTTACCACGATGGCAATAAGATATTAATTGTTAATATTACCAAGATGTTACATTGTAGCTTTGAGAGTTTATACACACCCTGTAAGTACATACCCACAAATTCCAAGTTCAATTCGGGTATACGCAATGGGTGTAGGAACCTATGCACTTATATTTGAAGACTCTTACTTTGTACATTGACAAATATTTTTAAATCTTACAATATTACCCTGCTACATCTGTTTGGTGGAAGAGGGACAAATTTCTGCATACAGTAGTACCTTATTCTAAGGAAAGACGATTTTGAACAATACCTCATTTGTAAGACAGTACAAGTCGTGAAATAAATCGGTATATATAATTTTCATTCTTTCCAAATCTATCTATAAGCACAATGGGAGTATTCTGCAGAAGGATACATTGACGTCCGAGTGGAGTATCCGGGTAATGTTTGATGATAAAACGTGATCTCAAAAAATAAGTGGTCAGGTAGTTTTATTGGTTTAAAAATTGCAAACTGTGCGGCGTGTAGGAAATACAATGTTCATGTTTGTAATGACGGGTTGGATGTTATGCTTCACTTTTCACTGATGTAAGACATCAGGAAACGACATTTTACTTGACTTTTCATAAAACGATATATTTGTTTGGTTTTCGTCTCTACATATGTGCGCTGCCATATTAGAAAACACCAAATATGTAGAGACAGGTATTTTAAATGTTTAACTCTTGAAAAGCACTTTGCCGAAAATTTGAGCCTTTTAAAACAACAACAGCAACAACAGCAGCAACAACAACAACAACAAAAATCTGAAAAGTGTTGTTTCTAAATATATAATTAATAAATAAGTTGATAATTGTAATAACGATATGATCTAAAAATGTAGCCATAAAACACTTTCCTACATAGCACACTTATGGAAGTTTTCTTGGGAATAAAAAAAATGAGTTAAAAAATAATAAAAAATATAATATAAATCAAATACATTAGTGGAAATAACTTTTAGCTTATATAAACATTCTTTCGTAATTTAATCATTAGCCTGATCAAGTATTAGTTTTTGAGAAAAATCAAATTATTCCTTCGAAAACGAGTTCCAAACACACTATTAAATATAATTAATACCAACGAAAATGTCATACAAAACTAAACCGCTTAAAGAAGTACCCCAGCGGCCCGCCCTTATTTCCCACCGCGGTTTTTATGTAGCCCCTATATCTTTAAGTGTATCTTTAAGTGTATCAGTTCTATCCCGCTTTATATCGGCATGTATATCTTACCATATCGCTACATCAGCTCGCTATATACCGCTATGATATAGTGACATCGACCTCGAAATATGGATATGTCATAATTAAACTGCAATTAGCGACATGATAGGCCAATTCATGAAGCAGTCGGATATACCGATCGATGCAAAGATAGGAAAATTACATGAGAAAACATAGGTTATCTGTTGTGAAGCCCCCAATTTGACACGCCGTAATAAGTGTCAAAATTATGTTGTTTTTTGTTTGTTTGTTTCACTGTTATGCTTTTTTTGTGTGTCGACGCGTTTTGTGACAGTTAATATGTTGTTATTTTTATCATATTAATTTTAAAAATATTTCGCATTAAGTGTCACATAACTTAGTTTAACGATTGGGACATTTCTTGTTAAACACATGCGAGAGTGCTGTGATATATTAAAGGTGGTATCCGACAGTTTGGTCCAAACCATGTTTTCTCAAACCGCCAAATAAGACATGGGTATCTGAATAGATCCTGCAACGTTGTTCCTTGATTGCCAAGATCTATGTTATCAATCAAGCATAGCTCCACATGTCGTTGCAAAAAAGGTATTTCCTATTTGAGCCACGCTGCAGAGATAAAACTAAGAAAAGCACGTGACAACTTACTTTGGAGTTCATTTATATCGTCATCCGGGTAATCCGCCCTGACTTCGATATCTATTTTTAGCACAGACAACTATCGTGATTTTTATAAATTTGAACATTTAGAGATATAATGTCACGATTTATACTGTCCAACAATATAGTTCCTGCTCAAAATCGCCTTTACGTAGACTAAAGTATGAGTTTATGTAGAAATTTGGCCCAAATTCCTCAAAGCAGTGGATATCGTTACAATATATCTGATATAGGCAATTTGTCGAAAACAATCATTAAAGGTCGAATCAAAAAAGTGAATTTCTTATGGCTCCACTTTTCGATATAAAAACTTGACCTTTTGTCACCTTTAAAAAGAGTCTCATTAGTTAATACGACATCCTAAAATATGAAGAAATAAGTTTATTCGTTTGGCAGGTCTTAATATTCAAACCTGATTACTTAATAAATTTCTCCATTCCTGCAAATAAAAAAAAAACAGACCTCAAACCAACTCGCGGTATCAAGTTACGTTTTCGTACACGCAATATTTCGAACTTAAAACAGACAGTTAAAACAGCAAACATGCCAAATGTATAAGTCCAGACAGAAATCGAATCTTTTTTTCATCTGATATCCAATCCCTATCATCAGTCTGATAGAAATCTTACCTACTGAAAAGAGATGGGGGCTCTCGTGGCGCAGTGATACAGTCGCCGACTTGTAACTCCACTGTCTGCTTAGTAGTTGTTTTGCATTAACTTGCTTATTTGTTAAATATATGATTTATGCTAATTCTCAATTGCAAAGACATAAGAATAGTTTTTGTTATTCAGTTTGTGTTTTTTAAAAAGTTCAGACAATCGTGGATATATGAACGCCTCACAGGTTGTAGCTGTGGAATTGTATTCATGATCAATCTTGGTTATTTTTTCTTTCCTATATCAATAAATGCCATTTTCTTAATGAATGAAAATTAAAGAATGTTCTCTTCTTATATCTAAGTGTAGCCGGGTGATAGGGAGAGAATGTGTAAGCGGTCCGGTTAGCTCAGTCGGAAGAGCATTCGCCCTGTTAGCGAAGTGTCCCGGGTTCGAGTCCCGGACTGGCTGCACATTTTTCTCCCTATGTTACACAGAGGTGAGATAGTGTTACATATATTTGATATAGGTGGACTGTTAGATACTATCTTTGAATTGACATAACTGACTATAACTATGAAGCCAGCGGAAGAAATCATTACGACCATATTCAATAACACTTGTCGGAAGAACGACCCATTAATAAAGAACCCAATTTGCGGTTGTCTTAGTAAGATTACCCCCTTCTTTTTTTCTTTCTTTCTTTCTTTTTCTTTCTTTCTTTTTTTTTTTTTTTTTTTTTTTTTTTTTTTTTTTTTTTTGTTTGTTGCTGTTGTGTGTTCTTTTTGTTGCAGCTGTTGTTGTTGTTGTTTCGAGGGTGGAGGGAGGGCGGGGGACAACGTTTTATTCCTCACCAAAGATTTTTAATGGTGCCAAGCAAACGCCGTATAAAAGCTCATGGAAGACTTCCGTTGGCAAATGACGGACACTTACTTTTGATGTTTGACAAATTGCTGACATTTTGAATAAAATTTTGGCTAGTTTAGTTTGCAACTCCTGTCGGTACGTAGCTGCCTGTACGCAGAATAAATACCCAGTTGCGTACACATTGTCCCAAAAGATTAAAAGCATAAAAATATTAAATGTACAATAAAAATCTTACCCTAGTAGATGTAAGGTGTATATTTATTGCGATTAATGAGTAACCTTATTTACACCAAACAATATATTTAAGTTTGCTAAATCGATTTAGTAACTTTATAATAGCTATGCTTTTTATATGGGACACGTCTTGTACTGTTATATTTTATATCAGAACATATCTGTTTAGCCGTGGGGCTTAATGACATAAATCTTAGAGTCAATTCGTGACTAAATTTATCTTGGTTTTCTTATTGTTTTATATCAATTCGACTTATTCAATTTGAACCATTTATCTGTTGCGGTATCTCAATTTGGTGTAATCTTCGTTTTCTGCATATTGTAACGCAGACCGTCGCTCTCCAACAGTCACCCATTAGTACACCAGTCACAGTTACCGTTGCTTAACCGCGCAAGTTTGGAAGACGCTTAAACCACGTCGCTAAAGAGTTAAACCAACAACGAGGCTGGTTTGAAGCGCTTATATTTCTACCTCTGCGGTCGTTACACTATAATGGCATTTTTATTGAGAACGCGGTGACAAAAACACGTCTGCACAAAAACAAGTTACTATTTCTATATTAATAAATAGCGTGGATCAAATTTTATATATAGGCCATAACCAGAAAGTTTTCTTGTGTGTTTGAGTAGCTTCTCATATGGAAATAAAGAAGTCTGTCATGAGTAAATACATTTTTCTTTTAACATTTGAATGTCTGTAATATAACTTTTATTTAAAATCCAGAAGCCACTACGTACGATCTAGAAACACGTAATTATCGGGGGAAACAGCGTTTCTACCATTACGCACTTTATGTGCGTAACCACCTTTCGAAAAATCGAAATCTAAAAGTGACAAAAACACTAAGAAAGTCGATACCTAACCCGGGTTAGGAATGATATATTTTATTTCCGTAGTTTGTATGTTATACAATCTTATTACTACCCAATCAAATTGAAAAGGTTTAACACTATTAAACTTCTACACGTCAGGAGTTAAGTCGTTCATATTTTGCGTTAAGTTCCTCACGTATCCGCATTTGACCTCTTTTCATTAGAAAAGAACCGAATATATTCAAAAGTATTACTACAAAGGTTATTTCCCTTGTAATTGTGCGTAACTTCAAAAACGATCCAGATACACGCTTGCATGCCCTCGAACCCCCAGATTTTCTTCGTACATACATGATTAATTTACATGAAATAAATTATTAATACGAATTAATAAGTGTATATTATACAACTCCGATGTAATTATCCACTAATTATTATTATTATTATTATTATTATTATTATTATTATTATTATTATTATTATTATTATTATTATTATTATTATTATTAAAGCCCAATAAGTAGAAACGGTGGCAAGACAAACATAAAAGGTTTTGTCATTATCAGCTGCCTATTGTGTTAATAATCGCTATAATGCATTTCTTGCGTACGAACATGATAGGGCGAATATTCGAGTAATCACAATAACAAATGGCCGCCCCCATGATTCAGCATTAGACGACTTTAACTAAGTGACTTACTGACAAAATGTTCATTCCGACAGATAAATCGAAATCAAAATTCAAGGACTACATTCTTTTATATGTATGTTCATAGAAGTTCAACCGTTTGTTTGTCCTCTCTGTTGATTGATGGGGATTAAATGCATTTTAATGTGTTTTCGCGCAGTACTCGCTTTGTTGTCCCCTTTAAAACATGTATTTAAGTTCTCTAAGTAGAACGGTTAATGCATTATCAGTTAATCATAATGTTAAAATTTAAAATATTTTTCCTCATTTAAGAGTTTAATGTCATAATTTTTTTCATATTTGCAATTAAGTATGTGTCTGAACGATTAAGTCCGCCAAAGTAAAAACAAAAAGAAAGCACTTTCGTGTGGGAAGGTCTTCCGTTTCACAATGTGAAGATGTCAATCTAAAAACCATAACATCAAGACACCAAAAGATTAAACTAAACACATAATATTATGGGTAAAACATGCGTCCAGTTCTGTACATCCATAAGCTGCACCTAGGATAAATGTTAGGCCGTGATAATTACAAACTTATTCATTCACCTTATAATAGGACCAAAATATGAAACTATCCATTCTTTCAAGCTCCTTAGCTGTGTAAATAGGTAACCAAAATTGGATACCAGATAGGTGTCCACTTTTCGGCACAAAACTCTTTAAGTCATGCTTGGGCAACATGAAGGGGCACGATAAAATAAGAATGTATGTGTTGATCCCTTAAATAAACCAGTTGTCAGTCAGTTAGACAGTCATGGTCTTCCACCTGCCAGCTTTTTGTGTTCGTGGATCTGACATGATTGTCTTGGTTTTCCTGCACAAGCAGCAGCCACATATTGCTATAATAGTTAAAGAATATATATGCAGACATTTCTTTTATTTCTTCTGTTCTCAGCCTGCAGTTTCAGTTGGCAATGTGGCCCAATTATCTGCAGATCTCCTTATCTCTACCCTGACCATGCACCGGGCAGGCTACATTCAGCATCCTAGCATTGTACCTCTTGTGGGTGGGGACCCATTTGCACATCCAGAGGCAACCAACTGTAAACTCGTCACATGTTGTGAAGGTAAGCAGTCATAATAAAAGGAAGTGATTGGAGATAATGATTAGTTTTCATATCCTTTGAAATGTTCATTTTGGCCTAGAAGTTACATATGTTAAACCGATTTGTTTATATGAGACTGGAAAAGTTGATGCACTTCATATTTACTTAATGATTCATTTCTTGACATTCCATAGAGGAAAGCCTGTGCTTTTATGCAGAATATGTGTTACAAACAATTATACATGCCTATGGAAGCTGTTGAATTAGTCCACAAACTTTTTGAACACACCTTGTATAGCCACTATCTGGAGCAATGTGTAATGCATTATTTTAACCAATGATTAGAATCTTGTGACTTGTAACTTTAACTAGTGACCCACTGACTCTGAGTCGATTATCTGTACCACAAGACTACTGAAACATGCATCTTTTTTTAATCCTTCATCAAAATCGTACTTCTTGTTTGTTTTTTACTGTAACCCATGCTATTTTTCTCCAAGGCTGGTTGGTACTATGTTGTGGTAATGAGAATTTGATGATGTAGTCATTTTGTTAATGGTAAGATAATAACTGTGTATTTGTTTCATAGGAATGTAAGAAGATGGTTGATAATCCAGTGGGAGAGTAAACAGCTTGTGGACAGATGCATTAACTTTTTTCCAAAAAATGTTTTTTTATAATGCAATTCTTAAATACACCTCATGTAAAGCAAAGGTTTTGCTCAAGACTGTGTCCATAGTTACATGAAGTCTGCTATTATGCTGTACATCAACATAATTGAGTGAAATCTGATTTTTATTTTGTTCTCTTAACATGAAGAAAGATAATAGGATGTATATCATATAACAAGGCCTTTCTTACTTTTTTCGTTGTGTTACGATCAATGGCGCAACAGAAAGTAAAAGCCAGCAGTGTTAATAATAATTTATTTAACAAACCAGTTACAAATTATTACAAGGGGACGCCCATGGCTTAGTGGTAGAGTTGCTTATTTGTAAATCCTTTGATTGCTTAACCTCCCTTCGACATATTTTGTGCCAATATAAACGGGAAACAAGTTCGCGTGAACAAGTGCTTGTAAGTGCAGATGTATTAAAATTATGTGTTTTTCTTGAAAAATTTGCGCTAAAATCACAAATCGCACACCAAAAAATATCACTGTATATAGTGAAAGAAAAAAAACCTATTGCAGATTATAAGAAAAGCAAACAGCAGATATCAGAATAATGTGACTGGGGGTGGTATTATGTCAGGTGTTCCCAGCAAGCTTTTCACAGTGAAGGCATCGCTATATCTGCTTCAACTGGACACAATCTCCAAATAACTTAATTGCTGTTAGTGGAGCGATAATCCAGAAAGCAAAAAAACATTTGTCTTTTCACTTTGTATGTGAACTCTAGCCAGTAAACAACAAAGAAAAGAAAATGGAAATTTCAAATATGCAACACATATCTTCTAGCATACCCTGTTGTGAAACAATTGTGTTTAAATTGTTTTGTGATGTTTAAAATTTCAGTATATGAAAGTTTGGAACACAACCTGGTGATAGTCCAACAAAGAGCTCCATTTGTGAAGGTAAATGCTGTAAAGCTGGTTGTTGTTTTTTCTCTCCTTTCTTTTTTAATTTTTTTTTCAACATTTTTTTTACTCCTATTTGCAAATTTATAGTGCTTCAAGTTCAAATTGTTATTTTACAAAGACATTTTAAATTTAATTATGGTATAACAACTTTCATTTAAAAGTGATTAATGATAAATGACATTAAACTGATTTATGCTTATTTAATGTGAGCTACATTGTTGTGTCTTTTATGTTTAAGGGGAAACGTAAATTGTTCAAGAATTGGTTGGTGCAATGGATAAAGGAGAATCAGTTTCGTAGAGTGGTAATAGGAACCAGTAGTAATGCAGAGGAAAGACTTGATAGTCAACTGACAGGGTAAGTTTGTTTCTATTATTGTATAGTCTCTGATAGATTAATTATAAAATATGACACTATATCTTTTGTGAAGTGACTAATTGTGGATTTTTATTTTATCGTAAAAAAGACAGTTACACAATTAATAGTGGAATACCTTCTTTGCTGACACCCAAGCAAATATAAGGATAGGTCCACGACTGTTTAGCACTGTTTCAGGATAATGTGACCAGGTCTTGTATCATGCCAGGTGTTCACAGCGTGCTATACATAGTGAAGGCAGCAATATATCTGCTTCAAATATCACACGGACACATTTCTACACCATCTGTACATATATGTTTCAGCCTGCAGTTCCGTTATGTGTTATCACCTCAGTTGAATGAGCAGTTCGGAGAGATGTTCTCTGAACATTATGAGTGGCAGGAGCTGGAGAGGCGGGCAGTGTTTCCAGCCCCATCTGCCCTACAGGCTGGCGATTGTAACAGCGGAGAGTTGTACATACCAGGAGGTGGCATAGCCAAGACTTTGTTTGAGGATCTGTAAGTGGTGATTGACGTTAAAAATGTTACACAAAGTGGGGTAGAGAGAGGTGAAAGAGAAAGTAGAAATTAATTTTTCTTAGTTGAAATGACATGCATGAGAAAAAATTACTTCCTTGAAAAAAAGAAATTGTTGCCACAAGGCAACAAAGAAGTTGTTATTCATGCTTTATGGGTTAAGAATCAGTTTATAAGTCATCAAGCTTTGGATAGCCAACACATTCTTTTTATTGTTAAGAGTTATGAGTATCATGTTACCATTCAAAACATGTTACCATTCAAAACATATATTAAAGATGGTATCTAACATTTTGTCCATATCAAATATATTTAACAATATCAAGCTACTGCTTGCGCATATTTTTGTACAAACCCATTCTTTAGCTTTTATAAATACGATTTTGAACACTAACTGCATTAAAAGACAGAACTAATTGCGAACAAAATGACTCCGAATGTGTATTTTTCTTAATATATATAAGCTTGATTGTAGTCTTTGCTGAAAATAGATATCAACGTCAGAGTGAATTACACAAATGACTATATAACAGGATCCCAAAAGTAAGTGATTTCATGGTTTTCTTAGTTTAAAAATAGCTATCTATGCAGCTTGGCTCAGATAGAAAATACTCATGTTTGCAATGACAGGTGGTGATTTATGCTTGACTGGTCACACAAATAAAGGACATGAATGAACAGCCTTTCGCTGAACAATTTCATATAACAATGACTTATTTGGTTATTTGAGAAAAGAAATTTTCCACACTGTTGGATACCACCTTTAAGAAATAAATCTACATAAGCTCTTAGTGTAAATACTTTTAATATTACCCTTCATTGACACAAACATTCTTTCAAGAACAAATCCTTTTCTATTTTCTATTCTAGCAGGCTTAAGGGACAAATTCTTTTATAATCATGTGAGTCATTTATGAGATAAAGCCCATGATTAAACATCTAAAATTTATTTTTTATTAATTTCTAAAGAATTAATCAGTGTATTGTTGTTATATTTAGCTTTTTTTTAAGGAAAGCATTTTTTTAGCAAAAACATCCGTACGTGGCTTTTTTCACATTTCTTGTATAAGTCTGTTAGATTTACCCTATTATTTTTTAATCCTTTTAGATGTAAAGAGAATGTACAAACAGCCATCTTCCTGATGTTCTGTTCAGAAGGGGACAACATTACCGAGGCAACAGAACTGACCAATAAAATCAACCGCTGGCTCGGCCTCATCAATTTTCATGTATGTCTATATGCTATAGATTGCCGATATCTCATTTATTATTTATTTGATTGTTTAACAGTATTATAATTTGATAAGCAGGCATGATACTATAAATCTCAAAAATTAAATTCAAAAAAACATCAAAACTCAGCATCTACTTGAAAATTATAAAACATCATACTGTCTTTATGACATAAACAAATGATTATATATTATGTTTGTAAAGGATGCATTTATTTAACAGATAAAGACTATTATACTTGACTTTAAACTTTTGTAAATTCACTTTTTTGTTATTTTCTCAAATTTAAATGAAAAAAAAAAAAATTTAGCAAAAGGCAATTTCGTTTTGTGTTTAAAATTTAAGACCTTTATTGACCATTGTATTTTTTTCTTGTTTTTTGTTGTTGTTTTTTAAAGTACGTAAATTTTTTTTCCTGTTTATTTATAACTTGTTTCTCTATATTCATAATCTTGCCAAGTCACACGGTTTTGTTATGTTTCTATTTTCAGTCTCGGTCCATAGTAGATGCCAATCAAGAAGCCATTATTCGATACAGCCAATGGAAAGTCCCCGTGTCTTGGAAGCTGTTCTTCGGGTCGCGAGTGAACCAAACATTGTTTCATTGATAGTGCTGGACTCTTTTATATAAATTTTGTTTATGACAAATTCGTGCTACAAGGGCCCAGTGTTATGAAACATTAAGTCTCAAAACATCTGATTGGATAAAAATAATCTGTATTATAATTTTAACCAATCAGATGCTTAATCCAAGCTGATGCTTGGCTTAAGGTCATACAGCTGATGCTTTGTTTTTTACTTTGGTCCTTTTACATGAATTAACAGGCTTGTATAAAAAATCTTTTTTCAGAAGCTTCACATATGTTTTGTATAAAAATACTCTGAACAAACTGATTTGTTTCTTATTATCTAGAAAGTGTCTGCAATTTTCATAAATTCTTGGTAATAAACCAGTTTTGTAATAATTTTTTGAGCCTAAAAGTTAGCAAACATGTTGCATAATTACACACAACAGAATAAATTTTTACATAAAATTGTTACATAAATTTCTAGCCTAAGTTTGACAAACATAGATCAAACTTTGTATTTTTATGATAATTGTGTTTGTAGATCCATTTATTCATCACCACTTATGTATGTATGAAGTTTTAGGTTAATTCATTCAGTAGCTTTCTGGATATTATTCAGACAAAGAAAAAAAAAGAGAGAAAAAAAGATAGTTCATAGTTTTTACTGTATTGTCATTTGGATGATTCACTTTATACTTGATATACTAGTGTTATGTGATGTGACAAAGTGAAGACTTAACTCTAGCTTGGCCTGTTTTTTTAGTTATTCTCATTGTTGATTATGATTGTCTTGACCGTACTTCATTAGCATGCACGAATTCTATGATATGTTCCACTATTTAAGCGGACCTCCTTCCCATATTCTTATGTTGACTTTTCATTTCAGCTTACCTTAAGTGCTTACACACAGTATCACAAACAAAATACATGTTAATCCATTCAGTAGCTTTCTGGATATTATTCAGACAAAGAAAAAAAAAGAGAGAAAAAAAGATAGTTCATAGTTTTTACTGTATTGTCATTTGGATGATTCACTTTATACTTGATATACTAGTGTTATGTGATGTGACAAAGTGAAGACTTAACTCTAGCTTGGCCTGTTTTTTTAGTTATTCTCATTGTTGATTATGATTGTCTTGACCGTACTTCATTAGCATGCACGAATTCTATGATATGTTCCACTATTTAAGCGGACCTCCTTCCCATATTCTTATGTTGACTTTTCATTTCAGCTTACCTTAAGTGCTTACACACAGTATCACAAACAAAATACATGTTCCTTTGTGTAAAGTAAGCCAACCATTCACTTAACACCTAAATTGATTGGATACGTTAGTTTATATTAACTATTCTGATAATATACAGTTATTGAATTGTCTCCCCTTTCTTGATTTTGACTGATCTAAGCATAAGTTGGTATCAATTTCGCTTCAGTCTTGGAATATGGGTTGCTATTAATAAGAGCAAAGTGTAAATACGGTTAGTTTTTACCTCTCATTTGCCTTGTTTCTTTGTTGGGTTTATCTTCCAACAACAACATTTCAGTTATCTGGAGACGGTGCCCGCTTAAAGCAGATATAGTGCTGCTTTCACTGTGTATAGCATGCCATGAACACCTGACATGATGTCAAACCCAGTCACACTTTCATGACACCGGCTGACCAGTCACGGAACTACCCATTTATTTGCTTGAGCGTTACCAAAGGAGCTATATAACTACTATTTTTAACAACTTTGGTATGTCCCATCCTGGGATCGGACCCCGGGTGTCCTGTATCTGGAGCCATCAGGTGTTTTTTTTCTTAAAATATGGCAACATTGTAAATGGTTGAACAACATGTGACAGAACTGATATTAATCAAAGTACATATTACGAGCAAACCAAAAAAGAAGTTTAGAATTGTTTATTTTAATTTATAAACCTTTGCCTTTTCACATCTATGCCACACATTATACATGTTATCTGGTTTTATTCACAAAATGAGTGATGTTTATCACATCTTCAAACAATTGTCATTTTACTGTTTTGATATTTAAAAAAAATGTAAGTTTTACTGGAGTAGTTTGTTGTTATTATAAAAAAGTCAATATGAGAATACATATGTTTAAAGACCAATATTTATCAAACTGTACATTTCATCTAAATTAACTCCATAAATGTTAAATATTTCGCATAATATTTAATTAGCATACACGAAGAACAATTTTTAAACAAGTCCATGCTTGCCTTGCACAAGAAGCTTAAGATAACGGTCAGCAAAAAAAAAAATTTGAGACACCAATTTGTATTGATGTACAGCAAGGCCTTGTGTTACATAAAGAAGTCTGTTTGGGACATATTTGACATCTTAAATTGACTTTACTATTACCCAGCCGCGGATCCATACCAATTCACACCGTTTTATGTGAAATGGTAAAAATTCCGGAAGATAATTTTTCAAAGGGCCCCAAATAATTGGTTTCAAGCCTTGACCACAACCACTGCTAAGCATATTAGCTAGTTACATGTCATTTGAACAATAGGTGCGTTCTTTTTACAATGAAACATTTTTTATACTTGAATGGGATCTAGGACTGGCTACATGATTCCCCTCTGTAACTGTGAATAGGTCAAATTTAGGGTCTGGATCCGCCCCTGGTACATGTACAGCACAAGGTGCACATGAATATTAAAGTTTGTCTCTCATAAACTGCTCATTGATGAACAGAAAAGTGAAACTGATAGCAAACTTTTTTCATTGAAGGACACCAATTTTCCAGCAGCGTGGATGTTGCCTTAAATTGATTTTAAATGGATTAAATCCTTTTTCCGAAAATGATGCAGTCTCACGTCATATTGAATAATTTTTATATTAAGAACCTTTGAATGGTTAATGATATACAAGCAATACTATCTTTTACATAATCTTTATTGCTCTATATAACACCTGAAGAATACATTTTATACTGAATGACAAATTTATATGAACAGGTTAAATACATATAATACGCAAATGAATAAAATCCCAATGAACTGTAAAGTAAAAAAAGAAAGAAAGGACAAAGAAGAGCCAGAAATAAATATTGAATTAAGACAGAATGGAAAGAAGCAGGGACAATTAGTTAAAACATTGTTATCTTAACATATGACTTGTGTGTTATTCATTCTAGCTCACTAAGTTAAAAACTGAAGAAAATAATTCAGTACAATATCTACAGCTGATACAAAGGTATTAACTTGATCACTGACATGAGGATCTGATGTACAGGTATTTATTTTTTTGTTTAAAAAACAGAAATTGATGCATACAACAGTTAATAACATGCAGATGTTTTTTATTTTAACTTTTTATAATGAATTTTTTTTTCCAACACATTTTTTTTACTATTTTATTATTTTATACTGGCTGTTATTTCAAGCAAACAATTACAACTAAGTTACTTTCAAAGATGAGGCTAAATATATTGTTTTTTTATACATTACTCATATGTTTGAATTTTAGAATGTAGAAATAATGAACATATTTTTATACATAGATAAAAATTAACAGAATAAGCTAGAAAAGTTAAAAATAAGACACGAAAATAATTACTTTGAAGATAAAATACTGAAAAATGCAACAAAAAAATGTGAACTGGTACATCTAAACACTGCATTTTGAAGAGTCTGAAAAAAAGTTGCTTGCCTTAACACAGCACATAACATATGTAAATTTAACAAAGACAGGATATTTAGAATTTGAATTTACGATCTTTGTGCCCATTTTTACTTCTGGACTGTATTCTAGAAGAAACATAGTTTTTTTTATTGTGTATTTTTTCTCTCAAAATCTAAGTAAATTTCAAAGCTTAAGAAAAAAAAAAACAGAATCTTTTTTGATACAAACCCCCCAAAACATGATCCGAGTTATTGTGTCTGTAACATTGCTATTAAGAGCATAGTTGTCTGCTTTGTTTGTTGTTATTTCATAATATAAAAAAAACAACTTCAACTTTAAACCAAATCATTATATTGAAACAATGGTTGGTAGAGTGCTTTGTGAAGTTGCTGTGGGTTATTTTTATGTTTCTAAAAGGGATAAAAATTATGTTTGTCATTGTTTAAATGAAGTAATGCAGATTTGGAAAACATATTTACAACTATACATGTACAAAGCATTATTTACATATATTTTTTAAAATGATTGATTATTGCTTAATTTCAACTTTAACTGGCTTATATTAAACCATCATACCTCCCATCACAAAAGTCTTAACTAAAAATTTTATACTGTAGTCAATGACATCATGCAGCAGTTAACACAGATTAACACATACATTATACAGCAACCAAAATTTAAAATATCATCAAATAATAGTATAAACTCTATGAAGATGTCGTTGATGACATGGAGTCAGAGTGAAGAGTTGCCCGTAACTTGAGACGCGAGTCGGTCTGGAAGTGTGGAGACTGGGGATTGGTCAGAGGTTTGTCACTATGTTGGATAGACAATCCCTTGTAATTCCTGATGGGCTGGGCTTTTGGAACAGCCTCCCTTCGCAACCGTTCAATCTCAGCTCGTTCCTCAGCCTCCCTCATAAGCTCCTCCTGGCGTCGGATGTTGTCGATTTCATCTTGCTTGGCCTTTTTGTGCATCTCAAATGCCTCACGCTTGACAGTACGTTTAGCTGTGTTGAGCTCAAACTCGCTGATATCTGAAACATGATCTACGTTTATTGAATAAGCAGAATACTAGAATCCTCATTTACGTTGACAATATTGGCCAATATTTATAATACAGAGACTGATCATTTACATTGTCAGTCCTGGTTTATGTTTGTTTGTTTATTAGGTTTATCATCGCACAGTATTTCAGTTATCTGGAGTCGGTGTCCACTTGAAGCAAATATAGTGCTGCCATCACTGTGTATAGCATGCCTTGAACACTTAGCATGATACCACAGCCAGACACATTAGTCAACCAGTCGTGGAACTACCCCTATATTTGCGTTAGCAAGGGAGCTATACCACTATATATGTCGCAACCTGGGATCGAACCTGGGGCCTTACGCTACCTGGTCAGGTCAGTACTTGTTTAGCAGAAGGTTAAACTGTCTTGTTTCTCAAAGATATGCACCTAAAATATTTAAATTAGAAGTAGATTAGTACAACTACAAGATGTTATTGTTTACATAACAGTGTAAGCTCTATTCCACTTGTTACAGCATCATTACTTTATACTTTATGATCGATGAGGAAACAAGTTTGTTCATTCGATATTAGTCTCCCATGACCTTCCATTGCCTGGGTAGAACCAGTCTTTAGGAAGTAGCTACCTGTAGCAAGGAGCAGGAAAATGGTCTTGCACCAAGGACTTACCTATTCTGGTTGGTATAACTTCGAACCTGAAACCATTCAGACTGGTAAGCCTTATCCACAAGACCATGGACGCTCACTTAAAGCCATTTTAGACAGTGTAGGGCCATATGCCCTCATTTCTGTGTGTGTGTCACCTACATTTTGTAACAAGAAGTATTCTAGAAAAAGCAAATAACTTGATTCATATAATTACCTGTTGTGTGCTTATGCTCCTTAGCTGGCACGAATGGCTCGGCATCCAAGACCGTGGCTTTCGCAGCTTTGAATTTTGCCATCTCTTTCTGCTGCCTCAACTCCTCTTCAAGCTAAAAATTGAAAAACAAGGGTATATGTACCAACTCCTAGACTGCTTTACTATTGTTTGAAAAGCACATATTAGTTCTAGTTATCCAATAATTACACACATACATGCAAAGTTAACAGCTAGGTGCAGATCTTAACCGGACAGCTCTCAGTATTTGTAACTTGTATTTATATGAAGAGATATTCAATACTGTTTAATTTAATGAAAGATTCGCAAGAAAAATTATAGGTGTAACCTTATGTCCCCATTCTTCTGCTTTCTTCTCTCCTCGGATCTCTGTTGCCAGGTTAAATGGCTGATGCTGCGTCAGAGGGAGGGGCTTCTTTGCAGGGAGGTTTGGTTCAAAACTGGGCAGGGGCTGGGCGTAGAATTCTCTTTGCTGAATAGAAAAATATTAACGTTCATTGACACAAGTAATGATAATAAATTATTTGTTCTGTTTGTGAATGAAACATCCTTTCTAGATATTTTATATGTTTTAACATCCCAGTAAATTTATTAAGAGAAAAACTGTGTCTTTTATTAATGGTATAGAAAAGGTATAGTAAATTTACATACAAATGTTATTCTACTATTAAATACTAAAACTACAATATTTCTTAAAAAACATAAAACTTGTATTAAACATAATTCATATGAAAAGTCATTTCTTTCATTCCAATATCATATAAATACAATAAAAGTTAAACTTGCAACATTTTCATACATCATGAAATAGCAACTCCAATCGTAAGTAAACACAAAAGGAAAAATCAGGCAAAGTTTAAGGGGATACCTTTGCTTCATTTTCCTTAATCTCATTTATTTTTTCCTCTTTTCTTTTTAACATTTCCTTATCTCGCTCATCAAAGGCGAAAGGTTCCACGACTGTGACCTTAGAATCTATTTTTGGCTTGAACGGCACACCTGCATGTGGCACAGGGCGGGCCCGGACAATTCTCTCCTCTGGCTACGTGAAAAATGAGAAAATCAAACAAAAGCCTTGTAGTAATTGTTAAAATTTATAGATACGTAGCCGTCTTGACGGTGTTCATTTCCCCACTGTTGCTATGGCAACTCATTAATGTGGTGTTTTCCTTCCAAAAATAAATGCTGTGCTATTAGAAATTTTACAGTAGCAAATTGAAACAGTTGCTTATTGAACAGGGGAAAATGAATTCACCATTGACCATACTACTAGAGCAACTATCGTACCCGATTTTCTTCATCAATAACTTGCTCTATCTTTTCAGCTTTTGCAGCTGCCCGTTTTTTATCCCTCTCCTCAAACCCGAAAGGCTCGGGTTCAGTAACTTTGTGGTCAATTCGTGGCTGGAAAGGAATACCAAAGTGGGGCACATTCCTTGCCCGATAGCTGGGCTTCTCTACCTGTAATGTCACATCATGGGTTAGATTGCATGCAAGGTTAATCTCTTATCTTTTTACACGTAAGACACTGTAATGTATTCTTGGTCATTACAGCCACTCTTAGATTTACATGTAAAATGGTGGATTTATGTCTAGGCAGAACTGCCAACTGTTATATTTGATACATTGTACCAACACAATTATGGCCATTGTTATAGCATCCTTGAGGTAAAATCCATAAATAATCTTAGTTATTTTTTCTTGCTTAATCTAAGAAATGTCCATAAAATTTAAAATATACTAAAAAAGAAATTTGTAAGATCAAATGGTATTATGAATAAAACTTACAAGCTATTCTGTCAATGGAAAAAAATATATAAAGTTTTAAGGAAATTTCTTAGTTTAGGCCAGAAAGAAAACTTAAGATTGTTTTAGGGATACAACCTCAGACCTTATTGGGAAAAGGAGACCCTAGATAAATAAATGTCTAGAAACATTGGTATACTGCAGGTCAGCTGGGTGATTTATTGACATGTTTTACTCCAAAAGGACTCACTTTCATGCATAGAAACTAATGGCTTCTAAGTGTTCTAATAGTACTAACAAGATTAAAATCTAAAGTCCTGTAAATGAGTCAACCAACAAATGCTTTTATCTACCTTCTCATCCTCGTGTGACGTTATCCTGGCTCGATGTTTAAGAGCAAAATCAGGTGTTTCAGGTACAGTTATCGGTAGCTTTTTGGGTTCTTTGACTCCCTGAAAATGCAAAAGAATTTTTTTTTAAATTTTGACCCTGCCTTAATACATTTAGTCTTACTTTTTAACCACTGAAATCTTTAAACACTAATCGTGTTCTCTACACACAAAAAAGAGAGAATACAATTGCTATTTAGAAAGACATAACTTAAACTTGCTTCAAGAAAGAATAAATTGGAGAAAAAATGCATGTTCTATTAAAATGGGTCTACTGATGAAAGTAAACAATTATTCCAAGATTGTAATAAATATCTTTAAAGATTGCCACAAAAGAATGTCAAGAGTGTTATGGAAAAAAAAATCCCCTTTTTTGCTACATTTCTCCATGCTAGATAGTATAAAGTAAGCCGTTACTAACCGTAACAAAAAAAAACAACAGAATATTTCTCAACTGCCAAAATGACTTCAAGTGTTAACTGCCCTATGAAGAAGGGCTCCGCTTTTGAACAAGTGAACAAATATTTCAAGTTTGATAATTTTCAAGAAAAGGACCACATAGAAAATTTCATTAAGTAAAAAAAAAGTGTCATAACTCTGTTAAAAATAAGTATTAGGTCATCTGCCCTTTTTAAATTAAACAACAATTCTAAGCTTAAAGTGAATATGTTTAAAGGTCTGTAGAGAAATGGACCTGAAAAAAAAAGAAAGTTAACATGCACCAGCAAGAGGGTCATGTCAAAACCTTTTTTTTTTTTTAACTCACCACAGTTCCCTCCAATATCTTCTTATTTAGAGGCTGAGCATGGAACTCGAAATGTTCTTCCTCCTGCTGAGAGTTGTTGTTTTTATGCCTGTTGTCAGACGAAAGGTGGAATGCCTCAGGCACTGTGGCAGGTTTTCGGGGAACCTAAAGCAAAAATATTAGATTTTTTTTAACCCTTCGCTTCTGAACAATACCAACAGAGACATTTTCACATTAATAATTATAAGTCATAGGTGTTAGTCTGCATATGTTAGTAAATGCACAGTTAGGATTCTTAAAGAAAGGACAGTACAAGCAAACTTATCATGAATACAGGACCTTTTTGACTCCACTCCACAGTTAGGGATTCTTAAAGAAAGGCCAGTACAAGTAAACTAATAATAGATACAGTACCTTTTTGACTCCACAGTTAGGGATTCTTAAAGAAAGGCCAGTACAAGTAAACTAATAATAAATACAGTACCTTTTTGACTCCACAGTTAGGGTTCTTGAAGATCTTTTGATTGACAGGGTTAGCCTTGAACTGATGCCTACAAAAGAACAGGAAATAATAATGAGTTCAGGTCACACACCCTGCCCCCTCAAACCCATTATGAGGACTGATGCTGGGTCGTGTTCCCAATCACATATGGTATGCCTTTTCCACAATTTTAAGGAGAAAATACCTATTTCAAAGAATGAAAATAATTAATAATTAATTCTGACCCTGTTCAAATAAATGACATAATAAACGACTTCGGTCACGCGAGAAATAGATATTGCTTTGTAAATGAGTGAAATATAAACGGAATTGAATGAACCAAGTATTTTATTGTTTGTGTTTCATTTAATATATATAATACAGTTT
This sequence comes from Sinonovacula constricta, assembly GCA_007844125.1. Classification (NCBI taxonomy): domain Eukaryota; kingdom Metazoa; phylum Mollusca; class Bivalvia; order Cardiida; family Solecurtidae; genus Sinonovacula; species Sinonovacula constricta. Next base: position 17,294,914 of record CM017565.1, read on the forward strand.
ATCCCAATTTTGTCTTAAACCATACAAAAATTTCCCAAGTCTGGTGGTCAGGGAATGTTCCCAAAATGGTGAGAAAAAACCCTCAAGTTAAATATTTGCTGGAGACACTGACAAATTTACTTGTCTGTAAACAATCAAGCAATACTAGACAAATATTTTTTAGTTATTCATAGAAAAAAGAAAGTAATGACAAAAAATATGTACAAAAGTTTACTATTACTTACTTCTGTGCTTCCTCGTATTCCTTTGCTTCCAATTCTTCCTTGGTTGGGGCATTGTTTGGTCTGCGACGTGTCTTGGTCTCAAATTGTGGTGTCTTGGGAATTGTGATACCATGGGATGGCGCCTTAGGTCGACCAATTTGGGGTGCTGAGGTCAGAAAAGTTGGCATCATTGTAAAAGATTTTCATATCCCATTTGCCCATACACAATATATACATTTTATCTGAAGATGTTTATTATTTTTTTACATTTAATATTTTACAAAATATTTTTTTTATTTTTCAGATTTTGCAGTGATGAATACAAGCTTTGAGTTAAGCCATAATTGTAAAAATTGACACATAACTTGAGACCATATCCTTAATATAATTTTATCCTCATTTATCCATGTGCTAAATGCAAATGCTAAATGCAAATGGTACTTCTTAATTCCATTTTTCACACCAACTATCAAACTTGCTAAAACCCATCTTGTTGACATGCCCATCACTCAGAAATTAAATGTTTTTGAAGGGGGGTTAAAAATGAACATTAAGTTTTTATTATATATAAACAAATTATAAATTTTCTAAACCTATTTTGATTTTGAGATACAATGCAGCAACCAATTATGATCATTTATAGCAATAATTAGGCTGTTCGGGTGGAGAAAGACCTGCAATCAATTTTCTGGGTGGAACCACCGGCGCACCGCAGGTTAGCTGAATAACCTTCCTATATTAAGTCCCTCGCCCCTAACGGGACTCAAAATCATGCAGTGAGAGGCTAAGGATTCAGAGGAGTGACAAATCAGGTGCTCTACCATTTTTTTTTGTAATTTCGAACAAATGATAAATCTTCTAAAACCTATACCATGGTACAGGGAATATCTTTTGATAAATTTTGATTATCTTTTTTATCATCTTCAAAGAAAAGAGTGCTAAACCCTTTCTTACCTCTTGGCTTGGATCTAAACCTGTCAGGAGTGCCTGTAAAAGCGCTCACTTGCTGAGCCATAGAGACAAACTTGCTGCCTTGTGGTTCATCTTTTTTCTTCTGCTCAGAGAAGTGGAAAGGTTCTGCCTTAGTTATTCTATGCTTCGTTGTTGATTTAGTCTGTTTCAAGCGAGAGACATAAATAAATCATACTTTTGCTAAATATCACAACAATGTTATAATAACATTTTATTATTACTTATTAATACAATATCATTAAATGCCAAAGACTATAGAAACATAAAGTGAGGTTTGTGTGAATTTCTTTGATAAAGGACTGAAGAGCGATGTTAAATTTTGAGGTCTGTCATTAATTTGAGAATTATTTGTATGCAGAATATTTGTAGGTTAAGTATACATTGCACTTACACAATTACGGTCATATTAGCATTGTCCACTTATTAATTGTAAAGAAAGACCCCAGACAAGTAAGACCACTGGGTGGGTGGTAGGGGGATGGACCGTAGATGTAGGTGGGATAAAACTAGAGGTGCTAGCTATCAATGCATTCACTCTACTGAATTTGCCATCCTACTTACTAATAACCTATTTCTATCCGTCTATTTGAAATCAGCAATATATTAACTCACCATCTGTGTTCCTGATCTCAAAGTTCTCGCAAAGTCCTTCACGTCACCTTCTGGTTTAGTCTCGGCTGTGTGTGCTTTGACCCGTGAATCCGTGCTGAAGTGAAACTCATGTGGTACTGTTGGTTCCTTCGGTGCAGCTGGTACACAGACCTTTCGTCCAGTTCCCTGTAATGCAGCGCGGCATGACTCCTCATTTAGTTTGCGCTTCTTGTCGAGTTCTTCTCGGAGACTAGATATTTTCTTAAGTTCCAATTCTTCACTTGTAAGCAACTGTTTTCTGTAAATTATAAAAAAAATATAGCTTCTTAGTAATGCAAAGTAGTGACAAAAAATTGTGTTGTAAAAACATTCCCAATACTTTAATAAGATATGTTATTTTAATATATTTGTGTAATTTTAGTTAATCCAAATTACAACTGTATTATGCTATACTGGTTGGTTAACTTGACTCATTGCTTCAAAATTTCTCAATTGCTGTTAGACATACAAAGAATGCTGTCAAACATGGTAGAAAGGTGTAAAATAAGTGATTTAAGTGTTTAAATGGTACATACTATCAAAGGAAGCCATCTTTTCAATTAACCAATATACTAGTTTAGTTCAGTGAAATTAAGAAATAAACTCACTTTATCACTGGTACACCATTCGGTTCTGTTAATTTATGTTTTCGTGTTTCAGTTGTGGTGGATGTTGTGGTGGATGTTGTGCTAGATGTTGACCTCCTGTCTGTAGAACGGCCTCTTGTATGTTTTGTAGCCGACTGAGACCGACTTCGTACTTCCTTAGTTGGTGTCTCTCTGGATTCATTCCTTTAAATAGCATTTATAATGGTTCTGTCTGCTAAATTGTCAAAGCTTAATTATTATAATAAGAAACAATTTAATTACAATCTACTTCTAATAAAATATATTGATCAAATCTTTATTTTATAATGAATATTACATTAAACTTTTGTCATCCTGATTTATTTATTAACAGTAAAAAACTGTTGTGCTCATCAAAGATCAATGCAAACAACAATTTATATTATAACTATTGGTAAATATACTCTTAGCATTTATCGCTCAGAAGTAAAATGCTTGATTCAAAAATAAAGTTCCATTCCAAAAGGGAGATACTATCATGAAATTTAAATCATGAATCAAAACTTGTCTTCATTTTTTTTTTATTTGACTGCTTATATCTACTAAAATGTCATTAATTTAGTAATACATAATTAACGTCTCATTAATTTTGATTTGCCATGGAAGTTTAATGAAGCAAAGATACTGAAAAAGAACCCCCACTTTCTTAGTTAACAGTTATCTGAGACCAAAACTGATAGAAAACACTAAGTAACTCACGTAGCACTGTTAGCTGCCTTTACTGTTCTGTCACTGGAGAGGCCTCTGGTGTGTTTCCTGGTGGCTGATGTCGAGTCTGATGGTCGGTTTCGAGGGGCTGCAAACGAACGACTTCTCTGTAGCGCACTAGCTCCCTTAGCTGGCACTGCGGCCTCGACAGCTGGGGCAAGTTTCGGCTTCTTTGGTGAATCCACAGGTCTGTTTAAGGAAATATGTTAACTTTTTTTTAGACCAATGGAACACTCGTATTAAACTTTTAATGGAATAGAGTATCAGTGTATGTTCATTATAAAGACACAACCTTGATAGCACAACCTGAATCAACCTGAACCTGAATAAATAAAAGAAAACATTTTCTGGTATGCTAAGAGCATGCAGACAATGTGAAATCACCACATACATGCTGAATCCTTCAGTAATAATGACACTTATCACTTCTTAACACAAGCCGATAGGATTGGGATTTGCCGGCATTTTTGCCGATACTGTGCAGCGACATTTCTATCATTATAGCACAGGGGCACTTATGAGGTGCCCAGGGACTGAACCCGTCAGGTCTATTATACTGACAACGACCAGTCAGGCAAAATGCTGTCCCCTTAGCCCCCGAGCGTTAGGAGGGAAGCCACAACTACCAACTTTAAAGTCTTTGGTTTGACCCGGCCGGAGTTCGAACCCATGACCTCCCGATCCGCAGGGTTTGAAACAACGAACTCCAGATTCGCAAGCTGACGCTCTACCACCTGAGCTATGGCGGCCGGTCAAGTCGATAGGAAAATGACTAAATGACTTCATTTCCTCATTTGTGAAATCAACCTAGACCTGCCATCTGCTGCTAAATATAATTCAGCAATTAAATGTTATTAAAAAGTGCAATTTGTCAGCAAGACAACACACATGACAGTCAGCTGTAATACATACTGGGCAGAATAACATAAGTAAAACATTTAACAATTATTTAGTGATATTAAGAAAAGAGATACTGACCTATCTAGTGATTTGTTTTGCCTTTTGATGGTAGTCTTCTGTTCTGTCTGTGATTTTGGCACTGCTGATCTCCTGAGAACAAGAAAACAAGAATTAAATGAATCATATCACAAGCAAAAGAATCATTCTAGAGAATAAATACCACAAATCTAGTCTACATGTCTCTACAAATATCTTTTCCATATCCCATTACATTTAGTAAGCTATTGTTGCATGTAAGTGATGTAGACAAAAGGATATTACTCTTTAAACCCTTTAAATGCAAGAAACACCTGTGACCTTTCAATTCATTAACATAATACATAGACCACCACAAAGATGTTTCCAGCAAGTATAGGATTAACACTTCATTTTAATACCTTGTTATAACAAACTTCCCAAATTGATGGCGTACAAAAATAAAGCATTGCTACGTTTTGTCCCAGTAAAAAGTTTTCAGGGAATTTCTTCTAAGAGATGGTTCAGCAAGTGGGGAATAGTGTGTATAATCCAACAAATTGAAACGATGTTACAAATCAGTGCATACCACAGACCAGAAATATTTCATCACACAAGGTTATGTAACTTAATATTTTTTTCAGGACCTTGCTCAATCTGATAGGAAGTACAGACATAATTGCTAAATAAAGGTTTTTTTATCGATGTAAATTCATTTTTTATGTTTTAACAAACTAATAACAATTCTCCAAATTAATCTTTCACACTGCATTGCCTGCTATTTCATAGTTCACCTTTTATTTGTGTGTGAAAGGATGGATGTTATTCTATTTATACTACATAGAAACATATGATTTATATTTTTGCTTAACCAGAGGTAATGTAATTTAGGACGACCTTTCAATCACCCAATCAGAGACTTTCTTACTAAATTTTGAAAGTTCTCGCTAAACACTGTGAAATAAGTTGCTATCGTCATATGCCACAGAGTTGTCAAAATGGCGATACACCTGTAAAAATAAAACACTTGAGTTTTTACCAGTTTTATTTGTGGATTTGTGTTCCAGAGCCAGAAATCACACCAATGAGATGCAAAATTAAGCAGAACCTTTAATATAACAAAAAACTGAAAACTAATGATGAAGTTTGCGAAAACATTGATAGCATGTTAAACTTGAGCCTACAATGGAATAAAATAGGGTTTCTGATTGGCCTAGATGTGGTTTCAAAGTGCTTTACGTATAAATAGCAATTTGGAAATCTGAGAGGGCAGTTTATAATAGGTTGGTTTCTGATCTACCTGAAGGGAAGATCGAGCGCTTTAGTCTGATTGGAACAAATCCAGGATCTCCTTGAGTTTTTCAAGCAAAGTGTGTGGCTCTGTAGCGTTTGCATGTCCTGACATACTATAAATTAAATGCCCCACATGAAGAAAGGTCCAGAGATGAATAATATTCTGTAGCAGGATGTATGTTGCCTTTTTGTTGTTCATAAGGCATATATCATTTTGGGCTATAAAGTCCTCTGAAGTTTTACCCATACCATCAAAACATCCTTATATTGATTTATGTACAAAAAAAGAGATCCCAACAAGAGTAAAAGTGGAAGGCAATTTGACTTTGTAAAAAATCTCTACAGATTCATGCTCCTGCAAGTGGTGGCTAGATTATTTAGTTTGGTTTTACTCACCTTGTCTGGGCATTGTTAACAACTCGAGCTCCTTTTGTCTTCCTCCTCCATTCCTCCAGGTCGACACACAAGTTGGGAGGTCGTATACATTCCTTGTCCTCCTCTGCTCCCTGCTCCACTGGTGTCTCTACTGCCACGGCAGGTTCTGGAGCTGTCAAGTATAAAAAACATTTGAAGACTAATAGACCCAGCACAACTTACATAATTATACCAAACATAATTATTATATTTTTATTTGTAGCATTACACCAACACAATTATGGTCATACTGATGACGTCCAGCTAATTATTGGAAGAAGAAGACCATGGAAGACCCCAGACTTTTGTCTAAGTAGAACCACCAGTGAACCACAGGTTAGCTGGATAATTTATGATAGGGCACCTATAACTGACATACCGTAAAGTTTTATAGATAGACGCACACAAAGATAAGACGCACCCCCTCTTCGAGGTCTAGAATCAAGGAAAAAAGCAAATTCTCAAAGACAAGACGCATCCACGATTCACTAATCCATCTGGCCGCCATTACGAAATTCCCGCGTCGCCGCATCGCTCGATTTGACTTGAGGGAAAATGTTCCAATTGTTCCGTAAATCGGTGTTCGCGCCGAGTGCTTATTATTCTCTAAGTGTCTTGAATAATACGTCGCGACTGTTGGCCTAGTGAGACCGTGTGTATTGTGTTACTTTATGACACTCTACCCCAATATATCGTTTACACGCCAGGCAGTATATTCTCGCGGCTATCCCAGCCCTACACATGAGAGAACATCCTGTTTCACGCCGCAGCATGTCATAAAAACAATTAAGTTCTCGGCCTATAATTAAGTTCTCGACACATGGGACAAACACACAAATGACATTTAAAATAACAACTAAAGGCTTTTATATGTTCATTTTCACACCATGCTATTTAAGTGACCGCTTACCAACAAATTAGTTCTATGCACCTTTGTAATTACTTACGGATGATGGACGATCTATTAACATCCAAAAGAGGTGTGAAAACTTGTCTGTGCAAATAGCCGATGCACATTTTATTGTTGTTAAGTGGGTTTTTAATTCAACTTAAAATTTATTCGTAGTTAACATTTAAAATGCACGTTCCACTAAAACTCAATAACCGTTTCTGGATTATGAAACTTCTCCGATTTTGTTAAAATAAATTGATATTTATGTGAATATCTATTGCATATTGTTGTTTTATGTATACACAAACGAATTTAAATGTCTCTTTTTATGTTTAATGTCAAATTTTAGGTAAAAACAACGTAACTTTTCCCTTAAAATAGCACAATACAGTTGTCTATGGCCGATACTATCGGCGATATTCTCTGCAGTGGGATTAGTCTAAGGGTCAATTTTGGTCTGGGAAAAAAGGGGAAAACAAATTCGCATGTATAAGATGCACCCCCCACTTTTTTATCATCATTTGGGGCAAAAAACTGCGTCTTATATATAAAACTTTACGGTAACATGATTTGAAATTATCTGTCATATGGAATTAAAATACAAAAACGATGTGTCTGATTTTGAACTGTGTTGCAAGACAATAAATACAGTTTGTTAACAATAAATAAATAAAATGGGATTAACAATAAATAAATAAAATGGATTTAATCTTTAACATTTTGCTATTGCCCAGGATCTATTACATATTCTGGTTTTCTCTTGAACCATTTATAAAACTCCTTTCACTCTACTTTATCATCCAGTCAATCTTCACAAATATATTAAAAACCAAGACAGCAAAGTCTAATGGATCAGATATAATTTTACTGGACTGACAGAACTTTACTCTTTTAAACTGGAGCTAAAACTTGCAATGCATATTATTTATTTTTACTTTAAGCCCTGACACATAGGCCACAAGGGCTAGCTGAATATATAACATACTGCAAATTTACAATATAAACTGACCTGGAGACTCAATTGTCACCGACCTAGTAGCCCTTTTTGGTGTAGTTGTCTTCTCTAAAATCACAAAATGTAAAGCATGATTATTTTAGCTTTTAACATTATAAATATTATATGAATTCTTAACATAATGTAGTGAGTTACAGGACACAACGTTCTAAGCTAGTAAAATTTGCAGGACCTTGTTCTATTTTACAGGTTTTAGGCTGAAATTGATGTTTGTTTTTGTTACATCGCACCGACACAGTTATGGTCACACTGGCGATGTCAAGCTTATTATTGGTGGAGGAAGAGCCCGGACTTTTGCCTGGGTAGAATCACTGGCGTACTGTAGGTTAGCTGGAAAACCTTCCCACTTTAGTTCTTTGCTCAGAATGGGACTTGAAACCATGCAGTGAGAGGCTTAGCTGTCTAAATAAGGTCTTTCTCATTTTCTTTTTTTTTCTGGCAAGCTGAGAGAGAGAATGCTTTAAAGCATGAAGCCAATCCATATCAAGGGAGTCATAATAATGTAAATGTTTTTGTTTGTTGTGTTTTGCATTCCACTAACTGTATTTCAGTTATTCAGAGATGGTCTCCACTTGAAGCAGATATAATGCTGACTTCAAAGCGTAAAGCATGCCGTGCACACGCAGCATGATACCACACACAGTCACATTACAATGAATTTGGTCCCTGTCATGAAAATATGCCTATATTTGCTTGAGCTTTAGCAAGGGAGTTATGCCACTTACATTTTAATGACTCATGTATGTAATGGTAAGGAATGAAACTGGGGCCAACCATAACAGAAGCAGATGCACTATCGATTGCACTACCAGGATCAGTGCGTGTAAACATTATCATAAACATATATCTTACCAACAGTCTGAGGAGTGGATGCCATGGATCGAGTTGTCCTTCTGACCTCATTCTTCGGTGAACTAATATCATCATCTGCAGAGGTCTTTGTGCTGCTTTAAATGAAATTAGACAAACACAGTAGCAAAATGTTGACCTAGATTGCAAAGTGGCTTTTGTGTCTTTTTAATTGGTCAATGAACTGGAGGAAGGCGCTCCTAGTGACATGTTATCTTATAATTTCAAAAATCCCCCCCCCTCCCAACACAGTTTTCTTTATAAAACAACTAAGAACTTGTTTGTTTTTAAATGAAAAAGGGGGGAAAGGTGTATGTTTAACTTTTTATTAGCCTATCATCTCACATGTCAAATTTTATGGTCTCATGGTACTGTACTTGCTTGTCAATTGTTTTGCAGAAAGTGTTGTTTTTTTATGTATATTACCCTTATTATTTTACTGATTGAGGACGCAGCGTTAGCTAATGGACTCTTAATGGGAAAAAAACAGTGTACATTTTAATCCGTTTCAGGGTCATTGCAAGTTATTCATATAGGATTATGTATGTCTATATTATTAATTACAAACACTGCAGTCAGCCTATGTGGATGATATTGTTTGGACAGAGGTCTTTGTTTTCATGGGCAATTTGATGCCTACCATTACACTTATCTTTCTCATAAATTTACAGCTGTTTCTGGGCCATTACTGGTCGTAAACTACCTATCTTAGGAGTTGCACGGCATTATAGATTAAAATAATATAATGACAAAATTATAACAGGGCATTACCTGAAAACCCGGGTTTTAATGCACGAAAACTCAGAAATAGCCCTAACTGATGCACAGCAATAAAGCGATGGGGGTCATTTTGACCCGTGACAATGTCTAGCCATGTGTCGATCACAATCGGCTATGGCTTCTGGCAGAAGCAAGAAAGGACGACAATGAGGGGAATCTACATATTAATAAGGACAGATTTCCCCCAAGTGCTTCTGCTAGGAGAAAAACAATAGAGTAGACAGAGCCTGCTTATTAATAAAAACCAGGTGCTCAAGATCAGGCAATCGACACATTCGTTCATGTGTGACTAATTTCAATGTGGTGTTATTTAGAAAGGTGTAGAAAGGTAAAGAATCATGATCAAATTATTATTAATAAATCATAATCCCAAGAGACAAACATATTTTAATAAAGTTATAAGCATGGAGTTGTATAAACATATAAAATCTTCCATGATTCCGAGATGACAGACTGCTACACAAGTACATAAACCAGTAATTCTTCAAACTAGAGAATACCATAAAGAATATATTCTTACTTGTTTTTGTTAACTTACCCAGTCTGTGAATGGTTCATAACTTGTAATGCTGGACCGACTTCTGTTTTTTCCTTTGCCTCTTCCTCAACATCTGGTTTTTGCTCTGTAAAGAGAAATAACTAAAACAATTACCAATGACTGAGACACTGTTTTGCTTTTGCAAAAAGCATGAAACAAAAACAATATAAATATAATATTGTGTTTATTATTGTGATATTCAGTTCCAGTTGGTGAAGCAATACACCAGACAAATATAGAACCAATGAAGAAAAATAGCACTGCAGGTCAACTGAAACGCCTCCTCAAATAAAGGTAAAGGTTTTCTCCATAAATGTGAAAAACAGACCAACTTACCTATCTCTATATAAAATTCAACTTCTATAGTGGCAAAACTGCCTAACTGATCAAGACAGTATTATATAAATAATGCAAAAAATGTTACTTCAAGTCAATTTTAAAAAAAGAAAATACAACAACATTGAACAATATAGAATAATTGTGTAACTTTTACAACACAGATCTCCATATAGTGAGGTAAATCATATTGAGAAGTCAGAACATACCGTAATTCTCATTAGATACCAACACACAAGCATAAAAAACATAAAAACAACATTATGCCATCCTTAAAGGGATGGTATCACCAAATAGACATAATTACAATTCTCCACACAGGTTTGTACTCAATGCTGATTAAAAGAAAAATCCAATATTTTCTACTAACCCAATTTAACCACTTAGTTTTCTCAATATATCCTGCTTGTAACATACTGCTTACTACAAATGTTGACACATTAAACTGAAATACAGTTCTTACACAAAAATTGACAATGGTAGCAGCGTAAGTACCTGTTATAAAAAATAATGACACTGAAGAACAGGACGTTTAGTACATGGAAGTGCCAACTGACCTTTTGGAACTGCCTTTGCTGATCTTGTTACTCTATTTGGTGTATCATTCTCCTCTGAAATAACATTTTTTTAATGTTACAATAACACATTTGAAATTTCACAATTGTTACGTTTTCTATGTTTTATTTACTGCTTGAAGGCTTATAAAGTGATATCCATTCCTAAAGTAAATCTTAACTTGCTTAGCACAAACCAGTAACAGGCTAAGACACCTGGACGCTGTCTGACCAGGATCTGCTCTGCATTGTTTACAGCCCAAGTAAAGCAATATGTTTAGACGAGAGCTTGCATGTTAAGTATAAATGACACAATTATGTTCATGTTGCTGATGTCCAGCTAACAATTGCTGGAGGAAGAACCCAGACTTATGCCTGAGGAATTACACATCTGTGACTCGGCCCCAGACACCCCAGTAGGGCTTGTAATATAAAGTTATGGACAACAAATGAAATCGTCTCATTCATTTAAAATGCGTAATTCCATAATATTTGTTTAATCTGGCATGCCACCCTAAAAGAGCACCAAGCTCTGTTACATATAAGCAAAGCAGCTGCTCTGGGTCTGATAGACAAATTTAATGAGTATATAAATGAAACTTCCTTTAAATAAAAACTGACTGGAATCTTGGCACATATTGATGAGCCAGAGAAGAATATGATAGAGAAACTTACTTCCTGGCGTTTTAGACCGAGGAACTCTTTGAGGGGTGCCAACCTTTGCTGTAATAAAAAGGATATTGTATTTTTTAACAACTATTGTAACTCTCTATTTAACATGTTAAATTTACACTTTTTGTGCCAATTCCACATGAGGTTCTTAGGTTATTTGTATGATAGCTTTTAAGAGACTAATAAGTGATAAAGAAATAATTATAGATTATGCACTAGTAATAGTATATGTTACTTTGCTCTTAAATCTAACCATATATTTATAGTTATACCTCATGTAGCAATGTTGGATGTGTGCCTGTTTCTTTTTTCTCAAAGTTAACTAAACCAAAGCTGTTTAAAGAAAAAAAAATATGTTGATACACATTGTGATGGCACTTATTACATTGGGAATATGCATGTTCATAGACAAAAATATTGTTTTAATTTTTGTTTAAAATTAAAAACTTTACCTGCTGACAGAGGAGTTGCTGCTTTTATCCTATTAGTCCTCCTGGTCTTCTGTTGTGGTGTTTTACAACCATCTGCAAGTTCATCATCTACTGGAATTCCGTTCTCATGATCATAATCTAGAAAAAAGGATATGATACTAAATATTATCACCAAAACGTCCAATTACTTGTACTATACAGTATAGTAACCTAAACAGGTCTGAAAAGTAGCGGGCCATTTTAAAAATTTTAACAAAGTGAAATATGCTGATGCTGAAAGAGATGGAACATATGTCAGTTAAATATTAAAACAACACATAAGCCTTGAGAAAGAGTGTTGTTAAGTTATTTGAACAGTTATAAGGCTAGATGGCTATAGCATGGTCTTTTTAGTGATGGCAGCACAAAATCTGCTTCATCAACATCTCTGGATAAGTAACAAATGTGAACGAGAAGATAGTTCTTAAGACAAAATGTCAATATACAGAGATGGCCTAGTTTGCACTTGGAGTTATCAGGATTTCCTTAATTTTCTTTTAATTCATTGTGAAACAACATGAATCACTGACTGCAATTTTCTGTTGTTGCTTACTAGCACTAAGAATAGACCTACTGGTTTACGAATTGATCGTGTCAGGAGCAAATTCTGGCTCTATCCAGTAAAGCATACTCTCCTGCATGTTGTTCGATGCTTATAAATTAGACATGTTCAGTATTTTTTTCCAATGAAACAAACAATGTTGTAAAACGTGATTGACAGCAAGCAATCCAATGAAATAAATTTGAAATAATAGTGGCCATTTTGTGATCGTAAGTACGTGACATACCGAAATATCTGTCGGCATCATCATCTGCTGTCGGGCCACTTGTAAAATCCACGAATTGCGGACAGTTAAAATTCCAATCGACTTTGCTCATGGCGCTGTTCATTTAAACATTTAAGGACCCCGTTTTCGTTATTATTTTCCTGCGCAAACTTAAAGTTCAATCTTGCCGCATTTAGACAGATATCCAATCAAAAGTCAGGAAAGGTTTTGCCGCCCTACGATTGGTTGGTTTCGACTTCCCAATCGGAAATTCTCGGCTTTATGTCATTTCGTCCCTCAAGGTTTCGTATAAAGTGGAATTTTGTCGAAAAAATACTTTAAAATAAAATTAAAACACTAAGTTTTGTAATATTAAAAAAACTATTTTAGTTCAAAGTATGACAGATTCATTTATTATATATACTTTCATGGCATTCTTTGCTTTCGAGTAAAATAAATCCCCCAAAGTACAAAACTCAGCGTGAAGCTGCGCGGAATTACATTTGTTTTATAAAATCGGTAGAGAACGCGTGTTCGTTTTATAGAAATGTTATCAGTACACGGGTAGTAAATTTGTTTTGAAACTTTTATTTCTTTGCACTCATATCCCGGCTGTCTTTGAGTTTTTGGTCTGTCTTGGAATTTAGTGCAGTTGTGTTTATATCCCATTCACTTCCGGTGTACTAGAAAGTTCAGAAGTTGTTGCCGATTATTGCTTATTTCATCGTCTTACGGTATTGATAATAAAATAACCACACAAGGTAATTTCTGATAATTGATAGTCTTTTATAATTTGAGTAAAAACAAATAACATGGCATGACATGTCACAATTGAAGTTATTAACAATGGAATTGTTAGAAATATAGCCAAGCAGACCTTGACATACACAAACTGTGTTAAAATGATCTTCAACTTTGTACTGCCAAAAGTCAATACTGACTACATAAGGCAGGCGCAAGTCATGAACATTGACAATTTAAGACTAATAATTTACTTGTGAAATTTTAATGAAAACATAAAATAACTAAACTAAAATATCAACTGTAATATCTTACAGTAATATAAAATGCGAATCTCCATTTTGAATGGAGCCTGGTAACATATTTACCAAATAGTACAAAAAATACATGTGTGTACCTTTTGAAATTTCTATATCACAATACATCTTGCTAGTAATACATCTCCATTACCATCAATTATATTTTCCTCTAAATCACCTTTGTTTCACCTTTAAGAAGCCATGGATAGTGTAGATGTAAGCCCTGGCCAGAAGGTGCTCTTGCTTTGGTCTGGCAACACAGCACCAGCAGACCTCCAGCAGGCAGTGTCAGATCTCCAAGCAAAACTGGGAGAGGGCAAGGTCCAGCTTGAAAATGCTTCACGTCTTATAATGTGTAAGTCATGGGCAGGGCAGGTATTTTTGCACACCTTTTGAGCTCCACTTTTCAAACAACTAAATAAAGCTATTGTCATTATTAATCAATTATTAAATATTGATATCTTAAAAGAAATTTAAGATGACCAATGTGCCAATGTATAGATTATATAGATTTTATTCACAGAAATGAATAAAATACAATCTTCCTAACAAGAACAATAGAAATTAAAAAATGTGCTCAGTTTCTCGGTGCTGGATAATATAAGCTGTTATGACCCTAACAAAAACCCGAACACACATAGAAAATTCACCATTAAAAGCCAAACCCATTTCAATAAGGCTGGTAAACATATAATTCATTTTGGCACAGTTATGCCTATAAAACTCTTAAAAAGATTGACAGTCATTTCAGGCTGTGTGTGAAAGACAAATTCTGTACTCATGAATGAAGACATTATTTTGTGTGCTGGCTGAAAGGATGAACCTTAAGATATTTTTTCTGATTCTTATCAATTTTTTTTTTAAAGCTTATACAAAGTGTCATAAATGCTTGACTCTTATACTGTCATGTTTTTCACTTAAGCTACTCACACATCATTTAAATTTGATAATGTTAAACTTAAATGAACACATTTCCCTTTTTTCAGCTCAGCATACATCATCAACATTTGATGTGGCTATCACTGGACTACTGCAGCCAAGCACTGTTGTTCATGACTCTGACATACTGACAGAGATCTGTCGGGTGCTGAAACCCAATGGTCATCTGTATGTGGGTGAAGTGGTGACAACTTCCTCAAGTGATGAAAACAAGGCACAACAGACAAACAAGCTTTCCTCTCTCCTTACTTTGTCTGGATTTGTAAACACGTCACAGGTATTTAAAAAAGAAATTACCATATTAAGGGAAATTTTTCAAAACAGCTGCTCCACTTAAACAAGTTCACAATTTTTTATTTTTGGTATTAAGCATACATTAAGTATACATTTTCCCAACATTCCTGAGTATAAAATTGCTTCAAAGAATAAATGCATTTAATGTACCCATAATATTCATCCTCTATAGAAAAAACTTTATAGAAAAAGTTTGATATATATGGTTGATATAGCCCTATATGTTGGCTGTGTTTGTTTCTGTAACTCAATAGATCATTGTATTATTGTTGCATTATGTAGAAATACAACGTTTATCCCCTGCAGTGAGCTGTCATCCGAGCTGCCTTCTTTGTTTTGATGTTAGTTACAAAATTAGTCCCATTTAGGAATTTTATCTGGCTACCTAAATAAACCGAGAAATGATTAGTGAATTATCTGAGGTGTTCCAATTAAGTGCCAGGCAACCTTCCTTAACATGAGATTAAAACACCTCTGATGTGAGACATAAGGTCATTGCCAACTACTATTATCAGTCGTTTAGCATCCAGTCTCAAGTCTTCTGGCAGTTGGGTGGGGACTTGTCATAGCCCCATGCTGCCTTTCTATCCAGTGTATCAGCTTTGCTGATGTGCACTGCAGGGGAGTTTTGTCCTCCATCGGTGTAGCATGCCTTGTCTTCTTCAGTTGGCCTTTGGATTTTATTCGTGTAACTGTCGTCAGTCAAAGATATTTCATTTCTGTTCACAGCCAACTGCTGTGTCCCTGTCTGATGACACAAAGCAGACACTCACCAAGCAGATGAACAGCCCAAATATCAGTTTAGTGATGATCACAGCTAGTAAGCCAGGGTATGAAGTAGGCGCCTCAACACAGCTCAAGCTCAACTTTAATAAGAAGAAAACAGGTATGTTCAGATTTCTAGATATCATAATCTTCATCATCTATATAATCAATATCATCATAAGTTGTATCATCTTTATTAGTAGAATCATCCTTACCATCAGTTGTATCATCATCATCATCATCATCATCATCAGTTGTATCATCATCATCATCATCATCATCAGTTGTATCATCATCATCATCATCAGTTGTATCATCATCATCATCAGTTGTATAATCATCATCAGTATCATCATCATCACCATTAGTATCAGCATCATCATTATCATTAAAATATTCCTCATCATCAGTATCATCCACTTACTCATCCTCACTATCATCATCACCATCATCAGTATTGCCATCAGTTTCATAATCGTTATAATCAGTTAAGTTTCATCATCTTCAGTATTATCCTCATCAGTATCGTCCTTGTCATCAGTATCATCCTCATCATAAGTATCATTATCATCAGTATCATTCTCATCATTAATATCACCCACATTATCAGCTGTATCATTTTTATCTGTATCGTCATCAGCATCTTCTCTAGTCCTAATCGATTGAGTATCAGCTACATGTGTTGACAACCACAAACCATAGTGATTTATGACCCTGTCTCTACCATGAGCTCCCATTAGGTTGGCATTCTTATCTTACCAAGATTAAGTCATTTAAAATGGCAGTGATCAAGTGCCCTTGCTAATGCTCAAGAAAATATAAGGGTATAACAACTGATCCACTCAGTGTCAGGGACATAATGTGTGTGATATTATGCCAATTGTTCATGCAATACACAGTGATGGCAGCACTATTAGTATTTAATTGGACACCATGTCCAGAAAACTGACAGATTATTGGTGGAGCAGTAAACAATATAAACTGTTTAACAAAAAATCAACATAATCATCAAAATCAGTATCTCCATCAAAATTAGTATCATCATTAACTTAAATATTGTTAAGAATGACCTTAGTTACCCCTCTCTCCACACAGGACCCCTATCTGTCCTGTCTGGTTATGGTATCCAAAGTTTCCGATAAAGGTGCTTTTGTTTTGTTTTTTGAAATATATCGCAGCAATCAGTTATGATCATTATAGTGTCAGACAGCTATTTTGATGGCGGTAGATCCTAGACAAATGTTTTGGTGAACAACCAGCGCACAGCAGGACAACTGGAAGACTCTTCCAAATTATTAAGTCCTTCACCCCTGAAAGTGACTTGAACCCATGTAATGGGAGACTAAACAGTCAGAGAAGTTACAAGTTGGCAAATCTACTTATATGCTGCGAGAGCCCCTCTTGTCAACCTTGGCCTTCCTTCTATGAAGGTTACTCTTGCTTAATCTGTCAATTTACTTTCAGAGAGTAAACCAGTCAGTGAGAACACAGCCCAGGTATGGAAACTATCTGCCATGGATATAGGGGACGATGATTTAGTGAATGATGATGAGCTACTGGATGAAGAAGATTTGAAGAAGCCTGATCCATCATCACTTAAAGGTCAGTTGAAGAAATGCACATACAAGACTGATCTTATCCAAGCCAAACCTATGCTGATTATATCTTTCCAAACGCCACAAGATATGCATCGGTGCTTTATTACTTATCTAATTGAACAATGATTTTTGGGAAGTTGAAGGATTTGCAAAAAAGGGTTCCACATATTCACGCACATACACACGGAAATTACTTTGTTTTTATAAGTTGGGCTAAGACCAAATATGATGATTTGAAATATTAACATTTAAAGAGGGATTGGAAATTCTGATTATTATATGTTTGATGTGCTTTTTTACTTGATCATATTAGAACAGAAAAGATCTATAAGGATTACCTATCCTGACAGCCTATAACTCTTCAGTCCCTAACAAAATGGGTTTGAGTCTTTTATGTGAAAAGGTTGGATTTAATATTCTATTCTATTCCTGACCAAAATCGCAAGAAAATTTTTTTTTTGTAAAGCAGTCAATACATTAAAAAAAGGACATTCTTAAGGGGCAAATCATATTTAGAAGTCAAGTCATCGGGGGATACATAGCAGTTAGTGATTTATAAGCCCTTTGCATAGTGTCAGTCTGCTCAGAACGCTGCATAGGGACTAGTAAGGGGTCAGGGTTATAGTCATGGGTGATATCTAGCTCATTATAATTGGAAGATTACCCCACATATCGCTGTGGGTAGAACCACTGGTCACACTGCAGGTCAGCTGGAAAACCTCCCCATATTGAAGTTCTTGCCCTGATAGGGACTTTAACACACATTGATAGGCTGAGGGCTTACAAGTTGACCACTCTTATCACTCTAATCACATGCACCCTTGATGGGCATTTTTAGCAGCACTACCTTGACCATAGACAGTGGACCCTGGTTATGCGGGACCTTATGCTGATGTCTCATTTTATTGTGCAGCTGACTGTGGTACGGGAGCAGACAAGAAGAAGAAGGCCTGTAAGAACTGTACCTGTGGTTTGGCTGAGGAACTGGATGCAGAGGCAGCTAAATCTAACACAAAAACAGCATCATCAGCCTGTGGCAATGTAAGTATTGTCTAAGCATGATACAGCTAAATCTCCCTACACTGAAGATTACAGTATTTTTTTTCCAAATTGCATCCAAACTTTCCTATGGCATCCTCTTTAAGCCCAAATCTTAACTCATCCATTTACACTCAAGTCAGTCTGCAAGGCATACACCGTCAATTATGGAAGAATTTCTCAGCCAGTGTGGCCCTAATTTTCCTGCAAGCTATACACTGTCAGTTACAGTATATTTAATTAGCCAAATCACACCCATTAGTGGAGGAATACCCAAGAAAAATGTCTGGGTAGAACCATGGGAGTGCCACAGATCAGCTAAAACAAAGACCACATGAAAGTTTTTGCACAAGACAGAATTTGAACGCACCTAGTTAAGGGGCTAAGTTAATCACAATTCATATTTAGGCTTCTTAATACGCTTGGTTACTTTTTTTAAATTTATGCTAAAAAAGTTGGGAGGTTTTCCAATTAAAATGAATAATGGATGAAAAATAACTGATCATTAGATTATTATGTAAACTTGCAGCCCTTAAAAAGATGGTGTTGACATAAGGTTGGGAGAATCTACAGAATTGTAATCATTTTCAGCCATTTTTATCCATTATAAGCTAAATAATGAAGCCTATATTGGAACTGTGCATGCACAAATATACACTTTGTGTGTATGTTGGTTATAAACAATACACTGATTACGTCAAGAGAGACAAAATAATTCAAATAGATTGAATTGCTGATCACATGGTTATTTGTTTCATGAACCTTAGCACAGCTGTGACCAAGTATTAGTCAGCTAATCATACAAAATGTTCAAAATAGGTATATGTTAGTCAATGTTATTGTCTTTAAGTCATTTAAATCATATTCTAACTTTATTATGTTGAATGTACCTGGCTACGTGTTTACATGTTTGTCGTGAGTATTTTACTTAAAACTTTTGCTGCTTTTTTTTATCGTTAGTTTTTTACTCACAATTTTGTCAAAACCACCATTCATCTTAGATATACGGTATGATCATCAGGAGAGATTCTACTTGTTGTTTATTGGGTTTATCTTTCCACCAACAGTATTTCAGTTATCTGAAGACTGTTTCCACTTGAAGCAGATGTCTCACCCTTTTGTTTCTATTACGGGACATGACATACCACAGTTGTTAAAAATGGTAATAGGGGGCACTCATGGCTGAGCAGTTGGTGTCACTGTTATAACTATTCAACCTCTTGCTGTGGTGGTTTGAGTCCCAGTCTGGGCAAGAACTTCCATGTATTTTACTTCCATGTGGGGAGGGTTTTCAGCTAACCTGCAGTGTGCCGATAGTTCTACCCAGACCTATGTCTAGGGTCTTCCGCCAAAAACAATTAGCTGGAAACCATTATAACTATAATTGTGTTGTTGCAATGTAACAACATTAACAAATAAAAAATATTAATATGTGAAAATGGTATTGGCTAACCCTCAAGCAAATATAAGGGTACTTACATGACAAGTTGGCCTGGTGTCAGGATAAAGTGACTGTGTGTGGTATCTTTCGAGATGTTTAATTTAGGGCATGCTTAAAAAGTGAAGGCAGCACTATATCAGATTCACATGGAGACTGTCTCAGCATAACTGAAATACGGTTGGTGGGACAATAAACCCTTACAAACAAAGAAAGAAGTACTCCTAAAATCAACAAAATTTGAAGCTAGGTTAAACAATAAATGTAAGGGAGATCACTGCAGAAAGGCTAAGTATGGCACAGTTATCTCTCTTTGCTGTGCGGTTTATAACTAAATCTGTGATGCATGTACACAGTTCTTTAAAAATTCTTATGAACAAAAGAGACATTTTGTAAATTAATCAAATACTAGATAAGTTGTGTAGTTTTTGCTATGATTAAAATATAGTGTAAATAAACAGATATTTGCAAAAATTAGCATTAGGAAATGTCATTTTAAAGATTACAATAGCCATCTGAATATCAAGATATTTTTAAAGGTTTCTTACAAAATACGAAATTATTTATTTTTGTTGTTGGTTTTGTTTTTAAATAAGATTTGGAGTTTATTAGAATCACAGTCTGATAAAAGTGTGTGCGCACCTGAGCATATTAAATTCCATTGTACTGAATGACCTTAAAGATCCAATTGTTTACACACCTGTATGAAAAGATCTTTTAATTACATGAGTGCTATTTTTGCCTAGTCTGTGTAACATTTAGGTATATTTTATGATTGTGCATCAAATCTAGCGACATTATGGTAAAGAGTTTCAACAAAACTTGTTGCTTTTACTGAAATAATAAAGAATTTTTTTTAAAAAAAAAAGCTAAACTTTACCAATAGTGTCCAGGATGCACAAATTTTAAACATGCTAAGCATTTATTATTAATCTGAGTAAAGTAAATGTTGAAGATACAGATCTGCCCTGTCTCGCTGAGATCTGTTTAATCGGAATCTTCCGTATTTGCTGCTGAGTCTCTAGCAATATATCTTCATTTCCTTTGCATGGAATTTGTTAACAAATATCTGAAATACAGTCAAACTTGATTTAGCAACCACATGTTAAAAGTGGTCACCCTGCTAAAAGCAGTAATGTCAGGTCCTCTCAAGCAAATTGTACTTTACTTGTCATCTAGTCCGTGGTCATGTATCTCTGTGGTCAGTTTGATTGGGCAAATATTTTGTTAATTTACTCCTAATTAGCAACCAGTCCGCAGGTGCCAATCTTCTGTTGTGATCAATCGCTCAACATGTAACAGTTAAAATACTATTCTACCATACCCATTTGTCATCATTATCACACTTTACTAAACTGGCTGCAAAAGCTCAAGTGGTAGAGTGTTGGCTTGCGGATAGGAAGATAGAGGGTTCAAACCACAGCCTGGTTCAACCGAAGACATTAAAGTTGGTAGTAGTGGCTTTCTTCCTAACACTCGGGGCTAAGGGACAGCATTACACTTGACTCGGTGTCAGTATAATGGACCAGCCAGGTTCAGTCCCTGGGCACCTCATAAGTGCCCCTGTGCTATAATGATAGAAATGTTGCTGCACAGTATCAGCAAAAATGCTGGCAAATCCCATCCCATCACACTTAAACCTGATCTCACAATCACAACAGATTTCAAGCTATCAACCATCTGGTTAGAGCAAAATAAGTGTCTTAGCCAATATTTATTAATTCAGCATATTTAGTCTTGATATGGGTAGCAGAGGCGTTAATTTGTGAGCTAGTTTATTTATTCACAGAGTGGCACTTCCATAACTTGACTACATGTACATAAATTGTTGCAGTTTCAGTTTTTGTTGAGACAAACCTTGTTTAAATGACATATAAGATTGTTTACTTTGTCTAATGACACACTTCATGCTGTTTTTATTATGGAAGAGTTAAAACTTGCAAAATACGGAATAAGGCTGTTCGAAGATAATGACCCTTTTGGAGAATTTTCAGAACATCAATTTGGCAAAGAATTTGGTACACTCAGTGTAAGGTGATGTGAATCATTTAAAATGAAGGGGACCAAACTGCTTATAATGAAGCAATATTTTCCTTAATTTAAATAAGACAATTCTGATTTCTGAATCATATGTTGACATTCCTAAAGCAGTTCTGTTATAAGAACAGTACTTTGAGGTAGATCTACTATTTAAGTAAAACTGTAGGTACTTATTTGTAAACATATGCGTGCACAATAAATGGTTAACACTCATTGATGGAATATTTTGTCATAATCAGATAACTTGTGTCAAGCAACCACCCGAAGGGACAGCCCCAAATAGGCTGCTTCACACAAATTGCTTAAGACACAGATTGGCCGTAAATGTAACATGAAAAGTGTTTAAGTGAGAGGCAAAGGACTTCTTTTCAAAAGGAACATTTTTATATCAAATAACCAAATGTCTGATAACCTTGAAATTAGTTGAAAATCTCATGAATCTGTCAAAAAAAGACAGAGACACCTGTATATACAATAATTCATAATTTCAATTAACCTCCCTGCATCCCCAAGAAAAGAAAAAATAAACAGGCATAAGGATGTATGTGGGTTGTTTTAGCTATTTTTTCCATATAAAAGTGATTAAAATACCTTTTACTACTTCAAAGGGAAAAACCTGAAACAATTAGAACACAGTTTCTGTGGTCTTATACCTCCCTGTCTGTTTAAAATGAATATTCATAATGGAACTTGTAAAATAGGAACAGTTTGAACCAGGATCCATAAACTGGCTTATAAGTATACCCCGCACACACATAAAAATCAACAACACAGGTACAAGAAGGTTCAATGTACATTTGTTTCATATAAGATGGTAAGATTATCATTTTCTTCTTTAAATTGAAACACCTGAAAAGCCTGACACAGTAGAACACAGTTTTCTGGTTTTAATCACCGTAAAAGGTGTAATGAACTTTTTGTTATTGCTTCTCTGTTTCACATTTCTTTATAACTCTAGAGGATTAGTTCATACACAACACTTGTTTGATCAATATTTTCACTCTCTCCCCTTTTATTACGTGTGTTTATTGAACAACTATATGTTATTATTCCTATAAAAAAAAGAACCTGCCACGTTAAATAACACGAAATCCTGCTTTAAAACAGTGCCAATATCTATATCACTTTTTCAACCGTGCTGAAAAGTGATACAGATATAAAGCCCACATTTGAAGTAATTTGATTGGCAAATAAGGCAGGGCCAAAATATGATATAGATTTCAGCAAGAAGCTTTGGAAAATGGCAGCCATTTTGTTTTAACTCGGTCTATGTGTAGATGCTGACAAGTTGCATAAATTTATGAAACAAAATATTCTCAGTTATCAAACATTCGCGGCATGAATTGGAAGGGTTTAACCGAATGTGTAATAAATTTACAACTTATAGATTTCACAAAAACACAAACAAGCATTTTCTGACTTGAAATAATGCAAAAACTAAGTATTAAATGTGAAATGTTATAAGTACATGTAGTTTAAAATTGTCAATAAATAAGTGATTTGATATTGGCCCTGTTATTTGTCCTCGGGTATGTTGAATTGACCCTCAGCGACATTATGGTTAAGAGTTTCAACATGACTGCCTTCGGACAAATAACAGGGCCAATATCAAATAATTTTAAACTGTATTTTTTATTATTTATTTAAATGTAAAACAACTTAATTGAATATTTAAGCAGGTGCATTAATTATATTGATCATTACCTAAACATCTTCCATAATGCTGTGAAAGGTACATTTCACCTTTATGTACTGCTCTTAGTTACTACCGGTAGTATTACTTTTCCAGCTGAGCATGAATAGATCAACCATAGACAAATAGTGCATATCCAGGTCAGTCAGCTTCTGCTTGAAGCTGCATGATCAGGACCACACTTACTGCTTCTGATTCTTCAGCAATATGCATAGATTCCTTACCATAATTAGCGGGAAAATATATATTTTTTAAGTGTTAAATGTAGCAGGTTTAGGCTTGAAGACATGAAAAGAAAGTATATCTGAAAGCATATCCTCCTCCACATTATCTCTGAACCTGCTGTGCATACAGAAGCATACATTCACATCAGAGCTCCAGCTAATAAAGGAAAATCTGATTTTGTGGTGCCATAATTCCTATAATTCTCTCCTAAACCCTCTATTCTGTTGAGTACCACTTATAAAGAGTTTGAAGGAGTTAAGAAGAAGCAAGCAGCAGCTGTACCCTTCTTACCTGCCAGGTAGGCCTGGTCCCCTGCTGGGAAGCTGTCAGATCAGGATCTGTACTTTTTGCCACTAAGTATTTTTCAGTAAATCATGTCACCTATGCCAGGAGTAGTAAGCAGTTACCTAAGACTTTAGTACATGAATGTAAAATAAAGTTTAAGTTTAGTTATAACCTTTTATTTATATTTGATTAGTAAACAAGTTCATTCTACTTATTTTAGCTAGCCCAATTCTAAGGTAGAACCAGTACCCAGGTTCTGAGTACACCAGTACCCTGGTGCTGAGTATACCAGTACCAAGGTGCTGAATAAACCAGTACTCCTTGCTGAGTACAAAGGTACCCAGATGCTGAATACACTGGTATCTAGGTGTTGAGTACACCAGTACCCAGATGCTGAGTACACCAGTTCCCAGATGCTAAGTACACCATTACCCAGGTGCTGAGTACACCAGTACCCTGGTGCTAAGTACAAAGGTACCCAAATGCTGAGTACAACAGTACCCAGGTGCTAAGTACAAAGGTACCCAGGTGCTGAGTACAAAGGTACCCAGGTGCTGAGTACAAAGGTACCCAGGTACTGAGTACAAAGGTACCCAGGTGCTGAGTACAAAGGTACCCAGGTGCTGAGTACAAAGGCACCCAGATGCTGAATACACTGGTATCTAGGTGTTGAGTACACCAGTACCCAGATGCTGAGTACACCAGTTCCCAGATGCTGAGTACACCATTACCCAGGTGTTGAGTACACCAGTTCCCAGATGATGAGTACACCATTACCCAGGTGCTGAGCACTCCAGTACACTGGTGCTGAGTACACCAGTAAACAGATGTTGAGTACAAAGGTACCCAAATGCTGAGTACAACAGTACCCAGGTGCTAAGTACAAAGGTACCCAGGTGCTGAGTACAAAGGTACCCAGGTGCTGAGTACAAAGGTACCCAGGTACTGAGTACAAAGGTACCCAGGTGCTGAGTACAAAGGCACCCAGGTGCTGAGTACAAAGGTACCCAGGTGCTGAGTACACAAGTACCCAGGTGCTGACTACAAAGGTACCCAGATGCTGAGTACCTAGAGCAATCTGTAGTTAAAGGTCGTGCTCACAGATTAACATCGTGTGGATGGATTTGGGATTCGAACCCAGCACCCTGCAATCCATCATCTTAATCACTAGACTACGGACTCAAAATTGTTATTATATGTAGCATTTAAGGATACCATTTAAGCAGTGAATCACACTTTTCCACCACACTATTAGATATTCTGTTTGAAGTTTTTACACTGTACAAGCTTAACTCCAACCCTGCTATATTTGTGAATATCCTTTACTTATGATAAATTATTTTATTTGCATATTTATTCAGATTTTTTTTAACTACATTGGTAGAGACTAAGGAACATAAAGTGTAGACCCAGATTAGAAAGTTCTAATCAAAGAGCTGACAGGTCTAGATCTTCACTATTTGTTTAAGTCTGAGCATGTTGTGCTTAGCAGGTTAAGAGTTAATTAAAGAAATAAAGATGTTATGTCACAGGCCAGTGAAAATGTATTGTAAACATACAACTTCATCAATGACATTCCCACACGAGAAAACAAATAGTACAGTGACACAGCGATCAAAACAAGATTGCATGAGTCAATCTAATTTCTGTTGGCTGGCCTGCATTGTGCATAATGTATAATGTTTTCATCAAAATAAAGCATGGTCAAATTGTTTTATTTGCTGAGTGCAGAGAATGACTAGTTTGAATATATTAATCATCGGATCATGTGAAATCAAATAAAACAGAATAGCATAGGGGATGTAGTAGGTATTGCATCATTATCGTCTTGGAGGTTGCTGATTCAGGCCCTTGCAGAAACTGTCATTTACAGGTGTGTGTTTTTCAGTAGCTGTAATTGACTAAAAGCATCTTCCACACTTAGATTCTTTCCACAAAGAATTTCTTTTCCTCAAAGCACATAAAAAAATTAAACTTTATCATTATAAACATTTAAATTCAATATTTTGTCAGAAATGTAATATGACCTCCTTTGTTTCCATTGTGCAGCCTAAACAAGCTATTCTGATCAGCCTCAATAATACCAGCACTAGTTTAATTTGTTGACCATATCTTTCTTTTATTACTAAATAAATGCATGATTCTCACAAAAATATAAACATGCATGGTAATTTTCCCCAAATAAGGGCCCCGCCTCTTCCTCAAATTCAGATTTAAATGGCTTTAAATCAGTTATATTCGACTTTATTTGTTAAGATCCTGTACTAAGATCTTAGGTTTTTGTTATTTAATTTATCCACAGAAGTACATATACGAAGACTTACTTAAAAGAACATAGCAGCAAATGGTGTAGATTCTGATCAGACAGCTCTCAGAGATACATGTAGATCCTGATCAGACAGCTCCCAGTGATACACGTAGATTCTGATCAGACAGCCCCCATAGATACATGTAGATCCTGATCAGACAGCTCCCAGATATACATGTAGATCCTGATCAGACAACTCCCAGAGATACATGTAATATGACTTACTTATCAGAACAAAACAGCAAATGTTGTAGATTCTGATCAGACAGCTCCCAGAGATACATGTAATATTACTTATAACAACATATCAGCAAATAATGTAGATCCTGATGGGACAGCTCCCAGAGATACATGTAGTAAGACTAACTTATAAGAACATAGCAGCAAATGGTGAAGATCCTGACCAGACAGCTCCCAGAAATACATGTAGATCCTGATCAGACAGCTCCCAGAGATACATGTAGATCCTGATCAGACAGCTCCCAGAGATACATGTAGATCTTGATTAGCACTCCCTGAGATACATGTAGATCCTGATCAGACAGCTCCCATAGATACATGTAGATCCTGATCAGACAACTCCCAGAAATAATGTAGATCTTGATCAGACAGCTCCCAGAAATAATGTAGATCCTGATCAGACAGCTCCCAGAAATAATGTAGATCTTGATCAGACAGCTCCCTGTGGAACATGTAATATGACTGACTTATAAGAACATAGCAGCACATGGTGTAGATCCTGATCAGACATCTCAATAGAGGTACATGTAAGACTTACTTATAAGCGGGAGCTGGCAGATCTAGATCTAAACCTTTTGTGTTAGTTTGGTCATGAAGTGCTTAGCAGGCTAATAGTAAGTGGTTGCATGACAGACTGAATAAATGATAATACGACTAGATGTGGATAACAGACAAAATCTGATTGCATGCTATCACATTGAGGGCAGTACCCTTTTAGCTTTATGCTTCTTTTGAGATACGGGAAATAAGTTCATGTGATTAATTAAAGCAGTTACAGCTCAAGTCACCAGCTATCTCGGGGTTTATTTTTGACTGATTTTTAGTTGCAAAAAAAAGACACTATTTAGAACCCTGCCCCATCCAATTATTGAGAAGTGGGTCAGGGCTTTCATTTAATGAAAACATTGTTTATGTTTAAGTAAGTAAGAGCCTATTAAGAGAATTTTGATTGGTTAAAATGGTATTTGCCTGCAAGTGCTTGGTTAAAATGGTATTTGCCTGCAAGTGCTTGCTCCAGCACAAAATGGTATTTGCTTGCAAGTGCTTGCTCCAGCACAAAATGGTATTTGCTTGCAAGTGCTTGCTCCAGCACAAAATAGTATTTGCCTGCAAGTGCTTGCTCCAGCACAAAGTGGTATTTGCTTGCAAGTGCTTGCTCCAGCACAAAATGGTATTTGCTTGCAAGTGCTTGCTCCAGCACTTTTAAGGCTTTTAAGGCTTATTAATCATGTTATCAGAAATTATCTAGGATTTAATTGAAGTGTACAGTTAGAACATTATAAAATTTAAACTTAATAACTAAAATTGCTAAAGATAAATATTACTCCAGTACAAGTAGTTGTTTGTTTTGTTGTTTTTTGTGTGTTTTTTCACACAAAAATTAGCTGACAAATATCCAGAGCTAAAGTAGGGTGCATTGACTTAATAAAATTAATCATCATTGATTAAAAGTTGATGACGAGGCTGTGACATGTCAAATCCCTCTTCCACCTTGTCCTAGTTTTGAAACCTCCGTGATTCCAATTAATTACAGCTTGTAGTAATTCACACTTCATTAATTGAATGAATCCCAGGTAGAACTGAACAACCTTGGGATCACTGTGATTCATAGAGAACCAGGTCTCGCTACTCGGTAAACAGATCAATGAAATCGTCATTCACTATTAATTATTCTGCTAACTTCATTTTAATGAAGTTTAATAGCTCACCTCTTCACGGCTTATTGTGAGATTTTGAAACAGAAAACTAGGCCCTTGGTTCATTTGTTGAAACTTTAACAGAACACCTTTGTGTCACTCAAATCTGTTATTTAATAAGTGATATAAATGCTGTAGACAAAATTGAGGATACGCCTATCAAAAATCCATTTGAGATTTTTTTTTACTGGGGCAAAATTAATCTGTTTAGCTAGCTTTCAAATTTCCATATTGTGTATGCAGTAGAAAAAATCCAAATTTTACCTACTGTAAAGAGGTTAAGTATATTATTTAAGTTTAAAACCTATTTTTTTGTAAGTGATTAAGAAACAAATTCTTTCACCTTATATTTACCTCTTTTGATTGCCCACTTCCTGGGTAGAACCAGTACTCAGGGGATAACTTCCTGCAGCAATGTGCAAGATCATTTCTACTAATGTGTCAGTCAACAGTATTTATGCCTACTATAGCGTTACACAATTAAGTATGGGGTACATTCCAAATATGACGGTCATTGATTCAAATCTATGCCATATGTCAAAGTTTACAACTGGGAGTGGCATAACTTCCTTGGTTATGCTCAAGTTATACACAACTTATAAAGGTGGGTTAAAGATACCGGCCATAATGATTGTTATTAAGTTAAAGGTATGAGAAGGATTCTATAAGGTAATGATAAGGGATACAGATTTATAATACAACTAACTCCAAGCTGTTCAAATCTGACCAGCTGAGTCCCTTAACATACTCTTTTTTTGACATTCACCCACTTTTTAGCTCGCCTGAGCATATTCTCAGGGAGAGCTATTGTGATTGCCCACGGTCTGGCATCATGTGTTACTTTTCGGTCAACATTCTTGTAATGACATCTCCACTGAAACTCCTTGGCAATATTATCTGAACATCCTCAGAAGCTTCAGCACAGTGGAGAACAAAAAGTTCTTCAAAGAATTCTTATCCATCTAAAAACATAGCCGCTCCATATGTGGCTATGTAGTGAAAAAGTTGAAACTGTCCAAATGTTGCTTGTGTACATGCATAACGATTTTTCTAATATGTTTTTAAACCTCACAGACATTCTTTGTAAGCTTTCTATAAAATTTTCTTTTTCAGTGTTACCTTGGTGACGCATTCAGGTGCTCAAGTTGCCCATATTTAGGCATGCCAGCATTCAAACCTGGAGAGAAGATCACGTTATCGGATAGCCAACTGCAGGCAGATAGATAATCTTTCCAAACAGTCAGAGAAATAGAACTACTCACGTGTACAAGAGTTGTTAAAGAAATAAATAGGACTTACCATTTTTGTAGTTGCTATGTTTTATCAGGCACTAAGGAAGTAGGGACATGGTCTCCGTCCCCCAATACATCTGCAAGTGACCAAATATTGGACCTTGTGACTGCAATAATGCTTGCAGTGTTGATAATTGTTAGAAAACCTGTTTTGGTTTGTAACTGTTATACTGACTCGAACTCCTAAATAAAAAAACAAAATTCTTTTATTTTGTAGTGCTTTAAAATGGATTGAATACAGAAATATGGCACTTATACTGGAAAAAAACAATTTTTGAAATACTGGTTTTGTACTAGTTACAAATTACAAATTTGCTCAGAGGGGTGCCCATGGCCGAGTGCTTAGAGTCGCTGACTTGAAACTCCTCAGCCCCTCATCACCTGGGTTCGAGCCCCAGTCAGGGCGAGAACTTTCATGTGGGTACGTTTTCATCTAACCTGCAGTGTGCCAGTTGTTCCACCCAGATATAAGTCTATGGTCTTCCTCCACCAATAATTAGCCTAGGTCACCAATATGACCAAAATTGTGTCAGTGAGATGTAACCAAAAAAAAATAAATTTGCTCCATCAACACTTGTTTAAACTACTCTGTTATTTGCAGTTATTTTTATTTACTACTCTGGCACAAATAACGCCAGAGCTTGGAACTTAATGGTTGTATCCTTGCCCAGGACAGGTTTTTCTACTTGGAGAGTAAAGTTGTCAAGTCTTCGAGTCTGAATGCAAGAGATGCTAGTTAAAGTGCAAATGTCAAACTATCTATTATGAACTTATATCCCCACAAACAATGTCTATAATAAATCAGTACATTACACTTGGACATGTACACATTCAGCAAAAGAAATGCTATTACCATGATCATTTTCTTGATTTGAGAAATGCGTGCATGTTTGATATTTGGAAGTAACTCAAAAATCTTGTACGTAATCGAGGCTGCTTACTGCTAATTGTATAAATATTATGAAAAAGTGACAAGAGCATTTATTTTATTGTCAGCAACCCAAAGCACAGAAAATATAGTAGATTCCCCACAGTTATATGTTTTAAAAATATTGTTGGTGCCTGTCGAAATATAGCAAGACTGGTAGTGTACAAGAATTATTAATATTATTGTTATTTTTGTGTTTTTCTGTCAAATGTTTGCAAGATTCAAATTGTATATGAGGGTTGTTTAAAATGTACATATAACATACTCATACTGACAGTAAAATGTTTTTATAGGTGTCTATGTTGAAGACTTATGATTGTATACAGAGATTATTAAAAAGTAAATATTACTCAAACAGTTTTTTGAATGCTATCAAATTGTAGCAGGATTTAGATACTACCAGTATACAAGGGTTGTTAAAAAAAGAACTTGAAGACAAATGTAAGAAGAAACATGTTGTTACGGTAAATGGTCCGTTTTCAAATTGTACTGCAGAATGTTTGCAGAGCTGCCAATTACTGGTTTATGGATGTAAAATTGAGAAATTTAGAGATACGCTTTTAGTAGAATAAAATTTTAAAAAATAACTTGAGTGCAGCATATTGCTGCAAGTCTTTTTTAATTGGTCACATATTTTATTTTAAAGTTGGTAGTAGTGGCTTCCCTCCAAACGCTCGGGGGCTAAGGGAACAGCATTACGCCCGACTTGTCGGTGACAGTATAATGGACCGGCCGGGTTCAGTCCCTGGGCACCTCATAAGTGCCCCTGTGCTATAATTATAGAAATGTCGCTGCACAGTATCGGCAAAAATTGAAGCAAATCCCATCCCATATTTTATTACAATGGAGCACTTGTTAGTTTTTACTGTCCATAAATCAATCAAAGATTTGATAACTACATGTGAATGTTGTGTTCAACTTTTGTTTTGAATTATAATGTTTAATTGTAAATATCCTCTGATATGCATCTGAATGTTCAGTATTGTTGCTGTACATGTAGATTATTTTCATTTATTTTTTTAAATTGCTTAGGCATGCTAATCAACAGACCTTTTATTTTTTGCATCAAGAATCAATAATTATCTACCCTTTGATACCGTTTGGGACCATTTTTCAAATTTTTTAATAATAAAATTAATTTGTTGGTCACTTTTGTAATAATATTGCAATGTCATAAGGGTCCAAGGAAAGAGTTCGTGTCCCAGGGGACTTTCATATGGGGAAGGATTTCTAACCTGCAGTGTGCTGGTGGTTCTTTGTCTGGGATCTGCCTCCACTGATAACTAGCTGGACATCGCCAGTATGACCGTAATTGTGTTGGTGCGATACAACAATAATTGAAACAAACATAATGGTAAGCTCTTTTAAGAAGCCTCTCAATTAGTCCATGTAATGACAGTTATTCTACATGGACAGTACTTGCTATTTGACTACACTGGCAATTTATTGTGATACTTACTTTATTATAGCCTTTAAAACATATTGTTACAAGACATGTCTTTTAAATCTTAAAACAATTACATTATAAATTACCACAAAAGTCCCATGTAGGGAGCCATGTTGTAAGCACAGATATGTAACAGGATATAGCTCCCTTGGCCTAGTGGTGGAGGAGGTGATGGGTAACTCCATGGCCCTTGTTCGCGTTTGGGTCAGGGCTAAAACTCTCTTCTGCGTAGGTCTTTTAGGTGACCTCCATGTGTAAGAGGTTCCATCCAGACATTTGTCTGTAGTCTTTCTCCATCTGTTCTAGCTGGGTGTCGATGTTTTGGCCATTATTGTATCAATAGAATGTATAAAACAACAGAAAATTCATTTTAATTTATTGTAATTCGTGTTTTGCAGAATACTGTAAAGTATACACTAGTGTTGTAGGGTTGATGCTGTATTCTAAGCCCATTGACTTCAGATGCACCATAGTGTAAAGATTTGTATTAAAAAACAGTAAGAATACAGTTTTCAACTACCATCAGCTATAATGACCTTATTCCTTATCAAGTTCTTAATTGTATGTATACTTGTGACACAATGTTGATTTGATTTTGTTTGTTGAATAAATATCTTGTATTATGTATTATAAACATAATTTGGTTTTTCTTTCTGATACCTCTCAAAAGTACATATATAGATTCTCTCTAGATCATGCTCTGTATTTTGTACAGGAAGAAATCTTAGGATTTTATAACTGTAGGTTTAATAATTTTTACAGTCGATTCTTGTTTATTAAAAGCTTGTTAAATAGAAGTCATTTATTCAAAGTCATTAATTCACAGACATTTACTGAAAATCGTTGTTTTTGTGGCGTCGAGGGTATAAAGTGATCATGCTGTGTTTACTTTTTGCACCGAAGAACACAGCAACAAAAAGTAGTTTGTTCGCGCATAAATTGGTGTCATAGCTGCAAGAATAATTGTTTTTTTTATAACCTTGTCAATATAATTGATGGCGATTTTTCTGTTATTGCAAAGTAAAATGATGTACAAACGAAACTTATGCTAAAAGTTCAGATTATTTCAACTCGGAAAAAGGCAGTAAAATTTATGAATGAATGGCTTTGATGAAGGAACTCAGGCCCGGATCCAGAACTTTTCAGCCTGGGGACCAAAGTCCGAATATGACATACGCTGAAGGGGGTGGGGATTCCGGAAAAAATGTTCTAAAATGTCGGAGATGCGTACTGAAGTGTATAAGGACAAAAGGTTAATAGTTTTTAATGGTTTTATTAAACTGACTCTGAAAGTCTGAAAATGGGAAGACATAAACCTTTAGCAACATAACTTGGTTCGAATTCTTCCAAAAATATGTCGCAATAGATAGTTTCCACATCAGTGAAGATCCTGTATCCCGCAAGCATATACTTCTCTTCGAGTTGTAACGTCAAATGCAGGTAGATTACATTTGTGGCTTCATTTTCTCATCGATAGTCGGTTGCATATATTGGGAAGAAAATAACGATAAAAACAATATTGCTATCTTAGCGCAATTTTCCAACCATTGCAGTATCGTTGGATATTATGCTTAACAGATCTGTATAAATATTGCCTGAATTTAGATTTCTGTTGAGTGTTCGAGAACGTGTTGTTCATAATTTTGATGAAGAGTATTTATGGAAGTTACAATTAAAACTGGTCTTATAGAAATACCAAAATTTCCATTAGAGCCTCCAATAAAAATGGTGTTGCAAACAAAACAGTACTGATTTTCCGCAAAGGCTTTATTAGATGTTGGACCTGACATGGCCCACTCACTACACGGAGACTCTCTACGACCTTACTTACGAAAGTAGATAGGAATGCCCTTCGGTACGTCCTTAGACGTTCGGACTGCATTTTAACGAACTGAGATTACGAAACAGTCCATAGCCAGAACTTGTTTGTTCTGAACGGTCTATTGAGTATGCATGGTAAAATCTGACTTTAGATGCAATGTTTATGCAACATTTTAAGATACATTAAAGATTTTGCAAGGTCCCCGCAAATCTAAAATATAGCATTTCCAGTGCTGCCAGCGTGCATGAATGATTTTATAGCATCTCTAAGTGTTTGAGGTCATTTGATCACTTTTTTGGACTCTGGATCGGAGGGTTTCAAGTTTAATCTATAGCCCCGCCACGACAAGTTTTCAAAAAGATCTTATTTAAGATTCGGATGTTTAATTCACATGCATAAGAGAAACGTTCAACACACCAAGAAAGCATTGATAATACGCTTTAATTGTTCTTGGTCAAGAGGTTAAGGTTATAGACTCAGGTTCAGATGGTTCCGAATTCAAATCTTAGACCCGTTATGACAAGTTCAACAAAAATCATATTTACGATTTGGATGATCATTAAAAAAACGTTTGAAACACACCAAGAAAGCATTTATGCCATAGTTATAGTGTTCTTGGTCAAAAGGTTAAGTTTATGGACTCGGGATCCGATGGTTCTGGGTTCAAACCCTAGACCTGACATGAGATTTATTCCTTGTCAAGACTTTTATTACACGAACATCTTGCAAAAACTGAATATGTTCGGTGTAATTATTACGCCATTACACACAGATTTACTAGAGAGTAATCCATCATGGATAATAAGATAAATTTATTTGTAGTATTTCTTTCCTCTATTGAATGACAAACTACGTCTCACTTGACAGAAACTTGTATTATAAATGTCAGCTCAGTGTGTAATTATAAACCACAGTAGCACATACTTAGGTAATAACATTGATTTGTTACAACATTAGTTCCATCAAGAATTAAGGACATACAAGATCGTTTTGTTTTTACTGTTTTTCTAATTTCACTTTAAATTTGAGAAGTAGGTTAAGTTTAGGAAATATAAATCATTGTTCATTTTTAAAGCACTTGGGTCTGCTCCATTTGTCATTATATCATCATGTTCAACTTTCGACACCCTTTTAAGTAGTTTCTCTTGCGCGATGCCACCGTGGCTTTTTCAGCCTTTGATTTTTCAAGATCGATATATAGAAGTAATCGTAACAAGGCTTTATTCAGGTAATGCATTTTATAATTTTCAGGAAGGAGAAAATTTAATTGAGATATTTATTATCATTTCATTAAGTTTCTTTCATACAAATGGTCGATTTAAAATGCATAGTAAAGCCAGTACTGTTATACATACGTTTTACTTAATACAAATATCCGAATTAAAAATGCACAAATGATCGGGTATTGTTATGCTTCTGTTATACAGCAATAAATAATCTCATATAAAATGTAAATGGAGTATATCGACTGTAATATAAATGCAAACTTTCGTTAAAAGTCATGGATGCTCCTGTGAAATATTGCAATCAATCTACAAGTAAGAGGTCACGTGCCTTTCAGATCACAGTGACCTCTGACATTCAGAAGAAAAACATCACACGGCTTAACGAACAAGATTTTATCTAGTTAATAATATTTAGATATAGTTTTTAAATGTATTATACCGTTACATATTTTACTTATTTTGCCTTAGAAATGTTAAAATTAAAAAAAATGAGTTTTTTATATTTAGATCTTAAAAACATTTTTACATTGACACCTATATTGATGTCCACAAGCATGATTTCCACTATGGGCACTTGCCGTTAGAGACGGCAGGGGCAGGGATGGATCCAAGGTGGGGCGGATGCATCCCCCACCAACCAGGCAAAAAGGTAGAGTTGTGAAAACACATACACGTAACCTTAAAATACTAAGATTTTAAAGTAAATTTTGTCTGTTGACAGCTTAGGTCGAAGTTAAGGTCACTTACTGTATATATATATATTTAGTATATATAGCGATAAAGTTGAATGGATCTTGATCATACCTCCACCCCACCCATTTTTTTCTGGATCCGCCCCTGGGCAGGGATTACTGTGGTACTGCAACAGATGCAAAACAAAACAAGACAGTTTATGACATAGAATACTATCCAAAACAATAACCGTTGACGTAAATACAATTCACAATTAAATGAGTACATGTGTGTATTATATTACCAATGTAACGGTTCGGAACACTCCCGTAGATCTCAATTAGCCCAATTATTACTATGTTTACTACGCACCAGCGTGTAGTCATGTGTACGGTAATTGGACTTGCTGAAATAATTTTAAGGTTCAATTTTAGGTTGTTCCCATAAACAAGCGTTTCTATTTTGCACTAGTTCGATATATCCTATATACCAATGTCACCACTGCAAGTGTGAAAGATCGCCTTGCGCTTTAGTACAATTTTAAACGACAATCAATTATTCGAGTACTTTGAGGTATCATTGACATCGGTCCAGTTTTCTTATAAAATTAAAATAGGAATATATAGGCTATTCAATGGAGGTGTAGTAAAACGACTATTCATTCACTGTATTAAGTATAGTAAGATTAGTATTAACGTGTTTCTTTAAAGGTGTATCCGACAGTTTGGACCCAAATATGTTCACTAAAGATCACAAGAAACCATTGTTACCCGAAGAGATCTCGAAAAATACTGTTTATTGATGTCCTACACCTGTCTGAAAAGTGAAACATAACGTTACAATCGTCATTTCAAACATAAATCTCCTATCTGAGCGACGCTGCACAGATAGCTGTTTTTAAACTAACAAACCCACGTGACCACTTATGTTTTAACTCACCCACGTCCACGGTCTTATTTATAGATATGAAAAGAATGAACATTTTAGTGTTGATCGACGAGTTTTACTGGATAAAATTTAGATACTGCTGAAAATCGTCAAAGCTTAGACTAATGTATGTATTTTTTTCTGCAGAAATTTTGTACAAATACACCAAACAAAGGTCTAATATTGTTACATATATAAGATGTAGGCGGATCCCACCTTAAAAGCCTACTCCCCACTGTGCTACTGTAACCACTGCCGTCACAAAATGCACTCGACCATAATGGAAATATTGTACGTCCAGCATCTGTGAAATAATCAGTAATTTTGTTTATCAAATATTATATATTTGTGCTTCATAATATTATAGCAACTTTTTACATTATATAACGTATGGCATGATATGTTTACATTTTCTGTCGCAAAATTTGCTAGCTTCCTGATTTGATTTGTTTTTGTTGTTAGAATACAGCGCAGCGACCCAATTAAGGTCATAATAGCAACGTCCAGGTATTTTGGGGAAGGAAGACCTCAGACAAATGCCTTAGTAAAACAACCGGCGCACCGCAGGTGGTCTGGAATACCTTCCCATGTTAAGTTATTCGCCGTGACCGGGATTTGAACCCACACATTGAGAGGGGAGTGGCAGTCATAGGAGTCACAAGTCTACGACTGTACCACTCGGGCGCTCCTCCTGGTTTGTGTCACGGTTCTGCAGTTAAATTCAGTACTATATATTTAACAAAACTTAAGTCCTCCACTGCTTACTGATATATAATCACGTAATCTTTCCAGATGTGTATTTTTCAAGATTATTTTAACATGCAACTAACTGGAAATGCAACAGAACACGACTATGGTGTTTGTTGTCTCTTTCTTTAATGGTGGTGCGATAGTTTGGACAAAAACAGTTTGTCTCATGTCACAAAACACATGCAAATTGTCGATTCATACCACCTTTAAAAGTGGTATTCGACAGTTTGCCTACATCTTATATATGTAACAATATCGGTAAATAAGAACGATTGGGATTCCTGCTTAAATTGATATCGACGTCACAGCGGATGACGTAGATGAACTGAAACATTAGTGGTCACATGTCTTTCTTGGTTTAAAAATAGCGAACTGTGCAGCGTGGCTCAGATAGAGAGTACATGTTTGTAATGGCGATTGTGGCGTTCTGGTTAATTTTTCAGACAGGTGTAGGACATCAATAAACAGCATTTTACGAGATCTGTTCAAACGACAATGGCTTACTTAGATGTATAAAGAAAATAATATTAGTCCAAACTGCCACCTGGTAACGGGAAAAGGGGCGCTAAACTGGACACATAATAGCTCACAGTGTCATTTTTAAACAGTATTTGTAAATATTTTAAGGACGACTATCTACTGCACATAGCTCCAGGAACTCAGTACCTGAGTGCTGGTTTTACCCAGGAAGTGGACACCTGAGGGGGACAAATGTGAGCTTAAATAACGCGTTTCCAAATCGACTCTAAATAAATAAGTTAAAATTAAAACAATGTCATATTTTTATATATTTTTCCTTAGATATGTTCCACTTATTATGAGAATTGCAGTTCATGTGCAAGTAGGTTTTTAAGTATGTTCATACTAAGTGCTGAACTCGTCCGTATCTAAAATATGTTTGTTCGTTACTGTCAAGCTTATGTTTTGACACAATTTTCCCATTTCTTTTCCAAAGCAAAAGGTCATACTTAGTGCATGCATTATTTTATTGAAAGTAAACGGAACATAAAGAATCTCGATCTTTTATGCAAAGTAATTAATTCCACCGGATTTCAGGAGTGTTTTTTTTTTGTGTGTGTCATTCATAAACTGCCATAACACAGTCGCGTGATCAAACATGTTTTACGACAATGTTTGATATTATAAATCCCATGGATATTAGAGTACTTACGAAATTATTGAACGATTTCTAATAAGGATCAAACAAAAGAGGCTGAGCCTCGTGAACTAGTGTACCCAATGACCTCATGGTAATGTCCTTCTGCTGTCCGGATTATATATTAATGTATTTTTCTTCAGACGACACGTCTCAAATTTTGGCGCCAATTTTCGATCGAAGGGGGTAGGATTGGGTCTATTAAATAAATTTAGTTGTTTTATCCCGACCAGGTCGTCAAGCAAGTAAACCGCCCCATACGGGGTAATTTTACAAATAATTAAGGCAATAAAGTAATAAATATCCGGCTCTTGAATATGGATCAGGACCCAGTGTCTTCGTAATCTGTCGAACGTTTAATACGGTAGTTATTACGTCTATTTTTGTCTATAAAGCGTTTGATATCTAGATTATCTACCCATTTAACAGACCGTATACGGGGCTAATTTTCTTTAAACATTTGAATGCGGCATTTAACAGATGGATTTTAAATGTGATGATAAAAGGGAAAAAAAACAACATTTTAGTTCAAACATATGTGGCTGATTTTATTTCGCCCTTAGGTAACATATGCAATACTTCTTTAATTTTTCGTTTATTATGAATTGCAGAACTGAGTTCAGCAGGACCAAAACTGCGACCTCTTACACTTACTTATGTAATTATGCCCAATAAAACTATATTTGCAGAACCGACGTTAAGATTTCAGCTGAAAGATCCACTTAAAAACAAAGCGTGTAAATAATGAAATACGCTTTCTAAAATTTCGTTTTTCTAATGTAGTTGGGAAATCTGTTAAATAAAGACTTCGAAATTACCAATGTATGGTAACTGGTTCTAAAAACACCAGAATAGTTGGATTTTAGCGACTAAGCTTGAAAAGCGCTATAACGCTATTGATCTCCCAACCTGTAAACAGGTGGTAGAGCGTCGGCTTGCGGATCGGGAGGTCATGGGTTCGAACCCCGGCCGGGT
Organism: Sinonovacula constricta; assembly: GCA_007844125.1. NCBI lineage: Eukaryota > Metazoa > Mollusca > Bivalvia > Cardiida > Solecurtidae > Sinonovacula > Sinonovacula constricta. Next base: position 17,334,343 of record CM017565.1, read on the forward strand.
CAAACCAAAGACTTTAAAGTTGGTATTAGTGGCTTCCTTCCTAACGCTCGGGGCTAAGGGAACAGCATTACGCCTGACTCGTCGGTGTCAGTATAATGGACCGGCCGGGTTCAGTCCCTGGGCACCTCATAAGTGCCCCTGTGCTACAATGATAGAAATGTCGCTGCGCAGTATCGGCAAAAATGCCGGCTAATCCCATCCCCATCCCAACCTGTAAACTTCACACTACTACTTTTCTAGGACGGCATGTCAACATTTAAGTAAGTGTTAAACATTGAATCTATCATTGGTTGTTGTTGAGCAAATTTTTGTATTTTTAGAGCGAAACTTTAAAACAAGGAAACTATAATACTTGTATCCATGTAGCTTTAACAGATATCTACCCAAGTTAAGCGACATAGCACGAAACTAGTTTATCGGGCTAACAATCCTACAGGATGTTATCATTTCCAATTTATGTCAGCGGAACAGTAAACAGGTATGCATACACGAGTGTTTGGTTTGTGTATGTGTTTATTTTGTCCTCATTTAGGTTAACTGCGTGATTCACCCAGTTGTTTTGACAACTTTATAACTTTAAAGGACATCGCTTTGGAACCTATGCACCAGCAATTTTGGAATACAGCAACAACAACAACAACAACAAACACACAAGACAAAACAAAACAAAAAGAAGGAAGAAGAGAGAAATAAATAAAAAAAAAACGCTTTAAAGAAGTTTGTCAAGAGAACTTATTTATTATTCAAAAACTATCAGAGTATAAAAACAATCATTCAGAACAAATCTGACATTGAAATAACATAAAATGGGTGATTAACAACTTAAAAGTAAAGCGTTAGTAATTGTGTATTTTTAATGTAGGAATAAATAAACGAGAATTAAAATGCACATTAAGTTTACTTTGTTTTGTTTAATTGCTTTTTTTCTGATGTCTTTAAATTTAAATTTGCCTTCTACGTAATGTTGATTATATTGTATAAAACTATACTGAAGGAAAAAAGTTTTTTACGAGTTTGGTTTTCGTCTATAAATCAATGTGACTAAAACGTTTCTGTATTGACCAATTGTGCCCATCCATTGGCAACGTGATTTCCCCCTTTTTTTAAACTATATCATTATGTAAGCATGAAACGTAACTTTCACGAAAATCCCGTGCAGTATGTGCACAGCAAAACGGACGATCCTCCGCAGGTCACAAAGTTCCCTAGGAGTCGATCCTCTCTGAACTTGCTAAACTTTTTTCCTTCAGTATATAACCAGTTGATAGAAAATAAATGTAAGAATGACAGATGGAATTTGAAAGTGTTTTTTTTTACCTCAAACAACCAAATAAATCATTGTTGCCTGAAAAGATCCCGCAAAATGTTCTAATTGTTGTTTATATCTACCTTAAATTATTTGAAATGTGAAACATAACATTCCATTCGTCATTACAAGCATGTTTCCTCGTTGAGCCACGCTACACTGTAAGCTTGTTTTCAACTAATAATAAAAAATGCGACAAACTTTGTGATCGCCTATATCGTCATCCAGGTAATACGCTCCTACATCGGTGTCTATTTTAAGTAGAGATCCCTCTCGTGCTTATTTACAGATTTAGAAAGAATGGTCAGTTAAAGTGATTTCTTTTCGCGATATTTACAGTCTGACAATGTTGGTAGTGTTTATTTATAGATTTGGAAAAATGAACAGTTATTTCACGAGTTTTACTTTTATATAATTAAGGTGATGTTCAAAAGCGTCTTAACTTGGACTAAAGTTTGAGATTATACTGAAAATATGCCCAATTTCTTTAAAAGAAAAAAAAACGGTAAAGATCTTTCTTCATTTTGTGTATACAGGCAAACTGTTTGATACCACCTTTAATGTTACTGGTTATGTTATGACAGGTTTCTATTCAGATTGGTCGACCAACTTTCGGACAAACTTGAACTAAAGATACACTCCTTTGGTTATACGTGTTTAAATGTCACGTCGCCTATTGACAGAAATACACTGTTAAATATAACATTGCAAATCTTTCTTAGCCCATCTAATATCTTGTAGATTAAGTTAACAATTGTAAATTAATAATAAAAGAAGAATCTTGACATAAAGAACAAAATACAATTAATTTAAACATTTCTTCGTTCTTAATTCACATTAAAAATAACAATTAACTAAATTATAGACCATCGATGTATAATTATGGGCATTATTACTGACTAAATATAATGTGTTTTATGTGTAACGTTTGCTTGTTTGATAACGATATAATTTTGTACAAGTTTAGTATAAACTATATGTTCAATTCTGTTCTGTTATAAAAATCGATACAGCTCTTTAATGAGTGACCTACAGCCTATGCGCTACTCATTTTCAAATGACCCCAGCTTTTATCAAAATGAACCTTTATCCCTCAGGACGAACACGTCTATTAATTTATTTCACCTGTCTGTTGTAAAAATTATTATGGTACGACTCATATCCCTGACGTCATAGATAAACCATATAAGGAATAATCTATGTACATAGTGCGCATGCGTAATGAGTTAAACCTGTAATAGAACACCTATCGTATTATTCATTATCTAGCGGCATCATTTTTATCGTAACGAATCCTAATTAACTCACGCGGTATTTATGTTTACCCCCACCCCTCCCCCCGCGCCACACACACACATCTGAATAACTTCGCCTGCATGCTGATTGACAGTTACAATCGCTCCGCGGTTAAGTTGTAAATTTCGAAATGACTGGCGCTCTATATAAGGAAACTGCGGTTTGATACCAGTTACTTCTGCGAAACCAACCATCGGTTTAACTTCACAACATACGCAGTAAACCCGAAAGTAACACGCCAATAAATTAAACTGCTAGCAAAAATTGCACGCATTTTTACAGTTATTCGGCTGATTTTATATTTTACATTTCCGTTAACAATTTAACTGTAATATAATGAAGTCGTGCAAATTATGTGCAGTTTATTTTTTGTATGTGTCTTGTTTATTAAATGGTCCGACGGAAGGAAGTGTTCTAAGAAGTGGAAATATACGTAAAGGAAGACATACATGTGAATCAAAAGGCGTAAGTTTTCATAATTTTCTTCCTGCGGTTTATGGGTGTACTGCACTCGATTTTTTTTATTTCAAAACTAATCCATACATATATTTAGTTCAAGTGTATAACTCATACAAAATCAGAAGATATTTAAATATGTTTGTCGTATTTAAAAAAAAATGGATCCATAAATATATCGCGGTTAAGTGTACTATACATAAAGAAGTTTTGTTCCTCACTTAAAGTAAACCTCCATAAATATATAAACATCTCCTTGGACATAAGAAACTATCGTTCGTTATGTTTTTCTTTATAAAAGACATCTTCTTTTATTGCATATCATTTTCTTTCTTTGTATATACATTCCCAAGGACTTGTAGTGGGATGTTACATAAATCGAATAAAAAATTAGTTTGTATTAATGATGTATATGTATACACTCATAAATTGTTAGACAGTTATTTTGAGTCAATTGTCGTCATTTCTTATTATTTTTTTCGGCATGAAAATAATATTGTTTTAACAGCTTATTAACCCTTAAGCCCCTTTTCACCACGTGTAGTTTTCTTATTATGTGGAACATGTTAATTTCAACTTCGTGCCTTTTTTCACCACGTGTACTTTTCTTATCAAGTGGACCATGTTAATTTCAACTTGGTGCCCTTTTTCACCACGTGTACTTTTCTTATCACGTCGAACATGTTTATTTCAACTTGGTTCCCTTTTTCACCAAGTGTACTTTTCTTATCACGTGGAACATGTTAATTTCAACTTGGTGCCCTTTTTCACTACGTGTACTTTTTTTACCATGTGGAACATGTTAACTTTCTGATTATACATGTGTAAACGTTGACACCTAAACCAAGGGAACATCATATGATGAACGAACACGTGCTTATACATTACAATACTTCTGTTGATATACGGTCAATAAACGATAAGGTTTCAATATCATGATGGCTGATTTTCGGCTATGTAATGTTATCTGATATAGCGACTTGGTCACAGTTGATTAAGCGTATAGATGGGCCAACAGAAGACTGCTCTCACTACTCTCAAGTCAGAGGCAAAACTTTTCCAGATGAAGCTTAAGATAATTGCAATAAAATACACCAATATAACAAAATAACTATTGAAAAAAAACCCATAGTTTTATTATAATACAAGGACTATAAATATTGTTTTTCAGTTCATTACTGAAAAAAAAAAAACGTAATACATTTTAATTACATTCACCAGGCGCGTAGCAACCTGTACGCAGAATACGCAGTTGCGTACACATTGTCCGCAAAGAATTATTAAATCTGCAATAAAAATCTTACCCTAGTAGGGGTAAGGTGTACATAACTTGCAATCAATTTTTTACAACATAAAAACGAATTTCTAAATCGTTTTAGTCTTATCTGTACATTTGGTAAGGACAAGTTTTATACTCTTGTATTTTACATCAGAACGTCTAAGATAATTCTGTCATCGGGACGATAACACCTAGTGTGTGAATAGCTTCTCTGTGGAAAATAACGAAATTTTAAAATTAAGTACGTTTCTTATTTTAATATTTAAATGACTGTAACATAACTTTTAACTTAAAATCTAATTATATCATGAAAGCGAAATCTTAGCAGAAGCCAGCTACGATCAGGAAACACAATTTTGCTAGGGGAGTATGCACCCAATCTCGCCCCTCCACTCCCCTCTAGCGGCCATGCGTACACATGATACCATGTCTAGCTACGCCCCTATTCACCTATAGAATGGGTTAGGCTTAGTTAAAGTCTTCTCATGACAACAAGCACACACAATCAGCGCTTGATATGTTTTAGTCATTGCGTCATTATCGAACCAATCAGTGACGTGTTTGACAGTGACTGACATACGCATGCGCAATTCAGTGACGTTCTACATTGTTGAGCTGAAAACGACAAATATAGTTAAAGACGTCGGGACGATGTTGATTCTCCCAATCTTTTGATGTCATATTCACATTTAAGGTAAAGCAGGTGTAATAAAAATATATATAGAATTTGAAATTAACACAAGAGATGAATTGTGTACTTCAGTTTAGACGTGTATGCCAAATTTTAAGAAAATTCTCCACCCAGTTTTGAATTTATGGATATTTTTGTCTTCTTAAATTGGTTTTAAAGTTGTCTGTTTTACAGAAATAAGGAAACTCCAAATATTATGTTTTGTTTTGCTACTGAGTATAATTTGGAAACAATATATACAATATATTAAAATTCATTTACAAAAAATAAAAATAATAACTACAGTTGGTTCCCTCTTAATCTGGTAGAATTCTGCAGAAATAATTGTCAAATTGAAAATGTAGAAAGAAAAAATGTTGACCATCCTTGCCCATACCGGGATTCAAACCCTCAACCACCAGTTTTGAAGCATTGTAACGCTAATTTTGATATTCTTCAATTGGAGGTGCAGCATTACATTTGCTCAACCTAAATCTAGTAACTACATGCAACAATTAAAGCTATTATTTATTCAACAAAATATTGCTTTTTGAACAAAGATTTTACCAAAACCAAGTTTCATTATACCTTTGCCCCACACTCATGTTCAAAATAAAAAGTTCCGAAGTTTCATATACTAAAAACTTTTAAAAGGGATTTATTTTCGAAAGAGAATACAAATGTAGTTCGTTATACAATAAATACGGTTATAAATGTAAGGAAATTAATGTAAAATGACACGTGCTTATTCTTTAACTTGAAGTCTTATCTATGGGTTTATATCAATGAATACATTGTCTGGAAATAAGTTCCGAATTTCCAATACAACATAAAATGTAAATCACGCACGAATTAACCAGTCTGCTGGCATGTCCAAACGGTTTCTGAACAAACTCTTGTTTACTAAGACATTAGTGGATGGTCTCCCTGTTTAATTCTCTCAATGTAAAAAGGGCTTCTTTATTTGGATTATTCAGTTTTTTGTGCGTGTATTTTTTGGTGGGTATGCTATTTTTTGTTTATTTTAACTTACATTGTGGTACTCAGATCAACCAGCATCGATAAAAAGGGTCAATTGTCCAGTTTAAGTTACATATCTTGATAAGAATTTAAATTGATTTTGAGCTCATTTTACACTGTATATGCAAAGGCAAGAAATTTCACAGGCGATAAAGTCCAAGGTTTCCAACTACAAGGAACTGTTTAATATTTAAACTACCTTGGATATGACTAATAATGGAGAAAACTTTCAGTTCACCTGTTTTCTTCATTAACCCGATTTAATGACCATATTTAGTTGTACTATGTATATTAATTTTCATACGTAATAAAGGACACTTTATCAACGGATTGCGCTTCAGTGTAAAACTATATATTACAATGTATACACGATTCATTCAACAACAGCTAGGTATGGCTAACCTGTTGGGCTGCAACAGTGAAATCCACGGTAGTGTGCGTAGTCAAGAACACTGTAAAACAGATTATTTTGCTCTATGTGTATGTGTATAATTCCTTCAAGCTTATTTTATGTTAATAAAAAGAATGTACTTCGAAAAAAAATCAAAGTTTCTAAGTCAGGAAAAGTGACGATGTTGTTGGTAAAAAAGAAAAAAGCTTCATTGAAAGAAAAAATTGAGTGAGTATGTGGTGGTTTATTAATTCTGGCCCACACTCCAAAACAACAACAACAATAATAACAACAACAACAACAACAACAACAACAAAACAACAACAACAATAAAACAACAACACACACACACTTCTGTAACGCTTTTGGTACTCCCAAACTAAAGACAACATCTTTCTATGGATACCTGTATCAAATGTGATATTCAAATGCATCATTCATCGTGGTTAACCATAGTTGTTAGGAAAAGTTTGAAAAAATCAAATTTGACTAAATGTGAAGTTATGTTTAAAAATGCTTAGTAGTTGTTAACCAGGACTTAAGGACCTTATTTTGAAACCTTGAATTATTTTTAAAAAAATAATCAAATAATTCATAGATGAATTGTCAACTCGGTTTACAATGATAGAAACTGACTACAATGTATATTCATCTAATAGTGACAACCTCTACAGAGCAACAACCTCCCTACAACAATCAATTTGGCTTCTTCAATCCAGCGTTGCCTTAATTAAAGAGGGAGTGCTGTTTTACAAACCAGAAACCAGGCAGATGGCTAAGCTGATTGATTTAATAATACCTTATCATTGCCGCAAAACCATTTTCTCAAAGCTGACATCACTATCTAGTATATCATATGACACAATATGTCTTTGTTAATGTTATTGGCACATTTTGTGGTTAGCAAGACAGAAAAAAACTTGACAAGGCCAGTAACAAAACGTCTGACGGCTGACCCGTTGTTGGATGCAATGAAGAAACCGCACAAACCGTTCCCGGCGACTTCGTTTGTTATACGACGCGTTCTCCGTTTAATTTACATTAGCAATTGATAACCGTGATGCTGACATTTAAGCTGTAGGACACTGACATGTCTTAAAAAAGGAGGAAAAGGACAGGAAAATCACGGGCAGGCGTGCACAAACTCACGCGTACGCACATAAACTCACGCGTACGCACACAAACTCACGCGTACGCACACAAACTCACGCGTACGCACACACACACAAACTCACGCGCACGCACACAAACTCACGCTTATATCCGTTGAAAAAAGTATATTACCGTTATTCAATTTAAATTGACCTATTTAATTGATGGTATTCGAGCTATTTACAAAGCCAAACGTGTGTACCTTAGCAACACCATACTTCATTGACAATAAAAAATCAGAACAGAAACACAACACGTATATATTTGGCTGTAGAATTGATTTCTGCGCATTTGACGTTTAAGGTTTTTATATTTATATTATTACTTATGTAATACACAGTCTCTGTTAAAATTTTATTTCTTTTAACTTAAAAGATTAAGAATATCGAATGATCATTTAAAGAGACCGGACACCCTTGGTCTTGTTTGTACGTTTTTAATCTTTTTATGAAAAGTAAATATTTATTAAACCACAATAAATAATGGATAAAAATATCAAAACCGGTCAACGTGTCGTAGATTAAAATATAGATTGTTCTCTGCGCGTCGTATACCCTCTGAACAATGTCCATATCGCTTTAAAGGAGGTATCCGACAGTTTGCCTATATCAAATAATGTAACAATACCGTACCACTGTTTTGGGGAATTAGAGCATAATTTCTGCATAAACTCATACTTTAGTAAAAGTAAAGACGGTAAGGAACGCTGCCTACATGGTTAGACAGTACATATCGCGATAAAACTCTCTAAAAATTCAGTCACTCCAAATTTATAAATAAACACAACAGTGACAAACACAACAGTGCTAAAAATAGATACCGACGTCAGAGCGGATTACCCGGATGACGAGAAAACGTTATTTCAAAAGTGGATATTTACGTGGTTTTCCTAACTAAAAATATCTATCTCTGCAGCGTGGTTTCTATAGGAAATCCTGTTTGCAATTTGAAATGGGGATTTATGTTTTACTGTTCACGCTGATCTAGGGCATCAATTAGCAGCAATTTGCAAGTCATGTTAGGTAATAATGACTTATTTAGTTATTTGAGAAAAAAGAAATTGGTCCAAACTGTCGGATACCACCTTTCAGTAAGAAATTTCGAGTTTCCTTGAATGAAGCAGGAAATTCCATATACACTACACATACTTAATGACGTCACATTACGATAACTAACTAGTGTGTTACCAAAAATAACGCATGTTAACTCACGCTCGCGCAGTAGGTTATGTGATAAATTAACTTATCTATTAATTTTACCGAATTACATATCATAGAGACCATAATTAACTTCTCACAAGTTCTTGCTACCTCAAACGCGTCATCAAAAACGCACGTGTATACGAACAAAAATAACGATAGTAAAATGTCGGATGTGTGATAACTATTTGAACTACGTAAAGCTACGTAAATCTTTTACTTTCTTAAAGGAAAACGTACATATTATCACGATGTAAAATATATATATATATATATGATACGTGGAAAATAGTTCCGTCGCTGAGATACTTCATTCTTGCTACGCAATGATGAAACTACTGAACTAAGACTTATTTTGTTTCAGCCTAGTTTTTTCTCTCATTACAATAGATTCATTAAAAAGAAAATACTTTAAACGAGTTACAAAAAAAATGGCGCAGAGGTTCGACTCATGTATTTGCATTGTTTATTAGATCCCTAATATTTACATCACTGATTTACCGTTTTCTCGACTTTAAAGCTTTGGAGTAAGAATGGGTGTCACAATTAATCCGTAAACCGATAAAATTATGATTGTGTTGCTTAAATGAAACCATAGTAAGCCAATCGAATTGTTTGATAAGTATTTCATTATGTAAATACGTCCATGGCGAAAGTAATGTTCAGTGACAGGTAGACAATAGACAACACGGGCGTGGTGTTTGCACGAGAAACCGGATTTAGTCTTCTTATTGTGGCCAAAGTATGCATAGTCCGCTTGTGAATTAGAATCTAAGTCCTAAGTATTTTATAAGTAATTGTTGCAGTTTTTCGCAAATTAAATAAACCCATGGAACTCCGAAAGTTACTGCGTCACGAAATACTGGACCTCTTTTTATTAGCATTCCGGACCAGGTTTTGTTGATAAAACTAAGCAAATGGTGGGTAAACTTTTATTTGTTGTTTTGTTAGTTAGTACCACGTCGTTAAAGACCAAGGAAATGTAAATAAATTCAAGTAAATTAAAATGCATTTGAATTACACTCGGGAGACTTTAATTATTTCCGTTAATTATCACTAGCCAATCGAAACTCCTCGGGTAATTCCGCCTTTGATACGATGACCCCTCTGTATCTGGTGCAATGATACTGCAGAATCGCAACTTTTTGTTCGCCGGAAGACATTAAGTCTAAACACGTCAGAGTTGCACATCTGTCAACACTCGAAACACCCCGGGACGTAGATTCCAGATATAGTCGAGTAGTTACGAATGATCTCAAAAGAAAAAAAGGAAAAAAGAGTTCCACTAAGGAATGTGGCCGAGGTGATCCGTCTACATACATACATCAGTGAGATAATTCGTGAATTGTCCGAAGTGTTCCGAATGATGCAGTGAAACGGTCACTACTGTGGACTTTGACGGAAGCGGATAGTCCAAACAGTTTTAAAAAAAAATACAATTAAACAAAATCTACCTTCAAACTTATTTACATTTTTGTGGCAGAAGAACATGCCGATAGCATATTTGCTTTCCGACCTTCTAACATTTGTACTAGAAAAACAAATAATCGGGCAATAGATACAGGTATATGCGTCACCTTATTTCGACATTCAGCATGGGGCGGCTTTATGTCGCGTTAATTTCGGCATTAGTATTCAATTATTTTAAACATGACTAGAGTATAAAGTTAATGAAATGTTTATTGGTAAACTTTACTATTTTCAGCGTATCGACATTGAGTCAGAGAGCGGAGTACAGCTGGAAGCCCTGAACAACAGTCGGGTCTTTATAGATGATCTCACTGAAGCTTTTCAAGATGGGTAAGAGTCATTTGAAACATTGGATATTTAATTCAAACATATTTCATTTTAAATGATTTACATAATATAACATAGAAGCTTTCATATAAATACGAATGGATTGTAACTAAAACTGGGCTTTATCATGTTTCTTTACCAACAAAAAAGTACGTCTTTCAATAGACAAATTACGTGTTAATGAGTATTTGAGAATCATATCTATTTATGACAGATATTTGTCCGCGGTCCTTCTTCAACCAATACTGAACAATGTGTTGTATACGGAAAACAGCAACAGCAAGTACACATGAAACCAATTAAGGAAGTTAAAACATTACATTTTGATTTTTAAGTTTTAATTACTGATATACTCTCTAGTACAACCATCTAGTTTAAGAGACCAGTTTATATGTTTCCCTCGTGCGGTCTTTTTTTAGCACATGTTAAAATTGACTCATGAAGGTGGAATAACCATTGCCTGTGAGACTAATCAACAGCGATCTTGCTATGTTCGCTAGATTTTCTAACAATTAATATAACATTGTTCTTTCATTTCACCAACACCTGCGTGCAACTGCGTGCGAATTAAATGTTAGTATCCGACAATTTGCTTAATATAATATACCTAATAATATCTTACCCATATTTCGTGGAATTCGGACATAATTTATGAATAAGCTCATACTTTAGTTTTAGTAAAGCCACATTGAAACACTACATTAATTGTCAGACAGTACAAATCGTGAAATAAGTCGCTCTAAATGTTCAAATCTATCAATAAAAACGATTGTTATTTCTGTTAATTAAACAAAATCGACGTTAGAGCGAATCACCCTGGTTATGATATTACGTACTTACTGATAAGGTAATATTTTATAGTTATATAGATAAAAAAAAGGTAAGTAAAAAAGATGAACTTGTGTAATGTGGTTTTCCTATTTAAAAAAACCTAACTGTGCAGCGTGTCTCAGAAAGGAAATACATATTTGCAACGACGAGGAGTTATGTGTCACTTTTCCTATATACTTAGGACATCAATTTACATGGGGCGCCCGTGGCGTAGTGGTAGATTCGCCGACTTGTAACTGCTCTGACCCCTTAGCCTCTCAAAGCGTGGGTTTGAGTCCCGTTCGGGGCGAGGGACTTAATATGGGAATGTCTTCCAGTTGACCTGCGATGCGCCGGTGGTGCTACCCAGACATTTGTTTGGGGTCGTCCTCCACCAAAATAGCTGGACGTCGCTATAATTATCATAACTGGCCGCTGCAATGTATTTTAATAACAAATAACAATAACAATAATTTAACAGCATTTCACGAGAAAGTTTCAGGTGTCAATATTTTTTTGGGGTTGTTTGAGTGAAAGAAAACTTGCATCAACTGTCGGATACCACCTTTAACATTACTAGGGAATAAGCAGCAAATAGAAGTCGCCCTATATTTGTAGCCAATAACAAGCTATGAAAATTCAAATTCCTCAGCGATTTATTTCAATCGAACTCCTTTCTATTTACTATTTTACAATGAACAAAATAGATCGATCTATTTTACTAAATGGTTTATTTTTAACTGCGCATGTGCAACAAACCACGCATTCTGGCTTAACTCCTCCATTTGTGACGACAAGTTTGAACACGTCAGTGCGATTGACAGTTTTATAGGGCGGATTACATGCCACTTTGGTAGAACTGGTAGAAGTGAGGTCGGGACTTCTAAGTCGGATAGAACCTATTAAGAGGTTTCCGTAGAAAATAGAAGCCTGCACTCACTGCACTATGTACTTTATGCCTGATATTTTGTTGCTTTGTAAATGTGTAACTATTTCTAGTCCTGGTAAATCCAATGACAGTGTTTTCCGTATGACGTGTCGATATGCCGTAAACCCAAATAAATAAACACCTTAACCATACAAGTCTGTATAAGCACGACTGATTTGAAATGCTTGTATTGCGTATTTCCCCATTTCAGACATTCGTTGCGTTTTGAGTTTAAGACGACGTCCCCGAACGGAACGTTGTTCTACATTTCCCGCCGCCACGACCAATACGACATGGTATCAGGGGGTATACACAATGGCCTACTACACTTCAAGATCCGGTGTAAATCATCCTACGCCGACCTCACACTCCCAAAATACCGCGTAGATGACGGAGTTTGGCATAAGGTATGCTATATAATTTCTTCCAGTTAAAGTCGCCGACGTGATTCTCCATTAGCCGGTCACCGCGTTGGTTCGAGTCCCGGACGGGACGAGGCCTTGCATGTCTGAAGGTCTTCCAGCTGATATGCGGAGCTCCGATGGTTTTACCCAATCATAAGTCTAGGATCTTACTTCAAAAATGATTAGGTGGACGTTGCCAATATGGCCATATTTGTGTCGGTGATATGTGCGTTCATCTTAGATTGGGCAGAGTTCCTCGTTCATAAACATAGTTCCTTCATCTTATAAAGATCAGAGTGCCTCGTTCATAAACATAGTTCCTACATCTTATAAAGATCAGAGTGCCCTTCATAAACTTAGTTCCTACATCTTATAAAGATCAGAGTGCCTCGTTCATAAACATAGTTCCTTCATCTTATAAAGATCAGAGTGTCTCGTTCATAAACATAGTTCCTACATCTTAGGAAGATCAGAGTGCCTCGTTCATAAACATAGTTCCTACATCTTATAAAGATCAAAGTGCCTCGTTCATAAACATAGTTCCTACATCTTATAAAGATCAGAGAACCTCGTTCATAAACATAGTTCCTTCATCTGATAAAGATCCGAGTGCCTCGTTCATAAACATAGTTCCTTCATCTTATAAAGATCAGAGTGCCTTGTTCATAAACATAGTTCCTACATCTTATAAAGATCAGAGTGCCGTTCATAAACATAGTTCCTACATCTTATAAAGATTAGGGTGCCTCGATCATAAACATAGTTCCTACATCTTATGAAGATCGGAGTGCCGTTCATAAACATAGTTCCTACATCTTATAAAGATCAGAGTGCCTCGTTCATAAACATAGTTCCTACATCTTATGAAGATCAGAGTGCCGTTCATAAACATAGTTCCTACATCTTATAAAGATCAGAGTGCCGTTCATAAACATAGTTCCTACATCTTATAAACATCAGAGTGCCTCGTTCATAAACATAGTTCCTACATCTTATGAAGATCAGAGTGCCGTTCATAAACATAGTTCCTACATCTTATAAAGATCAGAGTGCCTCGTTCATAAACATAGTAAGTTCCTTCATCTTCAGAAACATAGTTCTTTCATTTGAAGCTGATTTAGCATATTACAACTGCTACTAATGAATAATTCCATTAATCCCATAACACGAGCTGCCAAACAAGCACGATACATGTCTACATGGCGTCTGTCTTACAGATAAAATTCCAGCGAAGAAACAGGAAAGGAATGATTCTATTGGACGACGTGGAATATTTTGATCAGTACTACGTTGGGTGCGACGGATTTACTTCGGTAAATTTCGGAAGTACGAACCCAGATCACGAGAGTTCAGCCAGCGTTCAAGAACTTATGGTAAGTACCGTATATTTCTTAGTGTATAACGCAACTTTATTTCTCATTATTGATGATCGCGCGATATATTCAGGATGCGGCTTACGTGTCGTTTTCTTTACTTATTATCATGCCTAAATGATTTTTACGGCATATTTGGTTACATATCAATTAAAGTAACAAAGCCGGCAATAAAAAGTATTAATAAATTAATAAAATAATACTTGTTAGCTGGTTTATAACACTTATCAGTCATTTTTCTCATTTGGTAGAAAAAAGCATTTTTAATAAAAAAAATTAAATTTAGTTAGTTTGGTTATTATTACGATACTGTCTGGGTGAGTCAAAATGAAATATAAACTTTATCGGTAACTGAAATATAAACTAGTATAGACACCTCTCTCGGTGCAACCCAAAACAGCAAAGACGATGAAAAGAAAACTGTCTTTTTACAGATGAATGATTGCGTTTTAATCTAATGAAACAGCGTGGGAAATATATATCGCTTTCCATTTATTGCAAATGTCGGGAAATCACATATATATTTAACGAGTAGAATATTTTGATGCAACAGTTTCAAGGAGAGGCTCTTGTGGCCGAGCATTTCTAGTCGCAGACTTATATCCCACAGCCCATAATCGCGTGGGTTCGAACCAAAGAAAACTCTCATTTTGAGAAAGTCTTCCAACTGCGGATCGGGAGTCGTGGGTTCGAACCCCGGCCGGGTCAAACCAAACACTTTAAAGTTGGTAGTAATGGCTTCCCTCCTAACGTTCGGGGCTAAAGGGACAGCATTACGCCTGACTCGTCGGTGTCAGTATAATGGACCGGCCGGGTTCAGTCCCTGGGCACCCCATAAGTAGGCCTACCCCTGTGGTACAACGATAGAAATGTCGCTGCGCAGTATCGGCAAAAAATGCTGGCTAATCCCAATCCCTTCCAACTGACACAAGGTGCGTAGGTGTTTCTACGTATTTTTCCCCAAAATGAGAGTTTTTCTTTGGTTCGAACCCGCGCGGTTATGGGCTGTGGGATATAAGTCTCCGACTAGAAATGCTCGGTCAGAAGAGCCTCTCCTTGAAACTGTTGCATCAGAATATTCTTCTCGTTTTTTATGATTATGATAAAAAGCAGTAGTAGCAATACATTTTAGTAAATCGACCGACCTCTGTCGAAAAGAAAGTTAACATCAACATAGTACTTTATCAGGCCAATGTCCTCAATTTTCGTATTGCTGAGTCAAAGTCAACGTCATTTTTTTTACCAAGGTATACAAGGTAAACAACATGGAGAGATACACACAATTATCAACAGTGAAGACACGAGGGTTCTGAGGCGGATGTAGACAAATCTAAATTAATTAATGATTGCCTCCGTCGCCATTTCAAATAGTTATTACGAGATAAACGCCTTGTGACTAAGTGTCCGGAACAGAAAAACACGAGTCGCAAGCGATCGGTTGGTATAATCGATGCGGTGTTCAAAGGGTACTAGAGATGATTGAACCGATGTAGAACACGACAACAGGAAATTTCCACGCGTGGTTGCGCGTACTCACGAAGCACTTCAAAGTCCATCGTTGATTGCATACTTACTTTGTCTAGCCGTTGAAAAGCGATATTAAACTAAACGTTTTTGTTAATGCAAAATGTCTATAAGAGCTTCACAACAACCTCCCAAGTTCGATTAAAGGAGAAAGAGAGCGTAAAAAGAATATAGCTTTTATACTGGCGTCAGCTGATTGCTGCGAGTTACACCACTACAGCGTATTATTGCTGATCATTGGGTTGTTACTGTAAAAATAAGGGTTTTTAATGATGATGGTGGTGATGATGATGCTTATGATGATGATGAGGAAGAGGGGGAGGATGATGATGATAGTAATGACAACGATAACAATGATGATGATGATTTTCCTTTTATTTTTCAGCCGAAGAATGGACAACTGAAAGGATGTTTACGAAAATTCCACATAAGCACAAATATTGCAGCGCCACCGTACTACTCAGCCGTGTCTGTTTGTAACTGAAGAGGGAGATATCTTTGTTATGTGGATGGATTTCGAACAGCGAATGGTCATTTCATATACCAACTTGCCATTTTTTGTGTTACAAATAGGTATAAACTCGTTATTTTGAGTTGCTTTAATTAACCTATTCTTTGAATTTAAAGACAATCCGGAAAATGTCCGTCTTTTCCCGTTTCTGTTATAAGTTGACGAGATTAGCCGAGTTTGACCGAGTTAAAATCCGGAAAGTACCGAATATTCTCGATACTTGTTAAACAATTAGAACAAAATGGTATGGTGAATATCATGCCATGATAATTGTAGTATCAAGCAGCACGAACATGCTTCAATACTGATTTAATGTAGAGAATCCGCGCTTCAATTACTGTCGTATCACATTTGAACAAAGCGTCACTATCCGTCGCTTTCGGAAAAGTTCAGACTGACCGAGGTATTCAAAGTGTTACAGTTCGAGGCCTAACCGTCCAGGACACCGCGTTTCGAGTGTGCCATTGTGATCTGTGAAGTATGCTTTCAACTGTACAACAAGAGGGGTCTCCAGGAGGCTTTCTTTAGTAAATGACATTTTGCAAAGAAAAACAAGATGTCAGTTTGAACATTTTGATAATAAGAGAGTTTCAACATCAGTGAAGATCCCTTATCTTGCCAGCCATCTTTGATGGCAACTTAATGTGATTTTCAGATGAATTGTATTGAAGCGTATTTTTTTATTTTCTGGTAATTTCTTCGTTTATGGTCCAAAAATTAAAAGCTATACACCATTGGAAAGCTCTTGAAATTCATATTTTAAATGTGATATTTTTAAAATTGATGAATGCACAAAGAATTAATACACAAAAATAAATAAAATTATTGGCTCACTCGTAAACAAATGAACAGTATAACTTTCTTGTTGTATTTTTTTCTTTTTTAACTTTCAAAAATAGTATTGATATCTAAATACTTCATAAAAGCTGTTAAAATTGATATAAAATTTAGTAAAATAGATTGAACAATAAAAACACAGTGGTGAGTTTAATATGGCACATATTTCCAGATTTCGGCCTGCATTAGCTTCTGCCTTCAAAGATGGCTGCCTTAAACTGTCTTATCAGTGCCTGTGACATCACATGGAAACTATCTATTGGTTTGAATTCATTTCTGCAGTTTTCTTCTTCGTCTAGGCGAATACCCGAAACCACGAGGTGTGATGATGTGGCGAGTCTGATTTTCTCGGCCACAGGGGGTTGCAACTAAAACTATAATAGACAATCTTAATGTTGTGTTTTGAAGCGATTTATATGATGAAACCATTTTATTGTCTTATATCGATGTTGACACTGAAATAATTGAACATATTACAGTTTGACTTATAAAATGTTTAAGACTGGGCTCCTGTGAACTAACTTTGACACATTGTGATGAGCTATACAAGACCGAATCTAAAAAAAATCGATACAAACCTTTGATTGTTTTGTTAGTTTGGACTTCACTATCACTTAATTTAAGGCACTTTTCTTGTTAAACGTGTGATCTGAAATTCGATAATAGTGCATACATTCTTTAAGATACAAAATAAATCATGTGGTTGTTAGTACCTAAATGAAAGTATATGTCATATTTGATTAATTCTTCGTATGTTATTTATGTCTAATTAGTATGTTAAACGACATTTGATTTCCTAGCTAAAAAACGAGGATTTTAATGATGATGATGATGATGATGATGATAATGATGATGAAATTGATAATGATGATGGTGATGATGATGATTATGATGAAAATGATGATGATTATTATTATGATTTTTGCGAATTTATTCTACTTATGTTATGTATGTCGAATTAGTATGTTAGACTTCGCTTTTGATTTCTGGACCTTCGGAGATGCATTTGGACGAATATCTGAACCTTATGTGATACTATTTTATTAGTTTAGTGATTTATATCATTATCTGTATATTGTATGATAATGTTTATCATATATAGTATTGATTTTCAATTTGGGGTGGTTTGGTCGAGAGTAAGGGGTGTACATCTGATCCGTTACCAGATAGAATTGTCCCTGACTTATTATCTTGGTTCTAATCTGCCAAAAGGTTTATATTAAGTCGGAAACAATGCCGTTTCCTACAATAAAAATTAAAATCATGCACGTACTCTGTCTTATTCAATATTTGTGTACGTAGTAAGAGGTACATGTAAATACAAAAACTTTGAAATGGAAACTGCGCGGGAAATAACGCTTTTGGTTCCTTAAATGGATATACATTTGTGCTTTTTTTACATCGCACTGACACAATTATGGTTATATTGCCGATGTCCAGTTATTTAGATTAGACTTATGTCTGGGAAAAAAACTACCGGCGCAACAAAGATAAGCTGGAAAACCGGGACTCGAACTCACGAGGTGAGGAGCTGAGGTTACAAACAGGAAACTGTAACAGTCAAGGCCACAGGCGCCTATCCCCGCCCCCCCCCCCCACCCAATTACTTTACTTTAGCACGCACTTTGGAATTACAAGTTGTTTACGTTAAGAATTGTTATATTTGAGCCATTATTATTTGTGTTTACATAACCCGCTTTATAAGTTCATCAGTTTAGATTCAAAGTCAAGGTGTGGGCTTTTACGGATACAGCAAGAAAACAAGCTTTACAAATGTTATTCTTTTTGTGCATGCACTTTTGGATGATACGGTATGTCATTTCAGCGTAAATACGGCAAATAAAATTTACATACGCCATACATTGTTATCTGTTGTCCTATATTTGAATACCCCGATACCCGCAAACAATAACGCGGGGGCGAACCGAAACTTCGATTAAAGGACTACTTTGCAGACAAACAAGGCGGATTTGTGGTTGGTTTTACCTTCAGATAAAAACACGTCGTATATTTTTTTTTATTTATTTAATATGGGAAATGAGAAGAGGTTTTAAATAGACTGGTTAAATTGTTTGGGTAACAGCTTTAGGTGATGATGTTGGTCATGAGTTTGTTCCTATAAACAATTAATATTCAATTAAAAATCAATAGGAATATAAGTGAAAAATATTAGTTTGTTTTTTCTTATATTTTGCTTTTCTTAATATTGCAGATGGTAGTGATAATGATGATGACGATGATGATGGTGGTGCTGGTGGTATTTTTCTTCTGATAATATTACAGATGGTTGTGATGATGATGATGATGATGATAATGATGCTGATGGTGGTGATGATGGTGGCGACGGTGACAATAATGCTGATGTTTATGGTGGTGGTGGTGATGGTGGCGGCGGTGCTGATGGTGGTTGATGGGGTGATCATAAACATGCTAGGCACATGAATTAGAGTACGTGCATATCCTAATACATGTAGGCTCGCTGACACATAGCCTGACTCACGTCGCCATGTATATACATTGGATGTTAATGTACCTTGGCGTTAAAGTGTGGTGTCCAACAGTATTCCCATATCAAATACATGCAACATTGTTCTACCCTTGTGTGGGTTTATTGGGAAACCCTTTCTGCAAAAGCACAAACTTGAGTCTAACTTAAAGCGATTTTGAACATTGCCTCAATTGTAAGACGGTTCAAATCAAAAGCCTTTGATGCTAGAAAAAAGACCTTGTCCAGTATACTGTTGTGTATTCCCCATTTCATCGGGATAAGATATTATGCTTAAGTATTTTGTTCGGCAAAAATGGCCAAAGCAGTCTTAATTGCTTACGTTAAACGAACAAAATTTACCAACAGCGATTTTACGCTATTTTCTCGAGAGTCAAGTGGTTAGGAAGCATGTTATTAGCACACAATAGAGTAAACCTAACAGCTAACAGTAACTGCCTTGCTTGGAACGGTGGAATTTGGGGGGGGGGGGGGGGGGGGGGGGGGGGGGGGGGGGGAACAGAATATAAACGAATGAAAGAGAAAAAGACATCTCTCCAACAAGCAAAGGTGAGGCAAAAGATGTTTACAAATTAAAAAAAAAAACACAACTTATATTAAAATTAATTTTATTTCAAATCTGTTTCATATGCAATTAAAACCAACAGAAATCATTGTACCGCCATTCTGCGTCAGTTACGGCAAACAGATGCCGTTTTAAACTTCCTTAAACAGTGGCCTACGCGCATCTTTATATCTTCTCATGATAAAATCTACTGTGTTAATAAGTCAATTAAGTTAAACAAATACATTTTAGAAAGATTTTACAACAAATAAGCTGGAGATCTTGTATTATAAATAATATTAATGAACGGCAGTCTTAAAGATCTAGTGGTGACGTGCTCACAAACTCGAGTCCAACGGTTCAAATCCCATTATTATTATTATTATTATTATTTCATTAAGTAATCGTAGTAGTAACAACAGCAGCAGCAGTATTGGTGGTGATGGTGGTGGTAGTAGTAGTTGTTGCAACAGTAATAGTAGCAGTAATTGTAGTAGCAGTAGTAGTAACTGTAGTAGTAGTAGTAGTAGTAGTAGTAGTAGTAGTAGTAGTAGTAGTAGTAGTAGTAGTAGTAGTAACAGTAGTAGTAGTAGCAGTAGTAGAAACAATATTCTATGTCCATTTTTTATCAATCAATGCAGTCGTTTATACCAGCTGATAATCCTGTAAATAGCATCATTGGAGAATACATCGTCCAAATATATTAGGTTATCATCTAGGACACAACAATATACGATAAAAGCCATTAAAGAATATGAATCCGAATGAAATCGATGTAAGCAAGCGTTTTACATTACGTAACGTTTATAATAAGAGAATACGGTTCAAGATGCGTTAGTCAGCGCTCCATTGTCAACAAAAACAAGCAACTGTCAAAATGCTGTGAGAGGAAGACATATACATGGATTTAGAACAAACTTATTTTATTTGCATCTATTTTATTTATAAAACCAAATAAGTTTTAAAAAGTGTATGCTGCTTATAAATCCAAAGTAATAATAACGAAAGTATAATCAGTCAGCAGCATTACTAGCAGCAGAAGTAGCAGCAGTAGCAGCAGCAGTAGTGGCAGTAGTAATAATAGTAAGAGTAGTAATAGTAGTGGTAGAAGTAATTATTTTCTATGAAAGATTTTGTTTTCATTTCTTTCATTTAACGGAAATAAAGATCATCTCTTTCATTTTGTGAAATGTGGAATGTGTTAAAAATTACGACAAAATGAGGGACAGCATCTTTAATATACCACAAATTCTGCATTATACAAGAACTTAAATGCTTACTTGACAAACTGTATCCACGCCGCTTTAAGCTGCAAATATCGAGAGATGACTCATTTTGTTTTGGTTCTGTTTTGGAAATTTAAAAATCCAGTGAGTCAACTTAAGCAAACAACCTCAGCATTTGCTCAGTCAGCTAACAAAATCTGGTTCGACTGCAACCGAAACTACTTCGGAAAAGTAGTCCGTGTAAACGCGCTCAAAGGATTGTGGGCTCGGAGTACGTTAAAAACTGCTGACAACAGAACGTTCTACACAAAAACGGTAATGCCTGTGTGTACATTGAAGTGTTTATATGCTATTTATAAACGTTTATTTGTAAACAAAAAATGAAATAAAATGATTTATTGCTATTTATATACGGAACTATTTTACAACGCGGAAGCACAATTTGGGCGCCCTTGACGTAGTTGTAAAGTCGCCGATTTGTAACGCCACTGTCTATGTAGCCTCTCGCCGTTTGGAGCAAAGGACTTAATGTAGGAACGTATTTCAGCTGGCTTGCGGTGCGCCGTTGGGTCTACCCAACCATTTGTCTGGGGTCTATCTCCACCAGGTAGCTGGTCGTCGTTAATAAAACTACATTCAACAAGTATATATTAAATCTCCGTTGAAATCTCCTCTATAGAAAGGGACTGTGTAAACAAAACGTCCTGAGTTCGACCCAACTGCACCCCCATACACCACCCTCGTCCGCTAATTTACGAAAACGTATTAAAATAGACACCCATTTTTAAATATTTTGCACTACCACTCGAATTATTCTTATCCTACCACCACCTCGGACATTAGATATATAAAGACTTGGGTAATATCATTTGCTTTATCAAACACCAATGAGATTAACCTGATATGCGGATCCGGACGAACTACTTTTTAAATGCATAAATTCCTTGCACACCAAAGTTAACGTCGTCAAGCCTCACGGTCTAATTTTGCCTCGGTCTTATGTAATCAATAACATTTTCTTTAATCAACACTAACCAGTATTCCTTATTTGCCATATGACGTCACGTCAGATGTAAGCGTGCCAAAGCATATCAACGTCAAAGTGCTTACGATTGTATTGCTAGTGTTAAGAACATTTCAAACAAGGACACTATTGTTGCCGTGTGCTTTATTATTTATTGTTTTGGTCTGCAGGACTCCGATTGATATGATATTTATTTGTCTTAAAAATATTACATTTTTCTTTTTCTATGACGACATTCTCTTTTTTTTGCGGCAAATATTAACATGATACGGAGAATTATAAAAATGCAAAATCAGTTAATAAATTATTTATTGAAATGAACGCTGCTAATTTTATAAAAATATTGCCTAAATTATTGAACATGAAATTAAAGTAAAACTAAAGTAATTAATTAAAGAAAGTAGTTTAAACAATTTGTACTTCTTGGCAAAACATACTAACGTCATGTCTTATCATTAACGTATCAAATGTGGAGCTCAATGTCGTTTTATTTCATGACTCCTTTTGTACAGCGCATACGCGCGATAGGTCGTCGGCAGCAAAATAGAACAAACGTATTTTAATTTAAGGGTTCCATGACCCTGCCTGCACAGCGTTTTGAAAATTTGCTCTCTCAAACGAAACGCGCAGTTTGAGTTTGTTGTTGTTGTTTCTTTTTTTTCTTTTTTTTTTGGGGGGGGGGGGGGGGCGGGTTGCACTGAGAAGGCATTTCAACGGACGTAAATTATGTAACGAAAGAAACTTGTATTACACAATGAAATGTAAAAGTGATTGTTTTAATAGTAAATAATCCTTTGGAGATTGGTAAACTTCAAATTGGCTCTATTTCATACTCAATAAGAAGCAGCTGGAGAGAATTTTATTCGAGGTAGAACACACAGAATCTCCCCCAAAAACTTTCTACTAAAAATCATCGAAACATAAAGGCTATTTTATTTTGACGTGCATATAATTACTAATTTAGAATTAAAAACAACAACTTTCTTGTATATTAAAAATGCCATGTAAAATACTCACAATAATTCAAACAACATAAAGGTCGATGACGCTATGATACAATTGCATTGAAAACAATTAATACATCAAACAACAATTCTATGTTTTCTGTCAATAATCTTTGTGAAAGAACGTGTGGTTTAATAGGGCGCCATTATAACACCGTAGCACTATTTTAAGCTCGGAAGTGGAGGAAGCGCCATGAGGTAGGGAGCGCCCGTGGCCGAGCGGTTAGAGTCGCCGACTTGTAACTCCTCAGCCCCTCATCACGTGGGTTCGTCTCCCGGTTGGGGCGAGGACTTTCATGTGAGATGTTTTCCAGCTAAATTGCGTTGCGCCGGTGGTTTTATCTACACAGGAGTCTCCTTTGTAAGTTACACGTCGCTAATGTGACCTTAATTGTGTCGCAACAATATATCCCCTACCACCACCACCACCAACAACATCCACAAAAAAAAAACGCAACAAAAGATCATCATCAACAACAATAACAACAACAAACAACAACAACAAACAAACAAACAAACGAAACATCATGAGAACTTGGATCAGGTACACTGTTGGTCGAGTTTTATTTTACTGCGCATCAAAAGCAGTGTCCTCACTTTCCTTGACGGTACTGCACACAGGCTTCAAATAACACACGCCAGTACAAATTTTATCAGTACAATTATAAAGTACATTAAAATTTCACACTTTTAATCAGCTGCACCGGTACTTAAAAATAAGGTTTGATTATTTACAGCTATAAATATCAAGTTATTTCTCTTTAGGTAAAGCAAGTGTAATAGACAATATACAGAATTAGCACAACAAATGTTTGTATACTTCAATGTTGACATCTCTATCCAGTTTTTATCTTATGGATATTTTCTTCTTCTTAAATTTATATTTAAGGTGTTTTCTTTTTAGAAAGAAGAAACTCCAAATTCTATGTTATATCCTCTTTAGGAGAAATGTTTTGCTTTTGAACAGAACAGTATTGAGTATCGTTTGGAAACAAATTATATCATTAGACAAATCAATCAAACATGTTACTTGATTAGTTTGACTCAAACTATCCCAAATATGTAATAAATTGTTTACAACCCCAACACGTTTTTTTAATGATTTTCCCATTTATTTCTGCAGATTGTGCTTAATTAAAAAGTAACCGAGCTCTTGATAGCGAAACGAAACGAAACGAACGAAACGAAACGAAAATGTTCTTTAAAGTATTTGGTTGCTACTACAAAA
Organism: Sinonovacula constricta; assembly: GCA_007844125.1. Lineage (NCBI taxonomy): Eukaryota > Metazoa > Mollusca > Bivalvia > Cardiida > Solecurtidae > Sinonovacula > Sinonovacula constricta. Next base: position 17,358,828 of record CM017565.1, read on the forward strand.
TATAAAATAATTTTTCCGCATGGTTTTGATTTTTTTTGCACTTTGACTATATCAGCTAATAAATTTGTAATACAATTTAGCACAAAAAAAATCAATTAAAATTCATTTCCAAAGTAAAAAATGCAAACCATTAAAAAAACTACATCTGGTAGAGTGATGCAGAAAAAAAAATATGTCAAAGTGAAAAAGTAGGAAGAAAAAAGTTGACCAAGCGTGCCCATACCGGGATTCGAACCCTCAACCCCTACTTTTAAAGCATTTTAACACTAATTGAAATACTCTTAAATTGGAGGTGCAACATTACATTCGCTGTACCTTAAAGGTGGTATGCGGTAGTTTGAGCCATTTTTTTTCTCAACCGACCAAATGATTTTTGTTTCCTTAACAGATCCAATGAAATGCTGTTATCTGATATCCTACACTTATGTGAAGCAAACCACTCAATCGTCATTACAAACGTGTATTTTCTTATGTGAGCAACGCTGCACAGTTGGATACATAAATTATATATTAGATAAAAACTAAGAAAATAACTTGACGACTTACTTTTGAGATTTCTTTATACCATCATCCGTGCAGCCCGGTCTGCTGTCAATGTTTATTTTTGACAAACAACAACACAACAAAAACACACCGCAAAACACTACCACCACCAAGAACAACAGCAACAAAATCACTACTTATTTCTAGATTTGGAAAGAATTCAAACTGAAAGTGATTTTAATTGAATTCAATTGACTTACAATTAAGACAGGGCTCAAAATCGTCTTAGGTTAGATTTAGCTATGACTGTCTGCAGAAATAAAATAAAATAGTTCAAGTAGCCCTCACCATAAATGAATAGTTTTAATTCCTTCTTCATATATATATTATGTGTAGTTTATAAATAAAACTTTAAGCCACAGTCTCCATACAAACTGTACTCACCGTAACTGAATATAGATAGTTATTTTTTATAAGGATATTTTTTTCATGATTTTTTTTTATATATAAAATTGCTTCATCTCAGTAGTAATATTAATACTCATAAAAGGTTAGAATACGAAAGAAATCAGATCGCTCTGTACTTACTGGTTGGCACAATCTCGCCAAAGGCATTTCTGTCCCCTGCACGGCCTGCAGAAGAAAGTGCAACTGGAGCGACAGATACTAATTCTATTAGCATATTTGTTTCCAGCTCACAACAGTTGCTCTTTCTTTTTTTCTTCCATTTTTCCCTCTATCTCTAACTTCATAAATGTAATTGCTGAATACACTAAATGTCGTCTGTCAAAATCTGACAGCATTTCGCGGATTTTCTTCGTTTTGAAGAGTACTCGTTTCACTTCCGGTGCCCGTGACTTTCGATTGCAAACGTACGAAATGTGACGAACTTATGCAACTTTAGTAAGACGGACTTACGTTTAATCGTATCTTGTAAACGTAACTTACGTTCATGCTTAAGTTAAGAAATGTTAGTAAGACGGGCCCGTTATGCGCAAATACCCCAAACAGGAGTCAAATATTGTCGCATGTACTGATGGATATCACCTTTATATATTGTCACTGAGATGCAAGAGAGATAACTAGTACAACGACTTATGTACATGGTGTACACATTTGCCTCCCTTTGCGGGTCTGTGAATTTCACACCTGTTAGATCGCAACTCGATTTTAAAAATGAAGGTTTACGATATACATGTATATATAATGCAGTTCTTCGATTTTGAGGTTATTTGACGCATTATGTACCTTCTTTAACAAAGACTTAGTTATGCAGGCTACCAAAGACGTATATTGCTTAACTTACCAGTTTAGTTGACTTTATATTGAATTTTCTTAAGGCTTTAAGAACAACTTTTATAATAAAACAAATACATGATTTCAATGTGATATGTAAAATAAAAAATCTGTTTTATAAATGATTAAACAAAGTAAATGACATATCAGTGGTTAAGACGTATTACTATTGTTGCTGTTATTATAATTATTATTATTATTATTATCTTATTTATTAACATTATGTTGCTTTGTTTGAGCGTCATTTTTCCTGTTTGAGGGATAATCTTAATCTTTTGGTGTCAAAACACAGTTAAAACCACGAAGAATTAAAATAAAGCAAACATATCATTAACTCCTAAGCAAAATACTGGACTGAGCCACTCTTACCGAAAGTACTTTTTAAACTATCAAAATATAGTTTTGATATTTAAAACCTTTAAAAAAGCTGTTAAATTTGATATAAAATGCAGTAAAATAGACTGAGAATAAAAACACAGTGGTGAGTTTAATACAACACATATTTCCCGATTTCGGCCTGCATTAGCTTCTGCCTTCAAAGATGGCTGCCTTAAACTGTCTTATCAGTGTCGATGACATCACATGGAAACTGTCTATAAAAATAGCTTTTTTTCCTATATTATGTCTATGGGAATCTTCTTTTTGCATATCTTCTTCTTCTTCTTCTTCTTCTTCTTCTTCTTCTCTTCGGGGCATCTTTATACATGGCGTAGAGTATTTACAAAGTGTTGTGCGGCGTAAGATAAAAACGACAGAGGCGCGCTGACATTGGCAATTATGGCCACATGACTAGTACTCCCTTAAAGGCTGGCTGCTGTGGCTATGTGCTCAGGAAACTGTTACCACAGACGGACTGCTGATGGTACAGAGGAGAACTTGATTTTATCGGTGCTGCAGAATAGAACGTGGATTCTGTATCCGTGACAATGCCCGCTAAGAGTCATTTTAGGAAGTACTGTGCAGCTGGGATGGCTTTGAGGTTATGTGTGATCCTGTACACATCCGCGAAATATCGATACATTTTTACTTTAAACTGATAAGGATATTTCCAACTATTCCTTTAATTGTATCTGGTTTGCTTCAAAAGCCTAATTCCTTTCATAATTCTTTAGTTATTGGATGAAAATGTTCGCTGTGCTTCTGCAGAAGCGAAATTTAAGCATTTTAGCACATAAGTACAGGTCTACATGTACTTTAACTAGGGCTTTTGAACAAATAAATCTCTATAAATCCAAAGTTTCAAATCATAGCAGACATATGTAATGTTTGCAAAGTTAACCAAACAAACGAATGCCGTTTACTGCATGGATATTTAACACCAATATAGATCTAGGATGTTTGGACGTTTAACAACTAAGCTTCCGTTCAACGCTTCAACTGACATATATGCAGAGTTTTATTGTAGTTCAGTTTCAAATAATAGTTAAACACAGTGCACATAATTATATAGTGTATACCTCAGTTTTATTGTTTTCGTAATAATACTGCCTGCTATATATATATCTTTCCTATTGATTCGTGCCTTCCTATCGATTCGTGCCCCTTCCAATATTCCAAATAATTGCTTAGCAATCTACTGCACGTGTCCGAATTTCGCCATCTTTAAATATTTTTTATTTTCTTTCCCTGCCATAAATATCGATATTTTAACGTGTTTATCGATAATCAACCGACAAAAGATATGGACGACAGATACTTATCGATTGAATCAATGACAACCCAGTTTGGAACAAATTTATTTAGTGGAGTCTAACTAGGAGACCAACCGGACATGCTCGTATTTTTCCCTTCAAAAACAAGCCCAATCCATACCGCCGGGAAGTTACGATTACCAGAAAATGTAAATAAACATTGCTCAACAGTTGCAGCAGAAAATCGATCAAGATCTAGCAACTTCTATTGTACAAGCTCATCAATAAATTTAACCAGCCAATGAATTTCTATAAAGTTATTATTGCGATTAGGCTGGGGTATATATATACTAGTTGTAAATAACGCAAGCCTGTTTGCAGCCAACATGACTTGCAGCTGTTTGTTCCATTCGGACCGAAGCGGGTTCGAGGTTGTGCGCAAAGAACTTGTCAAGTCAAAATGGGTTCCTAGAAGATTTTCTCACAGAATAGCGATGGCCGTCTGCAGTTCCTGCAAAAGAAACGGTAAACACACTTCTACCTTATTATTTTTGCGGGTATTATACTATATGTTTACCTATTTATCGAAACGACCGGACTGATATGTGGTCATTTACCGAAGTGACCATAAACCATTTCTGCAAATGTATGATAGCAATAATGTTAATATATATAATTATATGTTGGTTGATTGAAAGATATTGTCTTGAAGTTATCATATTCACTGTAATGAATGAAGACTCCCCTTTGTCTTAATATACTGCTGCAATTTTTTGATCAAACTATTAAATATAAAAATCATGTACCAATGTCTGAGAGAAATCCCTGCAGATGACAGATGTATTTTCTACCCATGTATTTCACACCTCGTGTTTTGCCACCTAGGTCCAGGAAGCACACCACAGAGCCACACAACACATAGGTTATTGTCAGGTTTAAATCAGTGTTAGGTTTCAGTCCAGGGAGCTAGCTATCTCAAACCCTAGACGCCTCGTGCCCTCCAATCGACCAGATAGTTTGTAACCTTCCAAGAGATTAGGCTTGAATGATATGATAGAGTGATAGGTTGGGGTACAAAGATGATTAACAAGATAATAAGGTGTAAAAAGTGACAATCTATTCTTTGATGAACGATAAAACTATAGAGTTTAATCCCTTTGCGATCTTGTTTTAAGTTATTCAGTTTGGTAATGCAACCATGTTATATAGTACACAGCCTGGATCTATAGTTGTATGTTAAGAATATACATTAAAAATGTTTGTATAGGAAGAAATCCTAAATCGTCAAGTAAATTGTTTCAAACACACATTTTATAATTGTTTTAATAAAAAAAAGGATGAAAAATAAGGAAATGTCAGAAACAGTTTCTCCATTGACCAGGCACCAGTGCTGCAGATTGTCCAACGAGCAATCATTGTCATTTTGAAAAAAAATATGATATAATGCAAAGTATCAATGTTAACAATAGGTATCTAATTCATTTTTCTGCTATAATAACATTTTAATGCCGTGATATTACTAACGTTACAAGTGATTACATGTTTTATGGCCCACCATAGAACTAAGTACAAAAGTCTTATTAGAAAATTTACCTACATGAAAGTTTTTACATCTATTGATTCTCTAACACACATCATAAGAAGCTGACAAATTTCAAGACAATCTGCATGGATAGTGGCTTTTTTTTAGGAGAAAACTCCCCCGCCTCTGGACAAAATCCCTTCTGCCGGTCACTTTGATATAGTTGGACAAAATTTGCCTTCCTGCCCCCACCAGATTTATGGAATAACTTTAAGCAAAAAGGAAAATGTTGCCTTAAAAACTAAATTTTGGAGAGGGGAGTTGGAGGTTGCGACAGGGTTGTTCCAGCTCCTTGCCTGTTACATGAAGTTATTTTACAATGTATATACATGTACACACTGAGTGTAAATGTCTTTAGGCTTTGTAAAGGTCTTAAGATTTAAAGGAGAAATAGAAGATATGACATTTGAACAGACATATTGCAAGGCATTTATTTACTATTTATTTATCAAGTCAAAACTTATAAAGGAGTATGAGGATAAAGGTGCAGTCAATATGAGAGTGAACATGGGACCCCTTGCATAATTGTGGAGCAAGTGCTCCGTTATCAGAGGTACCTGGACTGCCGATATTACTTCTCATAAAACAACACAACTGATCATTGACAAATTAAATAATGTACTGATAAACAGCTCAGCTTATACTTTGTGCATTGTCCATTTTTTACCCATATTATGCTACCCTAAACCTAATTTTTATTTACTTGCTTACAACTTTATCAACTTTATGCTAAGGTAACTAAACATGTTGCTAGAGACTAAGCAGCAAGGTGTAGATCCTGATCAGATACATACATGTGAACTCTTCCGTTTTTGGATGAAGGCTCCCTCTTTTAAGGTTTAAAATTATTTGAAAATGAGGTGGTGTTTTATACATTTTCAGAAATCTACCTACTTGAAAACAGATAACTTCCTTCTTTGTTTAAGTGAAAATAACAAGTCTCCCACTTTCCAAGTGAAAATCTCCCACTTTAACCTCAGAAAAAGTTCACATGTCTATCTAAGATATGTTCCAATGCGGGGCCACTGATCTGGATCCACATTACATGCCAAAGGTTTTTCTAATTTTCCTAAGCTGACCCCCAGTTAAAGTTTTATCACACTGCAGTTAATTTCACATTTCTTTACAGATCCAATACCAGAGAAGTCTAATGTAATCAAATATGCAGAAACACTGAAGCAAATACTGACACAGAAATCTTCCTCCATTGATAGAGTGACAGATTTCATCACAAGATGCATACAAGCCAGCTGTTATGCCAATGACTCTGAAAGTGAAAGTAGGTTTGTTGTTATTCTTGTCAAAGCTCTTGATGGTGACTTCTCCCTGCTTCAGCAGGTTTCTACCAATTCACCAAACCAAGCAGCAAGTGATAAGAATGGTACACAGAAGCCAAATTCTCAAGGCAAGAAACTTTCAAAACGTCAACTTGAGTGCATGCTAAGTAAACGAAGAAAGAAAATGAAACCAGATTCTCTCTCACTTCCAATATTTCCAGGAAATATTCCAAAATTAAAAACTGAGTTACTCAACTCAGGATTTGATGACCTGTCAAGAAAGAAAAAGTGCCAGATAGAGTTTTCTATAAAAAAGAATAACAAAAATTTCACAAACAATGTGACAATGTCCTATGTGAACTTGTGGACACAAGATCCTGAAACATTCAAGACTGTTCAGCAACTGCTGCAGGAGAAAGCAAGAAAGGTCCAGAATGGACAGGATCAGCTGTGGCAACATAGGAAAACAATGAAAAAAAAGGTAAGTTTTTGTAAATGCATACATGGTAGGATCTAGGTTTTTACCATAGTGTGATTGTTTTCTTTAATTATTTTTATCTGCAGATTAAGTTGATTAATTGATATCTCTTTTAAATACTAAAATAACATTGGTGGGCTCTAACTTGTATATGGACCAAACATTATGCTATTTTACTTCATGTAGTTTATTACATTAACTTTTGTCAACATTATATTTAATATAAAGTTTTATCGCATGTTTCCCCTGGTTCATTGTTCTATAGACCCATTATATATTTTCTTATATTACTCTCGTGTAATACAGCTTTTTATTTGATGACATCAAACTGTGGATCGTCTCATACTTCTGTTGCACCAAGTATTGTTAAATTTTCATAAAATTGTATGTTGGCAATTAAAATCATGTGATAAAAAGAATCTGACACTCGTTATCATTTAATGCAAACATTTATCAATCTTGTACAGGAAAAATGATAGTAAACTCATCAAAGGCTTGCTTGCTATTTTTTTTTCCTTAACTTGTTAAATAAATGTTTGCATTAAATGACAACTCATGTAATATCCTCTTTATATGTAATAAACTTTAATAAAAGACACAGCCGCACTCTGTAAATGCTGAACATTATATATACATGATGTCATCATGTCTTAACTTATATACCCCAAAGGGATATTTGACTAATTAGCATATTTAAATATACATGTACATGTATAATTTAAGACTAGTCACTACATTAAAGGTGGTATCCAAAAATTTGAACCAAGTTCTTTCTTCTCAAACGGTACGCCCGTGGCCGAGCTGTTTAAGTCGCTGACTTGAAACTTCTCAGCCTCTTACCGTGTGGGTTCGAGTCCAGGTTGGGGCGAGAACTTTCATGTGGGGAGGTTTTTCAGCTAACCTGCAGTGCGCTGGTGGTTCTACTACCCAGACGTAAGTCTGGGATCTTCCTCCACCAATAATTAGCTGGATGTTGCTAGTATGACCATAGTTGTGTCGGTGCGATGTAACAAAAAAAATGAAACAAACAACCAGATAAATGTGAAAAGTGAAGCATAATGCCTGTCTTGTCATTACAAACATGTAATCTAAACCATGCTGTACAGCTACATGTAGCTATTTATATACTAAGAAAACTATGTGACTATTGACTTTTGAGATCGTTATATATAATAATCCAGGTAATCTGACATTTATATCATAATCTTTTTTTTTTAGCAGAAGTCCATGTCATGCTAAGTTATAGATTTGGAAGAAATAATTCATAATTTGTACTGTCAAACTAATGAGGTAGTGATCAAATTTGTCTTTTCTTAAACTAAAGTATGAGTTAAGACAGAATTGATGCTGAAAAGGCCTCTAAACTTGGAAGAGAAATTGTTACATGCATTTAATACAGACACACTGTTGGATATCATCTTTAACAGGGGCGGATCCAGAGGGGGGCCGAAGGGGCCGCGGCCCCCTCTATTTTTCGACGACCAACAAAAAAAAGTGTTAATTTTTTAGTTTTTTAACGCGAAGGTTTTCAAAGGGCTACGCCTCTTAAGGCCCGTTTCCACTAGAGCTTTGTCACGCATATTTCTGCGGCGACGAGCCTACTTCTGTTAAATGTTTTCTTGAACATAGCTCTAGTCTTTTTGCAAAAAGTCTCCATCGCCCGCGAATTAACATCACGCCAGCGGGTAGATCGCTTCGCCCACTGAGTCACGTGACCAGGAAGCGAAAAACCTTGGACAAACAAAACAGTTGACATGAATTACCTATTAAGATTGTCGGATTAATTCGATATGTGACAGATTTTATTATCCATTGAACGTTTATGATTGGTGTTTCTTCACTTTATATATACTTCATTATACTCTCATATTCTTTAACTCGTGCTTTAGAATGACTGGCAATGTAAATATATCATTTCTATGCTCTATATGCCTAAAAATAGCAAATGCTAGGAATATCCTTGCATTTATCTTTTTTTTACAGATAAAGTGATAGTTATTCACATTCAGGACGTTCATTTTACTATACACTGACAGTGTCTTGGTTATTGTAGTGTTCTTACGATAATAGGTTTCTTTTCAGTAACCTTAAGATTTCCAAGTCAGTGGATATTTTGCCCTTAAAAGTGAGCAAATAGATAAGGAAATTATGCCCCACAGATGCTTGGAAATCGCATCTCAGCGCATCTAGAATTCAAAATTTTCTGGGGGAGCCCCCTCCAGACCCCCGCCGCGGATTTGCTCCGGCCTGCGGCCAAATGTTACTCCCTCGGCCCCCCCTATTCTGAAATCCTGGATCCGCCCCTGTTTAAGGTTGAAAAAAGTTTTTTTTTAAAACAAATCTGCCAAGTCTTACACACTGCTGCTAAGTGCTAATAATGTATAATTAGCAATGGTAAATATAACTACATCAGCTCAAATTTTATTTAATTTCCTAGTTTGCATTGTAGACCTTTCAATTAATAAGTAAAAAAAAAGTGTAGACTTGAAATAAAAGAGATATAAAATATGGGACACTTATTGGATTCTTTATCTACTTTTAGAGAGAGGCCTATGCTATGGAGAAAAGAATTTCCACAAGGAACTCTGATCTTGCTGAGAAAATTGGTATGTTTTTTTTCCATCTCACCAATACAATGAATTATGGTTATATTTGTGACATTTTTGATTAAGAAAGGCCCCAACAAAGGTCCGGCTATAACCACTGGCACACATGTCATCTCTCCACATGGAAGTTTTCTCCCCCACTGGATCTCAAACTCACACCATGTGGGGCTGAGGTGATGCTTCCCCACTGGATCTCAAACTCACACCATGAAGGGCTGAGGTGTTACAAGTTAATGACTCTAACCGCTTGGTCACGGGTGCCCCTCTATAACTATCAGCACCCAGTTGTATAAACAATTGTTAAGGTTAACATTTGGTAATTTTCTAACAAATGATTATCTTTAACTTCCTTGGTTAGTTTACTTAGTTAACCAAAGTGGTTATTTATTTGTATAAAGGCAGTTCACTGTATTCTTACTAAACCAGACTGTTTAATTTTATGCAAAAGTTAAATTAACCAAAGTATCCCACAATGCAACATAATATTTGGTTCTGCCAAATGAGTGGCCATTTTTATTTTTGGTTATAACTTTAGCAGACCACTGGAAGACTGTTTAAAGTTAACCAAAAATGGTTAAAATTTGAATGGGTTTAATTAACGAAAACATTTATATAATAGTTAAGCAGCAAGTTACCAAAATGTATTGGGTACCCAAACTTTAACAATTGGTTAAAATTTAATCACTGTTTATACAATTGGGCACAGGTGGCGATAAGTTGCCACCATAGTATCTAGTCATTTTAATTAAATTGTGAACACATTTGACAGCATATAAAACCATTCATGTTGTATGTGTGACCAATTATCAAAATAAATTCTTACTACATGTATTAGCTGAAATATTTCTTTCTATATTGTATATGTGTCTTCCACATACAGTCTCTAATAATTTACAAGGAAATAAATTGGGATATGATTAGCCGGAATTTATGCCAATACTGTGCAGCGACATTTCTATCATTATAGCACAGGGGCACTTATGAGGTGCCCAGGGACTGAACCCAGCTGGTCCATTATACTGACACCGACTAATCAACGTAATGCTGTCCCCTTAGCCACGAGCGTTAGGAGGGAAGCCACAACTACCAACTTTAAAGTCTTTGGTTTGACCCGGCCGGGGTTTGAACCCACGACCTCCCAATCTGCAAGCCAACGTTTTTCATTCTGAGCTATTGCGGCCGGTTGAAATACTGATAAATTAATCTTAATAATGTTTTGAGACGTACCTTTGAATACTCACATTTTGTAATTATTATTTTAAACAGTGAATATGAAGGAAATCTTAGAAGAGGACTATGCTAGAAAAAAGAAGTACCAGTCTAGAAGAAGGTAGGTCAGGTTCATTTAAATCTTTGGTTTATATTATAAAATTTGATGTTTGCTTATATGGGTAAATAATCAGACAAATCTACTTTTTATGACAAATTTACCTTTCAATTATTAAATCAACCATAAATGCATGATTAAGTCATTTGACTGAAATTTAACTTGGTCAGGTGCTAAAAGTGATTCTTTGTGGTGAATGATGTTTAAGGCTGCATTTCTTTAACAATACTACTGTAATTTGCTTACTTAATCATATGACACTGCTATAATTTAATGAACTGAGCAAAACATGTAGTTGTTAACAGACAGATTGATAAAAAAAATGTTACATTAATGATTAATCTATTGCAATTTTCCAATTAGATTAAACATTTGAAAAAATCTGCATCTGTATTCCCTCTGCCACCTTGGCATGTTTGTGTGATCATCTTGTCTGACTGACTGAAACTACTTTAATGAGGGTCTACTCAACATGTTTTGGGCTTTTTCATGACCCCCCATGTTGCACATGCATGGCTTAAATGTTATATTCCAAATATGTTATCTAAAGTGGGCCCTAAGTAGGTACCTAGTTTATGTATCCTGTGATCATCATGTGTATAGTAGTACACCATGTCATATTAAACTCTATTACTTCCTGTTACCAAATTCACCCAAATTATTGTGTGGTGTGTCCCATTCTTTTATAGTTTAGCTATAATTTTGAAAATAAAACACTTAGTCATGCAGATTCTGCTCATAATTGTGAATGGTTTGTAAAGGCGTAAAATGGTGTTTGCATGCAGGAAAGAGGTATTGCATAATATGGTCGATCTTATGCATCTTATGCAGGGGGGGTTGAGATGGTGATTGTTTAGTAGGTTCATATTGTTTAAAAATGATGAAATATTATAGTTACGCGAACAATTTTACATTAAACACTTTTTGTCCAGTGTTTTTTTTATAAATCATAGGAATAATTTCAAGTTCATTTGCTTATTTACAAATTCTACTACAGATCTGCTGGTGTCATGATAATGTGAATTGTGAAGTTTGTGGTATTATGTCTGAATTTTATGGCATGCTATAGCTGTAAAGCTGCTTTATATGTGCTTCCAGAAAACTAAACCATTGTTGCTGAAGTGTGAAGCCCCTTAAACAAAACTTTTCAATTTTCTCTAGTTTTTGCCACTTAAAGTAATATGTTCATATGTATGGTTTTTGCAGCACTCACCCATCCGTGGTTCTGCATGGAGGTCACTGTTTGCAGTGCATGAAACCATTCTCTGGACTAGCAGACAACTCAGTGTGTAGATTTCATCCAGGTTTTGCAGGTTTGTTTTTCATTTATTGCAAAATATGATTACAAGAATATGTATGATATCCTAATTAAGGTAACTTAGACAGAGTTAATTGGTCTAAATATTTTTTTAGCTCAACTGAGCACAACGTGCTAAAGGGGCGCTTTTGTGATACTGCTTCATCCGTCGTTCGTCGTCCTTCCTCAACATTTTAGCTTGTGAACACACTAGAGACCACAGTTATAGCCCAATCTTCACCAAACTTGATCAGAATATTTGTCTGCATAAAATCTTGGATGGGTTTCTAACTGGGTCACGTGGAGTAAAAAAAAAGGTCAATAGGCCAAATCTTAGAAAAAGCTTGTGAATACACTAGAGGCTGCATTCATAGCCTAATCTTCACCAAACTTGATCAGATTGTTTGTTTGCATCAATTCTTGGATGAGTATATTATTGGGTCACGTGGGGTCAAAAGGTAGGTCACTAGGTCACATTTTAGAAAAAACCTTGTGAAAACATTTAAAGAGGCCACTTTGATGGCCCAATCTTAACCAAACTTGGCCAGGATGTTTGCCAGTATGAAATCTTACATACGTTTTGAAGTGAGTCATTTGGATTCAGTAGGTTCTAGAAAATGTTATTAACCCAGTGGCCACACTAATGGTCCAATCTTCACCAAAGATTTCTACAGTAAATAACTCTTAATTACTTGATGCCAGATTTGGACCTACTAAAATCCTGTGCCATCAGGTGAGCGATTAAGGGCCATCATGGTCCTCTTGTTCTATTAATTGCTTAAAGTAATATTTTGTTAAGCCATAGTAAACAATGGACTAAAATATCACACTGTTCACTTGGTAATATATGAATATGCTGTTCTTCCACACACTTTGATGCCTTTAAGTTGAGACAATCAAAAACATTGTGTAACAGTTTTCAAACTAATTTAGTCATTAGAATCTCAATGTTTAAACAAAATCCTCCTGGGATTTTTCAGAAAGAGTGCTTATCTTGTACTTTAAACACAGATTGCTTAAAACTGCTTGTGAAAATCAATAAATGCTTTATGTGATAATTTAGGTTGCTAAAACCAATACGATAAATGACGGAAATCAGGGGAGGGTTTTTTTGTTCCAGGGAGGAAACTTATAGGAAGGTTTTTGTCTAGGTTAGAAAATTGACATCTGGGGTTTTGTCTGGATAGTACACGTGATAGGAGGGTTTTGGTTCATCCTAACAAAACAGCAGGAGAGATTTGTCCAGGAAGGCTTTTGGCCAGGTGGGTTTTGATTCGTGACTAATGTCAGTCATCTGGGTATCAGGAGAAAACTGAAAAGATGGATTGGTCTTCCCTGCTGTCACAAAAATTGGACTAAATGTTAAATCCACAATATACACAGATATATTTAAGCTTCTTTGGGATGAATACAATGTCTCAATACCCACACTTCCAGCGACATTGAAGAACACCGCAGATAACAAAATAAGTTAAGCAGGCATGGTATTACGCAAAGAAAGAAAAGGCCCAGTTACTATAGACTATACTTAGAGCACTGAGCATTAAAGACCATTCTAGAAGGCTATAGTCCAGGCTCAAAGCCAGGCTGCCCAAGGAGCATCCTGCTGGTATTAGGTCGATTAATATTGTTATTCTTATCTAGAGCAAATGCTCACAAACAATATCACACACAAACCGTTCATGTTCTTTTGTGTAAAATAGGTCAAACCTTTACGTTTATATTAGCAATGATTGGATAAACCAGTTTATGTAAACAGTCTTGCCCTGATAGTTAAAGAGCGCCGATTGTCTCTTTTAATAAGTCAGCTATAGACATTGTATTTGATTTATTTCCAGTGAACAATAAGAACACAAGAAAACTAGGAGCTAAGAAATGGAACTGCTGCGGAATAAAGGTTGCCTTTGCAAGCCATAGAGAACACCACATTTCTGGGTAGGTCCTTGACCCTAGACTTTAATGTTTGTTGATGGCAGAAATGTTCACTGCAAACTCAGATTCCGCTTTGTTAACAACTGCAGTGGCAAACAGTTAAGTTTATGGACACAATACCAGCAAAAGTTTGTTGATCTTGATCTATGATATTTTCCTTGGTCTGTTTTATATTGAGTTCACAATTAACAGTACATGCTTGATTTAAGACCTCAACCTGCTTGTAGAGATCAGCTGAATCAAACAATGCATGCCCAAAGCTAGGTTTTTTCTAAAAAATGTTGATGAATGAATGAACCATATGTAGTTAATCACAGAATATTTGTGGCACTTAATTGTTGTTTCTTATACAGTTGAATGACACGTTATTGTTTCACACCTTCACAATACTCAACAATACTCAAGTTAAACGACACTTTATTGCTTTCCTCTATTCGAAGGTTGTGTGGCACTTACTTGCTTCCACCTACCGGTATACACAGATTGGATGAGGCTTAACTGCTTTTACCTACACTTAAGTTGAATGCCACTTTATTGCTTACATATACACATGCATGCTCAAGTTGAGTGACACTTGCTTCCACCAACCGGTATAAACATGTTGAATGGCACCTAATTGCTTTCACCTATACCTAACTTACATGACACTTAATTGTTTTCACATACATATATACTAACTAACTGACATTTTGCATAATTTTAATCATACTCTTGTTGTATGTCACTAAATTGTGTATAATTAGGATATTGTTATAAAAATATTATCGATATATTATTTTATATTTTATTTCTAGATGCTTTAACAGCCCTCAGCACATGTGGAGAGTGACCGCTGAAAGGAAAGCCAGAATGTACAAGTCAAGCAGACTTCGGAAACATGACCGTCTCACATCGCAGAAACTATCTCAATATTCATAATATATGCGGGGAAATAACATAGTCACTCTAATATACCTTACATTCATTTTAGCACTGGTAAAATCCATCGCACTGATTTCCAGGGCTGACAATATTTTTAATGTACATGTAAAATGTTTTCCAAGATGGCTTGCTGTAAAAATGCATAGGCGGATACCCTTTCGAATACCTTTAGAAAATATAGATTAATATGTCGTTTCTTAATAAATATCTATATTTTATTTTATAAATTTTAAATAAAATAGTCCATTATAGTATCTGCTACTCAGGATGTGATTTGATTTTCATGCTAAATGTATTAAGATAATTTACATAAGCCTGAGAAATGTGTTTGTTGTGGTTGTATTGCTGTGTTCCAGTACACTGTTCATTTTGGATTTTAGAAAGAAAAAAATACTACTATTGCCAAATCATATTATATTATATGTTTTTAAAGTTTGGAACAGCAACATTTTTGAGCCAACAAAAAATTGCACAAATTGTTAAGTACTATTGCTATACATGGTGCTACCTACAGCTGCAGATCACTAAATAATAAAATTTCTCTCAATTTAGCTATAAATCTACCCTTTTCTCATTTTTGCAACTTGATACATAATTCTGTAACCCTGGGTTATTGCTAGAAACCCTCGACAGCAAAATTCGTTCTGTTCATTTAAGCTAAGGCAGACAAACACACTCCCATAATTTTTCCAATACGGATAAATGCTCGCCTGTTCCACATTTTGCAATAATGTTTATTTGGTTTTGCATATACACCGATAATAACATCGGATTTTTATTTGATACAATTTCAACATCAAGATAAACGTTACTGTAATTAATGTACAGGATTGAATTTGTTATTTTCTGTTTTATTTTAGATAAACCTATGTCCACCTATGCTAAAATAAATGGAAGGGATTTTGACCAGGAGGTGTTTTGTCTTACAAATGCTAGAACTGTTGCCACTGTTTGTGTTTATTTTGCATGGATATAATGTTGCTGCTCTTTTATATGTCAGAATCAATCTCGTACCCGTAATCTCAGTATATATGCAGTG
This sequence comes from Sinonovacula constricta, assembly GCA_007844125.1. Classification (NCBI taxonomy): domain Eukaryota; kingdom Metazoa; phylum Mollusca; class Bivalvia; order Cardiida; family Solecurtidae; genus Sinonovacula; species Sinonovacula constricta. Next base: position 17,374,697 of record CM017565.1, read on the forward strand.
CATATTCAGTTAAGTGCATATCTGTCCATACTACTACTAGAGTCATAAAGAGAGCAACACGGCGTGAAATGTTAAAACCTTCATGATCCGCACGGACCCCTACCCCCGACCACCCCTAGATCCGCTTATAGAATACATAGACGACAGTTGTAGTTAAAACATATAGCAGCTTGGTAAAACCCACGACAGCAACCTGAAGACTGCATTCAAAAAAATAAAACATTCCATCATGTTGCGTCTGATAGAGAATACCAGGTTAGTGTTGATATAGATAAATGTTATCATGCGAGGCTAAGAAAATCAGAAAGCATGAGCTCTGCCGAGTGTTTTCTGATTTTCGGGCCGAGCATGATAACATTTATCTATACCAACACTAACCTGGTATTCTTTTTATCCCACCATCAATAGTTTTTTTTTCAAATAGATTTAAAAGGGAAACATTTAAATTTACCGCTACTGCTCCTCCTTTACTTGATCTGACATTCCAATGCAATACACGAAATTCATGCGCATGCATAGAGTAATTCGGCTATAAGAAAAAGTTCTACTTTACTAATAAAAATAAGACAATAAACATGTTATTTCTTTTATTTTATTTGCGCTATTCATAAGGTTGTAAGTTTATTGATTATGGTAATTAAAAATAATGGTTGGAAAGTAACATCAACAAAAATCTCACCCTCGTGTAAAGTTATACATGCTGTGTGTAATGTCAAGACCGTGTAACATTAAAGTTGTTACGCACATGGCATTGAGAAACGCGAATAACATTCGAGGTTTGTGTGTGTTTCTGGTTGTAAAAACAGTTTGCTCATGGATTTTAACTGTGGATGACATTGAAATTCTGAACATTGAATATAGCGCCATAAAATTGCGAAGATACTTGTGATTTTGACAGGGTGACTTGCGAAATTTGGAGACATCTTGGGATTGGAGGTGGTGGGTTGGTGTTCATATTTACGTCTAGAAACTGTGATTTATTGGGACATTTGTCCAGATCTGTGTAGTGAGGTGTTTCAAAACCATTTGAATGTTCATCATGTAACGACATTTGATCATCAGGGTCTGTACTCAGATTAGGCTGCTGATTGCTGCTTTCTGAGACAATCACAGATTTAAGATCCACTTCCTTCTAAAGATGTTAGAACTTAAGCCAAATTTTGCCTCGAAATCATCGTAGCTCATCTCTACAACACTGCTTAGGTTTTCACACCTTTTTTTCATCAAATTCTTTCAATTCACATTCACACCAAATAACTGCAGGGACTCAAATAATTTGACACTTTGACATTTGATTTTATTGTTGCAGACTAATTCGTAGTTGTATTAATTTAATTACTATTCCTAAACAATTTTAATTATGTGCCTGTATAACATGTTGTTTTCAGTTTGTTTTTTGTTTGTTTGTTTTTTTGTTGTTTTTTTTGTTTTTGTGGGTTTTTTGTGTGCAAGTTTTTTAATTGTAAATGTGCACATTTTGATTAATAAAGCTTTTATATGCTTTTTTTTTTTGTTTACAAATTTTCTAATATCATTGTTAAATAGAACTTCGGAAGAAAGCGCTCAACTGTCCGGTTAGCTCAGTCGGTTAAGATGCCGCTACTTAAATTTAAAATACTGCAGGACAGAGATCAAGACCTCAACCCAAATTTTTAATACCCTTGTTTGCTCTATGTAACCAATTTTTATATTATGGATATTTTTTTGGGGTGATCACAAGAATATTTACGCGTTAAATGAGTTTCGTTCACGTAAACATTCCTTATTGTTTCGTCAAAGAAGTAGTCCGGCTTAGAGCAGGTGCGCGAATATCGGTTGATAAAGCTCATCTTTATCACACGGGTTATATCAACCGATATTTACAGAGATGGTGCGATAAAAAAGAGAATACCAGGTTAGTGTTGATATAGATAAATGTTATCATGCGAGGCTAAGAAAATCAGACAGCACGAGGCTATCCCACCATCAACAGCTTTTCAAAGGGAAACATTTAAATTAACCGCTACAGCTCCTCCGTTACATGATCTGACATTCCAATGCAATACACGAAACTCATGCGCGAGCAATGGAGTAATTCGTCTATAAGAAATAGTTCTATTTTACAATAAAAAATAAGACAATAAACATGTTACTTTTTTATTTTATTTGCGCTATACATAAGGTTGTCATTTTATTGATTACGATAACTAAAAATAATAGAAAAAAGAACAACAAAAATCGCACCCTCGTGTCAAGTTATACATGTAGTTAGTAATGTAGTAGTTGTGTTTTTGACAGGGTGACTTGCGAAATTTGGAGAAATGTTGGGATTGGAGGTGGTGGGTTGGTGTTCATGTTTACGTCTAGAAACTGTGATTTTTTAGCACATTTGTCCAGATCTGTGCAGTCAGCTGTATTTGGTTCGACTAAAGATCGGGCTTTATCTAAACCATTTGAATGTTCATCATGTAACGACATTTGATCATCAGGGTCTGTCCTAAGATTAGGCAGATGATTGCAATCTGAGACAATCACCACAGATTCAAGATCAATTTCCTTCTTAAAAATGTTCGGATTAAAGCCAGATTTTGCCTCGAAATCATCGTAGCTCATCTCTTCAACACTGCTTAGGTTTTTACACGAATCTTCATCGCATTCTTTCAATTCACACTAAATAACATCAAAACAACGGAGACTCGCATGATCTGACATTTCGACAGTTTTTATTTTTGCAGACTACAAATTCGTACTTTTATTTATTTTATAACTTTTATTAAACAATTTTAATCATGTTCCTGTAATACATGTTGTTTCATTTTTCTGAAAGACCTATTTTTTTTTCTTCAAATTTTCTATATCATTGTTAAAAAAAACTTCGAAAAATTGCGAAGCACTGTCCGGTTAGCTCAGTCGGTTAAGACGCTGCAACTTAAATTTTCAATCCTGTAGGACAGAGATCGAAACCGCTCTCATCCTTTTTTGAATAGCCTCTTTTGCTCTATTTAACCAATTTTTATATTATGGACATTTTTGGGGTGACCACAAGCATAAATACGGGATAAACGAGTTTCGTTCTCATAAACATTCCTGATCGTTTTGTCAAAAAAGTAGTACGGCTTAGAGCAGGTGCTCGAATATCGGTGGATAAAGCTCATCAACACGGGTTATACCAACCGATAATTACAGAGATGGTGGGATAAAGTGTGCGGTACAACAACCTTATAGTAAACATTATTGACAGGCCAATTTACAAATCAGAAATCCACTATACTAAAAAGGAATCGTTAATTGTGTTTCTGAGCAAATGTTATACAATTCATCGGTGTACACTTGGCTCAGCGACTATTCGGCCCCTCGACTATTCGACCCCACGACTATTCGACCCCTACATCTAAAAAGGTGCGACTATTCAACCCCTGGAGACAATTCAACCCCACGACTATACGACCCATAGCAAAATGTTAGCGTAATAGTATTTTATATTTACAATTTTATTGTTTGTAAAGTATGGTAAATGATGTATCATGATATAAGTATCGTTATTGAGTGTATTTATGATACAATAGTAACTGGGGTCTTACGATTATGATGGCTAGGTTGTTGGATTAAAAGGCGTGTTAAAGTGGAAAATAGGTTGCTATTTGTAACATTATTTTTAATTAATTTTAATTGTATTAGATTTGTATAACCTGTATCATTATACTTATGATGTGGTGGCCGGCACGTGCTGCATAGAAAATGGATCTCCTATCCCTATAAAATAAAACAGGTGTAAAGTTATGAAAAAAATGTATTGAAACCAATTTTGTTGCAAACGTGTATTTTGCGCTTTAATACATTTAACGTGTACCACAGATCCTGTGTTGCCATCTCTCAAATTCATCACAGGAAACTAGGTGCTTTTGTGCAGTTAACACTGCCACACTCCAGACACAAATCCGACATCACTACACTATTAACCTAGTTATACTTATCGAAACACTCATATTCCCAATATAATATTAATTTATCAAACCAATATATTCTAATTATACACAGATTATCAGACAGAAAGACAATACATTTATTACGTGTTAGGTACAACATTGTACAACATGAGGCAAGTTATAGCATTCCAATATTGATACATGACTGTTAGTTCCGGTCCAAGAAGAATAATGTATTTGAATACAAAATGGGTTAAGAAAAGACAGGGTAAAGGGGAGGGAGCAGTCAAACAGGAAAGATACGAAAGTAACAGAGTGAGGAGGGGGAACACACTTCGTGCTCAGGATTTATACAGCGTTAGGTGTTAGTAACAATATAGGCATTCAATGTATACACGAAAGGAGTTAGTGTCAATATGCAATCAATACACACGGTGAGAATAAAACGGTACAATGCTTCAACCGTTATGAAAAGAGGAAATGTTAAGCAAAATTTGGGACGAGGAATGAGTACGGCTTATATAAAGAGTGGATTAGTACACATTTCATTGAAATTTGGCGGTTACCGACTGGCAATTTGGCGGTATGCGCATTCTATGAAGCTGAACCGTCTTACAAGTTGCAAAAGTTGCCGTATTTCTGGGTCTTTCTGATAGACATAAATAGCTCGTTTCACCTATACATGGTTATGGGGGTCTATCACAATAAAGTAAATCTGAGAGGAGAAAATAGTCTTGTCCCTAACGGGGATTCGAATCCGGGACCTTCAGATCAGTAGGCTGACACTTAATCACGTCGCTAAAGGGTTAACCCAACAGCAAGGCTGTTGGAAGTGCCTATATGCACTACAATAACTTGGTTATGGTGCAATTTGTACCTCTTTTCCCGATTCACTATAGAATACAGAACTTATTTAGTGGCGTCTAACCTTTAAGCGACATTTCCGGAAGAATCTTCGTCTGTACCCTTGGCTTGAAAATGATAAATCCTTATAACAATGGTGTTCTATCAATGAATTTTGCCATTTGAAGACAATTCAGAAATAAATTAAGTGTTTTGTCTGAATTTAGGGGACCTGATATGAAAATGTGCTGGAAAAATGAAAGATTGCTCAAAAAAGACTCCAACCATCACCCATTATGTATCTTGGGTATCATTTAGTCTAAAGATAATGAGTTTTGATGATACTTTTTCATTATTGTATCTTTTTTCTGAAAAACATGCATTTTAATGACCTTAACCTGTGCCAGGATCCATTTTTACACAACAGTTAAAGGAGTCAAATGCGCTGGGACCAGAAGCTGGCACATACAGTGTCACATACTAAAATTATAGTTTTTGCATATAAATGATTCTCTTGTCTACTTTTCTGAGTTATATATAATACAACAAACATTATTCTTTATGTTTACACCTTACTGTGATAGTTAGAGACAAAAATTTAGTAGAAATTTGGATAAAATGCCATAAAAACAATATGTGATTGTTTGTTTTTTTCATTTTTTTAAACCTGTTTTGACAGGTCATTATCATATTCCTAACAAAATAGGGGCTCCAACATAAAACTTTATGCTTTGAAGTGTCCTGCATTCACCAAGGATAGCCTATTATTCCTTAAAACCTTACAAACCATGCCTTTCTGGCTTGCAAATATTCAAATCACTCTCTCAGAAAGACTAAGTCGTGACCCAGATCTTGGCTGGATTGTGCCGCCTAAGAGATTTGCACCTACTCTATGTAGCATCCAATGACAATGCTTCTACATTTTCACTAAACAATAGAATCATGACATATTAGAATAACTGTCTGGTACTTGGTGCAGCATTTTTCGTGACTTAGCAGATACTATGCACTTTAGGAAGGATTTTTCTGCATTTTTGAGACAATCATCAAAAATTTCCATTTTTTAATCCATAAATACAATAAAATAATAAAAATCATTTCAAATGTCAATTTAGTTATCCAGTCTAATCAATAATACATAAAATAGTAAAGTACATATAAAATGGGCTTTGGAAATATAAACGAAAGACATCGAATACTTTGAACTGCGCACATTTTAGATTATCGACATGCTATATAAAACACATATCATGAAGTCTTGATAGTGAAACAAAATACATTTAATACTTTTGAAATATGTACACTTTAGAGTAACGACATCTAATTGGTTGGTATCCTGGCTTAATCATCCGTATCTTAAATGATATACACGTTTTCTTTCCGATAGAGCATAGTATCAAAGTCGTTTAAAATCTGACCCACCTACGTGTGTATGTTTTCATGTTGTCTAGTAACCCCTTTCCGATTTAGAGGTCAATGCGTCGATTGTTTGATACCCTTAAATACAGAGGTGACACAAGAAGGGACTCACAATTCCACTTTCAAAAATAGCTGAATTTTGCAAGGGGATTTTAACTGTTACGTCGCTTATTGTTCCATGACTTCTCCTAAAGGAGATACTTAGCGTCTTTCTGATTTATTTGACTTACAGTGAAATTTCTGGTTGACATTTTGTACAACCATCACTACACCATACCTACTCACCAACTTCACAATCGAGATAGCAGACAATACACGTGGGAATTCCATCCACTAACATGTAATAAGTAGTAAAATACCATAGAAGACCGATGTTATTTCGATTGAAAAGTTCGTGTGTAGACATATTTTTGAAACGACATTCATTTGCGTGTATAAAGTGAATTAACTTTAAGGTTATTACATTTTTAACTCTTTTTTTGTGTGTGTATCTCTCTGTCTCAATACCGACACACACAAGATTGCAAACGAACGAATGGTGGATTGGTTATACAAATAAATCTCATGGTTTCATAAACAGAAGAAAAAACAACTTCGAGCGATGTACTCGTTTACTAATTGAGAATAACTCCTATCAGCTCTGTCATCTGATATTTCTTTTTCTTGGAGTAACTTCCCTTAGGACCACATCTCTCCTACATGTACATTAAGGTATAAGAACGGTTTAAAATGCTTGTTTATATGTAGCAACGAGAAAAACGATTGATCTCAATATAGTTTTACGGCGTCGAGCGAGCTCGAGGGCATATAGGAATCAGGCTGTGTTTACTTTCTGCACCGAACAACTCCGCAACATCGTCGCATAAAGAAGTAGTTCGTAGCCGGTGCTGTAGACGCAAGAATGATTGTTTTTTATATTAAAAACATTTTCAATATAAATGATGGTGATTGTTGCTGTTATTGCAAAATAAAATGATGTACAAATGAAACTTATACTTAAAGTTCACACTATTTCAACGCAGAAGAGGACAGTAGATTTTATGCATAAATGACATTAAGAGTGGTAGGTGTTTCAACACACGTGCGCTGGATCTTCATTATTAAAGCAAGGCTATGTTCCTGTTGAAATTTATTAGCGTAAAGATAGTGGAAATGGATAAAAAATATTACATAATTATAAAAAATATTATAATATTATAAAATATCGCAGAAAAATTATTGAACTTGACTGTAAGCAGCGCAGAAAAAGGCAGCCATTTTGACGATTCCTAAGCAGACTCGAAACTTATAATATTCAGCTTATTCCTTAATAAGAATATATGCAAAACTCCTATGAGCATTGCAACATATACCAAAACCTGGACAAAGATATTTACATGCAAGCCAAATGTAAAAGTACGAACAGATCTGTAATGAGTCATTTAACAAAAAGAGCAAACCCACCAGTTACCGCCTTGGAACGTTCAGTCGGCAAAACTGACCGACTAAGGTGCTCAAACCGGTTGTACAGAGAGCTCTAACCTCGCACTTCCTGGTGGCTTTCTCAAATGCAAGCAATGAAAAGAAAAACCGATCTATTTGAATAAAAGGCCTAAAACAACTGACCATTGCTTGTGTCATAAGTGTTTACAAAAAGAAGAAATGGTCACTTGTGTCTGACGTAGTTGTCGATTTCGGATCGTCCTCGCTGATACCGCGGTAGTTAATTTAGCAGCCATATATAATTTCCCTAAATTACATGTTGTCAATGTGGAAATATTTATGCATTTGACGAAAACAGACAGCAAATGCATATGTGAAGTCATTTTTGCAGCCAGCAATCAAGTGAGGCCAAAATTTTGACACTGTGGAATATATAATATGAATTTCAATTTCGTACCCGTAGGTTTCGTACCACTCCATGGAAGTGTAAATTTGTATTTGATAACTTCTAAATAATAATAACAATCAACAGAAACCGCTCTGCACCAAACTTTGGTCATTTAATGTAATAGAAAGCACAAAGTATTTAAGTTCTTAGTTCTTTCAATAATAATTTAATTGTGAAAGCCTATTGACTAGTGTTAGCTTAATGACATGCGAATAAATATGAAAGCAGAAGCCAGAATCCTGTGTGATTTCAGAAAACAATTACACAGTAACTATAACGTGATGATGCTAGGAAACAGATATAGATCTAGAATAATTAAATATCTATTTTCGATTTGAATAATTGTATTTATCCTAGATCCATGTGCTAATGCTTAGAAATGTGTTTCCATTGTTGTTTTTTGATTATAAATATTTGCTCTTTTTTTTTTTGGGGGGGGGGGAAGGGGGGGGGTTATTGAAAAATAAGCAAATGAGTTATGTGCCGGCCTAGTAAAAGTCTTCCAAAAGGCCAAGCAGTTTTATAAGCCTAGTTACTCAAAAACGAACCTAAAATCGACGTAATGCCAACCCACCAAGTGAACTACTCTGTGGTTCTAGTTTTTATGCAGACAATATAGTAAAATAGTAAAATTTGGGTTACTTCCCTTGTGGTTGCTGCTGCAATTTGCAAGATTTTCGAAACATTTTATCATTTAAAATAATATAAAGAACAATTTTATCCAGAACTTACATCAACATACAGTAAATATAGTTTTAATTAGTATTGCCCTGCTTTTTTTTTCTTTTCAAAAGGCCTACCTTATCGATTGTCAAAAAACAAATAAAAAACAACACAAAAAAATAACAACAGCACAACGCCATTCAACTGCAATTGTATTTCAATAACCGTGTCAGCACAGCCATTGACTTCGTCTGCATTACGATTTCATGTATTTGTTTAGTCATAACTATTCAACGTTGCCCTTCATTATGAATACACAAACCCTCATTGTATTGTAAAGTTCCTAACAGCTTCAATGGCCTCACTGGTGGGTACATGTTAACGACGTTGAATATTTGAATACATGAACGACAGAACATTTTTCCTTATCGGTTCTATCTTAAATGTGCGTTGTAGTTTTAACACATAGAGGCGTGGTGAACCCTCGACTGCAATATGAAGTCTTTATTCAGAGCAAAAACTATTGTGACTATTGTGTGATGTACAACAGCCTTCTGGTAGATGTTATTGAACAAACTAGAGATATTTAAAAAGCAGTAGTCCACTATGCATGCATAAAATGTATTCGATGCATGCCATTTGTTTTATGATCTTTTTACAGTTTGAGTATAACAGGCACGATATTTTGCTGATTTAAAAAAGGGTTAAATTCAGAATGTTGTGTGAAGAAGTGTATTAGCCTTACTATTTTATTTTATTTTATGACTGTATGAAATGTAAAAAAAAACATGTACAGCATTCAGCTTAAAAATTCATAAGATAAATGTATAGGTATAAATTCATGAATAAATTCTAAATACTGTCATGACTAATACAGTGCAGTTAACTTATGCTACTACCTGCTATGTTACATATTTAAAGGAGGCCATCCCTGACAATGTCATTGCATTTGCTTTTACAAATATTGTTAAAGGGCTATCCCTAAGTTTACCTGTATCAAGTTCATGTAACAATTTCTGACCCCTTTTGGGGGATATTTGTGCAGAAAATAATACTTTCGTCTCAGCAAAGAGGATTCTGAAAGCTAACAAAATTGTACGACAACTCGTTAAAAATCAATATAAATGTTTATTTGTTCCAAAGCTATGAATATGCATTAATTCTGATAAAAATAAACATCGACGTTACAGCGAATTACTAGGATAATGATATTACGAGATCTCAAAAGTAGGTTGTCACATATTTTTAGTTTAAAAATAGCCTAATGTGCTGCGTGGCTTAGATAGGAAATATATGTTTGTAATGACGATTGGGATATTTCACTTTACACATAAAAGTAATACATCGATAAACAACATTTTGCATGACATTTTCATATAACACTGGCATATTGTTATTTGAGAAAAAACAAACAATTGGTTTAAACTGTTAGATAGCACCTTTAAACAGTAATAACGCCATAATGTGTTTTTCAACCAGCGTCATATCAGCTTCCGGCGTAAAGGTTACCATTGTATACTGTGGGTAGGTGTCTATAGAAAATATACTAGCTGGTGTAAATTGATTGGCTGCATATGATCACATGATTTCTGAAAACCCGTATTTGACTTAGATTCAACAAAATGGACGGCAGTGTCTCACCTATTCTTTTTAACTTGTGTTTATTTCATCATTAACAATATTGTCTCGTGTAATATAGATTAGTTACGAACCTTAATAATATGCTGGTGCTATGATTAGATAAGCAAAGCGAAAGACATACGACCAAGGTAAGACTTTTTATTATAGTAGTGTGTATCTGGTGTGTAAATCCTCCCATGATCAATCTTTCATCAAGGACGTCTACACACTCATTTTGTTATTTGTCTTTGGTTTCATATTTTTGTTTTCCGGACACTGTTAAGTAAGAAGATATACCAAGATTTAAATATGTACAGTTTAAAATGTTTATGCGGGTTCCACATTTTACTATTAAGATGAATGTTAAAATTAAATGACCGCCATTTTTGCTTTTACCACTGATTAAATCGAACCTCTACAAGACTGTACCCGAAAATTTCTGTCAATTCGTAAATATTGTGACAACTTCCCTGTCCAAGGATCATGTGTGTGTTGATTAAAAAGTGTAAATGAGTTCAATTATTAGGTAATGGGCCGGGATTGCACAGAGTTAAGGTTTATTCCGAATTAATGCACATCCTTTTACTTTACTGAAAGACCTTGTTAAATAAATCAAATGTCCTGTCCATCTAAATTCTGAATGAACAGGTTTAACATGCCTTCCAATCGGTCTGTTTCAATGATATTATGAAAAAACTATGTTTTGGCAACCTTTATGTTTAAAGAAGTTATACTTGCCTCATTATGCGATATGTACTTTCAACTTATATTACAAAACTATTCTGTGTTACAGTCTACTGACATGCGTTCAAATATATGTTAGAGTGCCGAATGACCTTTCCATAAGGGTGCTGACTGAAATATTCAACATATATGAATTAGAATAATTGATAATATGTCCCTATGTTATACCGTGTATTCTACTTTTAATTTCATAAGCACTACAATAACCACTCATATCACCGATATTGCAACTGCTTTAATAAACCTTTCACTAGGTTACATATATGTGTATATGTATTATTTAACAACATTAGGTAGATTTTGTTTAAATACAAATCTATTGTCAATAGAAGTTCTTTACCTAGCATATTGTAGAATAAGTTGTATTTTTCTCATCAGTAAAAGTAGGCCTCTACCATTCGAAAACCTTTTTGAAATTACAGCTAAAAGCTATTGCATATTTATAAAGTACTACATATGCTCAAATTGTTTGATTTGAACGAATATCACATTTTAATATATAAATTTTCGGAAATGGCTCCTCCTCAATATTATTATTACACGCTTATTACTTATCATAATTATTATACTCATTTATGATCCATCTAACACGCTTATTATTTATCATAATTATTATACTCATTTATGATCCATCTAACATATAAATAATATAAATTGTCCTTTACTAAATCAACTTTTATTGTTGAATTCGACCACGTAAGAAGTTCGTAACATTCAAAGTCAAAGTAATGTATTGTTGGGTATATTGACTTAGTTTTTCTGTTCTCAAATTCATCCATTTATTATTTTATCTCCAAATATGTAAAAAGAAAATGTTTAACGACCTACATCATTTTAAATAGTGTACCATGTCGGCACAAAGATTGCTTGAATACAATGTTGATAAGCCCTTGATAAGTCTTGTAAAACATGTTGGCTGATTATGTCGAAATTTAACGAGTGTTCCCTTTTTTCTACTTGACTTTGAATATTCCAGACAAACCAGATTTAAAATGAATGTTTTAAATTAAACAAGAAACACATTTTTATCAAACATATCTGAATGTTACAAAAACATCACAGAAAATATATGGAATTAAAGACAATAGCTATTCTGACATCCAAACATGTGTCCCAAATTCAAAGGAGTTTACATTAGTTTATGTCCAAATTAAATATACTCTTTAATTAGAGATACTCTATAAAGATCGATTTACCTTAACCATTAAACTATTTTCAATCTACTTGTCCGACGATTTCATCCTCTATACTGTGGATTTATGCCTTGTTGGCGATTCGCCTCATGGTACATTCTGTGAAATATATATTTTCAACTTACCAGGTTTACATTTATTTAAAACATTTCTATGGCATAGTTCATGTGTACATAGTAAATTGTTACCTGGAAAACTGTACATATTACAACTTGAACAAGACTCTTGCAAAAGTACTTAATTTGAAATGTTTTGCATTGTTGTAATTCTAATAACAGTATGAGTATGAAAGCCCTTCTGCATTTAATGAAAAAGTACTTTTATATTAACACCATCATTGGTATCATAAACTATTTCACTTCCTCATGAAACTTGTAAGAAAATATATTGATGTGTTGATGATGGTAACAATCAAGGAATAATTCGATGTAAACCATTGCTTGCAATTAATCCTTATTACAGTATTACATGTACATACAAAAAAGTTAATTTCTTTTAACCTTTACTGTGACTGGATCAGGATTTAAGACTGCACGAAAACGGTGATTTAAAGCCTTATTTTGGACAGTCACGCTTAAGCTCTCCAGTCATATCCTTCATATGTAGGGCACATTGAGCAGTCTCAGTTGCCCTTGCCTCGAGATTGTTCAATAGGAATACATTTGCGATATTGTCTGCGTTTATTGTATAACATAAACGTATAATTTGTAATCTTGTTATTTTGCCATTTCTGTTCAGAAATGTTACATTTTTATTTTAAATGTAAACTTTACCAACAATTAAAAACAAAAATAAAATTGTTACATCCTGATAAACAAGAGCTTATCTGAGATTCAATACGAATAAACTATTTCATAAAAACATATAAGCTACAGAACCTTCTGAGGGTTAGCTTAGAAATAAACATAATTTAACCGCTTCAATTGCCTTACTACAACGTATACGGAAACGACTTTGAGTAATTGAATTTTACGTTGTAATTTAAATAAATATTGGTGTAGTTAACCCTTGATTTCTATCTGAGTATACAAAAAACGTACATCAGGTGAAGATACATATCGCACTCTGCAGAACCATTACATTGTTTTCGGTACAACAACCTTCAATTAAAGCTGACATACAAGACCGTTTAACAGGGCAAGAATTCACTTTATGGAAAATGTATATAGAAAAGTTTAACCCGGCCATTCGTGTAATAATTGTTTGCAATTATAAGTATAAAAGGTTTTGACTTAATTGGCTAATTAAAAGAGTCCAAATTGAAAAAGTATATACAACGAAATCCTGAATATTTTTTTCATGACGGGAAACGTATAAAAGTAAATCATACACAGTGTACAACTGTTACTAAGTATTAAGAGACACGTAGGGGTATATGTACATTATCGATCTGACCAAAGCACACTTCATTGTAGATCTGAACCCCAACCATTATAAACTGCTAACTCGATGCTGCTATTTATATATAAAGCGCTGTGATATTACAGACTGTCCAATCAGAAGACACTGTTACACTTCACTGTAGTAGTTTGCTTTCTATGCACTGAAACGCAAAGACAAAAGTGTTTTACAGGTGTATCTGCCATTTTGACAACTCTGTGGATTAGGATATTTACTACATGTGACAATCGCAACTGGGTTCCCAGAGTTTAACGAGGACTTACCGAAATTAGTAAGCAAGGCTCTGATTGGCTGAATGCAAGGTCACCAAACGATGACACGTAATGCGTCGGTATCAGACCCTAGCGCAGCGGATCGTGTGTTAAGTCAGACTGTGTGCATTGTTTAACTTATTGTAAATAATACAAGAAAAGTCGTTGATGCGAAGCATTGATGGCTGTGCATAAACTGGAGCAGGTAAACAGGCAAACGCAATATGCCTACTTCACCATTTTAAGTAAACTGAAGACAAACTGAAAGAAACAGTAAAAACAGAACGATCTGGTATGTTCTTAATCTCGATGGAGCTAATGTTGTAACAATGCAATGCCATTATGTAAGTTTGTGCAACTATGGTTTATAATTACACACTGAACTGACATTAAGAATACTTAACACAACACAACACAAGTTGCTGTCAAGAAAAAGGTAGTATGTCATTCAATATAGGACCGAAATACTACAAAGATAATCAACTTCACTTATTATGAAAATTAATGTTTTACTATTATCCAAGATGGATTAGTAAGTAAATCTGGATGTAAGGTAGTAATAATTAGTCTGAAAATAGCCTGTTTTTGCAGAATGTTCGTTTACTTGAACAAGGAACAAAATCTTATAGTCTAGAGTTTGAAACCAGAACCCTCAGACCCCGAGTCAATAGCTTTAACCTCTTGACCAAGATCACTTCAACCGTGTTATAAATGCTATCTTGGTTTGTGTTTCAAACGTTTCCTTTATGCTTATCCAAATCGTTAATAAGATATTTTTGAAAACTTTTCATAATGAGTCTAGGGTTTGAGTTCGGAACCATCCGTTCCAGAGTCCATAACATTAACCTCTTGACATTTCAAGCATGTTATAATTCTTTTCTTCGTGTGTTGTACGTTTCTCTTTTGCAAGTGAATTAAACATCCGACTCTTAAACAAGATCTTTTTTAAAAACTCAGAAATCGTTTATGTATAAAGCGTTATGTATGTTGCTTAAACATTGCATGTAAAGTCAGATTTTAAGGTGTATACGCAATGGACCGCTCAGAACATTTCTTTCTTGCTATGAACTGTTTCGGTTTAAAATCCCAAATTTTTATTATGCAAGTTCGAACATCAAAGGACGTGCCGAAGAGCATTCCTACTACTTTCGTTAGTAGGGGCGTACAATTACATTAAAGGTTTAGAAATGTTAATAACAAAAAGAAATGAAACAAAAAAGTTTGTTTTCTGCCATGTTTGCATGTAAGTTACACACACACACACACACACACACACACACACACACACACACACACACACACACACACAATATAAAAATAAATAAATAAAATAGAACGTCGTTTACCGAATTGGGGCCTGTATTTAATCAGGGTTAAACGTTTCCCCATGTGCAACCTTCAGTGAGCATTCCATATAATAGTATCTAATATTTCATGTAAGGTTACATATATAAGAGAACAACATGACAATGTCGAGGTATTCATGTTACAAAAATGGTTGAAAATATAATACCGTTGAAATTCATGTGTCGTCTGAGCTAGTGATGTACCTTTCTTCGGTGTATTGTAGTACACGGTGGGGTGGGACGGCGTCTATAAATAGAAATTGCTCACACTACCTAGGATAAATCGATTGGCGAAATTTGATCACGTGATGTCTGGAATCCCAAGATTGACATCCACTCGACAAATGTCAGTGTCATTTCTCTGCCGATTTAACTTTGTTAGCAACTGTGTTAACTATAGCAGCAGCAATATTTTCTTATTAACCCAGATTATCTAAAAACTTTTAAACTATGTTTGTGATGTGATCTGATTAGGAAAGCGCATGAAAAACGACTGAGGTAAGAAAATTTAATTATGCGGAAGTGAATCGTTCTTTTAGATGCATTATTATTCTATTGCTATTTTGTTAAGTTTTAGTTTCCCGGTCACAGTTAAGAAAGTAGATATTCAGATCTAAATCTGAACACTTTAAATTTCTTCAGTTGATCGCTTTTTAGAATGAGATTATTGTTTAAATTAAATGTCCGCCTTATTTGTTTTGGTACATCTACAAGAGCGAATCTCATATTACAGGTTGGTTCGTACATGTCAGTGAGTAATTTTGCTCTTGTTGTTCCTTATAGCCCCTTATTGATCTGTATGAATGTAAATTAAACAATCATAAATTAGCAGATGTGGGATTGGTAGACACCGTAGATGAATCGGTAACCAGGACACATAGTAATTATATGACGTCACGCAACTTCCGGTAAAAAGCACGGCGGCCATCTTAGAGATGTAACCAAACGTTAGTCTGTCAACCGTAACAAAGGTGAACTACTGTGCTACTGGTCGTTGATACAAACAATAATATCACAGTAACGCTACCTGGAAATCGTATCTAGATTTTTAAGGTAACTTAACAAGTTCTGCTCTACCCTGTGTCTGCGACTTACATATTTGTCACATGTTGTCTGACTCGAAAGCGGAAGAAAAACTGTTGAATGTAAACAGACGATAACCTAGTTTAAGTCCCAGCTCCACCTCCAACATGCTTGGCAGGTGTACCCGGATGCCATGTGATCGAAAACTATATATTATGCAAACACATTAACGTCCCTTTACAATTGCCTTGTGCGTGAATAAATACAAGTATAAGTTGATTACAACTGTTCATGAAAATAATTATGAGGTAACAGGTACATATCCATAATGTTAGTGAGTAAGTGGAACACAGGGGAGTGAGAGCAGGAATGTCTGTGTCTAATACCTAGTAATACACATTCACACACGATCATGGTATTTTGTTTCATAAAAAAAGTTTAGTTTGACTTATTGAACAGTAAATAAGGAAAAGCTCAGGCACCTTATTTAGACATAGGTTCACGTTAGTTATATACTATACGAATGAATGTTTATGTATAGAGTTTGCTATAGCAACAATAATATGGCCAGACAAACTAGCCGCCATAGATGTTTAGTGCTGGTTTTAACTCATTTATAAAACCAACATTTTTAAAGGTCGTTTTTCTTAAGGTGTATGACAATGAATCTGCTCTGATAAGTACCAAATCCTGGTCATACAATGAAAATAGAAAAAAAAACTTGAAATGTGATTGTTATGAAAGGCCAATACTTTGGTCGTTATTAGTTTACGGCATGATTTTGATGAAAATATCTGGTTGCTTAATCTAGTACATGATGATTTCCCCCCAACAGCTGCTGTTCCTGGTCTAAAGCTAAAAGCAGCCACAAAGGGGCAAACACAATCGTTGTTTGACTCAAGCAACACTAACCTGAGCACATTATGACTTTTAAGTGTCACTGTAACATCACAATAATGTAATTTTAGCAGGAAAAAATGTTGAGATGGATATATAATTTTATTGATTATAATAATCATTTATAGTAATGCGGATTCTGCAACTTTGGATAATGTTGGTGTTGATCTACACTGTAAGTGTAAGATTGTGTTAACACCAGTTCGCCAATAAGTGTAACGAGATAGATGATAATAATCGTGCTGCTTCTGTTGCTGTTGCAGCTGCTGTCGCATACATCAACATAAATAGCAGCAATAGTAAAAGAATAAAAAAAACATATGAAACATATGAAACACAACTATTGAAGGTGGTATCCAACATTTTGCCTCTAATATATATGTAACCATAACTGACACTTGCTTGTGCATATTTTCTATAAGAAAATCGTCATAATTTAGTATAATCTCTAACGATATTCAACACTAACTCATTTTGGGGCAGAAAACTCGGTAATCATCATTGAAAATGTTTGTTCTTTTCAAATCAATCAATAAGAACGATTTGGATTTATGCTAAAATTGGCCGTAACGTCACAGCGGATGATTTAAATGAGCTTAAGTGGTCCCGTGGTTTTCTTAGTCTAAAATTGCTAGTTGGTCAGCGTGTCTCTGATAGAAAATGTTTGCTATTACGATTATGACGTTATGGTTCGCTCTACAGACAGTTGCATGGCATAAAAACAGTATTTTGCCACATCCCTTCAGGTAACAATAGTTTATTAAGATGTTTAATGCAAATATTTTGTTCAAAACTGTCGGGTACCACCTTTAATGCTACCAGTGGAAGACACATTATAAAGATACTCAACACCAACGATATTTACACATCATAAAAAATAACAGCATCAACATCATCAACAACAATCATGACCTCATCAGCATTTATTATTAACAACAATGACAACAACAATAACAATACTTACCGTCATCAACACGAACATCATTAGAAGCTTCGACTTAACAAACAAAATAATCATCACCAAGTAATCATTGTCATATTCATGTTGTTGTTGATATCTCATAATAAAATCATCAAACGTAGCTATATTGACGATTATGAAAATGACAATGCTTGAGCGGCTGTTGTTGTTGCAATATGTGGGTTTTTTTCTTTTTCCATGATAACAATTATAGATAGTTACAAATCAGCAGGCGCCGTAACTTTATAAAAGCTATATCATCACATTAGCTTCATCATATTGATGTTCATGTTGGTAAAAATGGTGATGATGATGACGTTGTTGCTTATGTTTATTATAATGATATAAATGTTCTTTAGGGTCTTTGATTAGGATTGTGTTTTTGTTATTGTTGTTTTCGATGATCAGTAAATCAGTTGTTATTGACTGATGACCATAATATGAGAAATAAATAGAAGCAGAAGAGTCTTGTCATCAGATGGACCAAATTATACTGATCTGTCAGGAAATCCAATCAAACTCAAACACTTTATGGCAAAGCAGTTGACACTTTACTCAGGAAACAGATTTAAAGATTGAGTGATGTAACGCCCAATATATTACGGTTTTTAGTTCAGATAAGTAATCAAGAATAATGTACACACCTAAACGAGATTGGCGTATACTGGGTTGTAGATTGTGCCATCTTTAACCCTATTTACATTATATCAAATTTAGTGAGACCCCATTGTCTCTCTCTCTCTATCTCTCTCTCTCTCTCTCTCTCTCTCTCTCTCTCTCTCTCTCTCTCTCTCTCTCTTTGTCTCTCTCTGTGTGCGTGTGTGCGTGCGTGTGTGTGAGTGTTTGCGTATGTATACGTTTTCGCGTATTTTCAAGGTTTCCCTACTTGATAAGTTTTGTTTAAGTTTGTTAAATAGTGTTTGTCTTCGTGAGCAATGGAACAGGCATTATTTGCTTATAATATCTTGTTGAAGTTACGAAAATTAAAGACTACAGTAAGCAACGTTTTTATATCTATTTGTATTTGAAAAATATAAGTGGACCTTATGCTGCTTAATTAGTGTTTGTCACTATCACATCGGTGCATCAACTTTTGATGGATAATTATTTGTCTTATTAGTTTAGCTCTAAAATATGGGATTAAATGAAGAACATAAATTTAAGATTCTTTGTAACAATATACAGATAAAAACTAAAAGGAACATTGAAACAGATCGAGGAGTGTTTCGTGGCATAAAGCTTATTTGTTTACAGAGGCAAAAATGATAGTGTCAGAATATGATTTATACCAGTACGAAACTTGGACTTGTAACTTATCAAACAACGTGGTGCAGTAGGTGGTTTGGAGTATTATTTCAAGTATTAGGTAACAGACCGGGATTGCACAGAGTAAAAGTTTATGACGAATCAATGCGCCGGATTTGACTTTAATGAAAGACAGTATAAGCAAGTGGTCTGGTGTATCCATTTCCAGAATGGTCAGGATTAACATGGCTTCCGACTGGTCTGTTTCACAGACATTATGAAAATACTATGTTTTGGCAACCATTATGTTTGCATCATAATGCTATATGTAATTTCAAAGTTAACAACTTATATTGAATAAAGATATTCTATGTTACAGTCTACAGACCTGCATTCAAATGTATGTTAGAGTGCTGATTGACCTTTTCAAAAGAGCGCTGACTGTAATATTCAACATACATAAATAAGAATTTGCTTTGTGTGCAGTCATTTTAAAGCTACACATCCGTATTCTATAGCAAGTGCTCAAATATGCATCTGGAGTTCTAGAGACAAAAATATAAAAACAATAACGGCCAACCTGACCTTTTACTATATGGATATACACGTATGTATTATTTAACAACATTATGGACAAAATTCTACCATACACCCCCAAAAATATTCAAATCAGGTATACACTGTCTATATGGTTTTCGCTTATCGGAAAAGTGCGAAAAGAAGTTTTATTAATTTAAACATCGCTTCTTCAAATCTTGTATACATAAGACATAATCTACCACGAGTTTACTAAAAATTTACACCTAAGAAAGTATTAAATTGCACTTGTATCCCATAAAGAATGCATTTGTTTCCTATTTGGAAGACTTTGTCTCTTTTGCTTTTATAACAAGATGCGTCAGACGCGTTTCATATATACGCGTTTCATATATAAGTCTTATAATAAATTTAAAGGTACATGTTCCTATATAAACTGTAAAACATACATTGTAGTGGACTTATGTATCTACTAGTTAAGTTACATATTTAAAGAATTTATCACTGGCAATATCTTTTCATTTGATTTCAGTAAAGAAAGGTTAAACCGTATGACCGCCGAAATTGATTTTTGTTTATGTAAGATTTGATGACGGTGTTTACGGTGGATAGGTATCTATAGACATTATACAAACTACCTGGCATAAACCGATTGGCTGCATTTGATCACGTGATTTCTGGAACCCAAGTTTGACACAACAAAATGAACGGCAGTGTTTTATCTATTACTTTTGTAGACCAAGCTGTTTAATTTCAAAATGAACAATATTGTCTCTTTACATCCCGATCATTGAAGAACGTTCAAACCATGCAGGTGCTATGATGAGATTAGCAGAGCAAATGACATTCGACTAAGGTTATATGGTTTTATTATTGTGGTGGTGACCTGGTGTGTTAATCGTACCATTATCAAATGTTCATGAAGGACTTTAACACAATTTTTTTTTGTTTTGTGTTTGGTTTAAGGTTTCAGATTTCGTGATCCTTTTAAGTAGAGTAGAAATATCTCGTTTCAAATCTTTACTGAAATACCTTATTAAATAAATCAAATGTCCTGTTCATCCAAATTCTGAATGGACAGGTTTAACATGCCTTCCAATCGGTCTGTTTCAATGATATTATGAAAAACAATGTTTTGGCAACCTTTATGTTTAAAGAAGTTATACTTGCCTCATTATGCGATATGTACTTTCAACTTATATTACAAAACTATTCTGTGTTACAGTCTACTGACATGCGTTCAAATATATGTTAGAGTGCTGAATGACCTTTCCATAAGTGTGCTGACTGAAATATTCAACATATATGAATTAGAATAATTGATAATATGTCCCTATGTTATACCGTGTATTCTACTTTTAATTTCATAAGCACTACACATTATCACTTATATCATCGATATTGCAACTGCTCTGATAAACCTTTCACTAGGATACATATATGTGTATATGTATTATTTAACAACATGAGCTAGTTTTTGTTTAAATACAAATCTATTGTCATTTGAAGTTCTTTACCTAGCATATTGTAAAAAGAGTTGTATTTTTCTCACCAGTAAAAGTAGGCCTGTACTATTCGAAAACCTATTTGAAATTACAGCTAAAAGCTATTGCATATTTATAAAGTACTATTACATATGCTCAGATTGTTTGAATGAATATCACATTTTGTTATATAAATTTTCGGAAATGGCTCTTCCTCAATATTATAATTACACGCTTATCATTTATCATAATTATTATACTCATTTATGATCCATCTAACATACTAATAATATAAAATGACCTTTACTAAATCAATTTTTATTATTGACTTCGACCACGTAAGAAGTTCGTAACATTCAAATTCAAAGTAATGTATTGTTGGGTATATTGACTTAGTTTTTCTGTTCTTAAATTCATACATTTATTATTTTGCCTCCAAAAATGTAAAAAGAAAATGTTAACGACCTACATTATTTTAAATAGTGTACCATGTCGGCACAAAGATTGCTTGAATACAATGTTGATAAGCACTTGATAAGTTTTGTAAAACATACTGGCTGATTATGTCGAAAATAAACGAGTATTCCCTTTTTTTCTACTAGTCTTTAAATATTCAAGTAAAACCAGATTTAAAAAAAGTGTTTTAAATTAAACAAGAAACACATTTTTATCAAACTTACATGAATGGTACAAAAAATCTTCACAGAAAATATATGGAATTAAAAACAATGGCTATTCTGACATCCAAACATGTGTCCCAAATTCAAAAGAGTTTACATTAGTTTATGTCCAAATTAAATATACTCTTTAATAAGAGATACTCTACAAAGATCGATTTACCTTAACCGTTTAACTATTTTCAATCTACTTGTCCGACGATTTCATCCTCTATAGTGTGGATTTATGCCTTGTTGGCGATTCGCCTTATAGTACATTCTGTGGAATATATATATATATATATATATATTCAACTTTCCAGGTTTACACTTATTTAAAACATTTCTATGCCATAGTTCATGTGTAGATAGTAAATTGTTACCTAGAAAACTGTACATATTACAACTTGAACAAGACTCTTGCAAAAGTACTTAATTTGAAATGTTTTGCATTGTTGTAATTCTAATAACAGTATGAGTATGAAAGCCCTTCTGCATTTAATGAAAAAGTACTTTTATATTAACACCATCATTTGTATCATAATCTATTTTACTTCCCCGTGAAACGTATAAGAAAATAAATTGATGTGTTGATGATGGTAACAATCAAGAAATAATTCGATGTAAACCATTGCTTGCAATTAATCCTTATTACAGTAGTACATGTACATACAAAAACGTTAATTGCTTTAAACGTTTACGGTGACTGGATCAGGATTTAAGACTGCATGAAAACGGTGACTTAAAGCCTTATTTTGGACAGTCACGCTTAATCTCTCCAGTCATATCCTTCATATGTAGGGCACATTGAGCAGTCTCAGTTGCCCTTGCCACGAAATTGTTCAATAGGAATACATTTGCGATATTGTCTGCGTTTATTGTATAACATAAACGTATAATTTGTGATCTTGTTATTTTGCCATTTCTGTTCAGAAATGTTACATTTTTATTTCAAATGTAAAATTTTCAAATAATAAAAACAATAATAAAATTGTTACATCCTGATAAACTAGAGCAAATCTGAGATTCAATGAGAATAAACTTTTTCATAAAAGCATATAAGCTGTAGAACCTACAGAGGGTTAGGTTAGAAAGAAACATAATTAAACTGCTTCAATTGTCTTACTAAAACGTTTACGGAAATGACTGTGAATATTTGAAATTTGCGTTGTAATTTAAATAAATAGTGGAGTAGTAAACCCTTGATTTCTATCTGAGTATACAAAACACGTACATCAGGTGAAGATACATATCGCACTCTGCAGAACCATTACATTGTTTTCGGTACAACAACCTTCAATTAAAGCTGACATACAAGGCCGTTTAACAGGGCAGGAATTCACTTTATGGAAAATGTATATAGAAAAGTTTAACCCCGTCATTCGTGTAATAATTTTTTGCAAGTATAAGTATAAAAGGTTTTGACTTAATTGGCTAATTAAAAGAGTCAAAATTGAAAAAGTATATACAACGAAATCCTGAATATTTTTTTCATGGCGGGAAACGTATAAAAGTAAATCATACACAGTGTACAACTGTTACTAAGTCTTAAGAGACATGTAAGGGTATACATTATCGATCTGACCAAAGTACACTTCCCTTGTATATCTGAAGCCCAACCATTATAAACTGCTCACTCTATGCTGCTATTTATATATAAAGCGATGTGATCTTACAGACTGTCCAATCAGAAGACACTGTTACACTTCACTGTAGTTGTTTGCTTTCTATGCACTGAAACGCAAATAACGAATTAAACTGCAATCAAAAGTCAAATGTGTTTCACAGGTGTATCTGCCATTTTGACAACTCTGTGGATTAGGATATTTACTACATGTGACAATCGCAACTGGGTTCCCAGTGTGTAACGAGGACTGAAAGAAATTAGTAAGCAAGGCTCTGATTGGCTGAATGCAAGGTCACCAGACGATGACACGTAATGCGTCGGTATCAGATCCTAACGCAGCGGATCGTGTGTTAAGTCAGATTGTGTGCATTGTTTAACTTATTGTTAATAATACAAGAAACGTCGTTGATGCGAAGCATTGATGGCAACGCATAAACTGGATTAGGTAAACAGGCAAAAGCAATATAGAAGCAAAGTAACAAAGACATATTTGAAACGTTATAGTTTTTATTTGAAAGTTTTCAGTACACTATAAATCTAGAGAAAAGGTATGTATAACGTATATTCCTGAGACAATAGAATGACTTAAAACAAAATAAAAAGCAAAATCCGACATCATTAGATAGGTTTCCCAAGATGTTACATATGTAGACAAGAAAGTTGCCAAAATTAGTGTAATTAACTGTTAAACAAAGGTGTACAAGAAGAAATTGAACATGTGCAGCAGCCTCACATTACTCTTATAATTATTATTAATTTAGTATTTTTTTTTGATGCTGTTTTTATGGAAGAAATTTTGTATCTGGATTATGCATATAAAATAATGTTTATTATTTCCTAAACTTAACCTACTTCACCATTTAAAGTAAAATGAAGACAAACTGAAAGAAACAGTAAAAACAGAACGATCTGGTATGTTCTTAATCTCGATGGAACTTATGTTGTAACAAAGCAATGTCATTATGCAAGTTTGTGCAAGTATGGTTTATAATTACACACTGAACTGACATTAAGAATACTTAACACAACACAACACAAGTTGCTGTCAAGAAAAAGGTAGTTCAATAAAGGACCGAAATACTACAAAAATAATAAACATCTTTCTTCTTTCTTCGTGTGTTGCACGTTTCTCTTATGCAATTAAATTAACATTCGATTCTGTAACAAGATCTGTTTTAAAAACTTGTCTTGACAGGGCTAGGGTTTCAATTTAAAGCCCTACGATCTAGAGTGCAAAAACCTAATCTTTTGACCACAAACATTTCAAAGATGCTATAAAATCATTCCTACAGGCTGCTTTCACTGGAAATGCTTTTGTTATATTTGCGCCGACATTACAGATATCGTTTATGTATAAAGCGTTATGTATGTTGCTGAAACATTGCATGTAAAGTAAGATTTTAACGTGCATACTCAATGGACCGTTCAGAACATTTTTTTCTGGCTATGAACTGTTGCGGTGCAAAATCCCAAATTAAATGGCAGTTTGAACATCGAAGGACGTAACGAAGAGCATTCCTATTCCTTTCGTAAGTAAGGGAGTACAATATCGTTAAAGGTTTAGAAATTTTAATAACAAAAAGAAATAAAACAAAATAATTCGTTTTCTGCCATGTTTGCATGTAAGTTACAGACATACACACAACATATAAAAGTAAATAGATAAAATAGAACGTCATTTAAGACCCGTATGTAATCAGGGTTAAAAATTTTCCCATGTGCAACTTTCAGTGAGCATTCCATATATAGTATGTAGATAATATTTCATGTAAGGTTATAAATATAAGAGACCAACATTGCAATGTCGTGGTATTTTTTTTTCAAAAATGGTTGAAAATATAATACCGTTGAAATTCATGTTTCGTCTGAGCTATTGATATAGCATTCTTCGGTGTATTGCAGTAAACGTTGGGATGGGACGGCGTCTATAAATAGAGACTGCTCAAACTACGTAGGATAAATCGAATTGATCACGTGATGTCTGGAAACCCAAGATTGACATAGACTTGACAAAATCAATGGCAGTGTTTCTTCTATTCTCTGTCGATTGAACTGAGTTAACTATATCAGCAGCAATATTGTCTTGTTTAAGCCAGATTATTTAAGAACTTTTAAACTATGTTGGTGATGTGATTAGATTAGGAAAGCGCATGAAAGACGAATAAGGTAAGAAAATTTGATTATGCGGAAGTGAATCGTTCTATCAGATGCAATATTATTCCATTGGTCTTATGTTTCAAGTTTCAGTTTTCCGGTCACAGATAAGAAAGTAGATATTCAGATCTAAATCTGAACATTTTAAATTTCTTCAGTTGGTCGCTTTTTAGTCTAAGATTATTGTTTAAATTAAATGTCCGCCATATTTGTTTTGATACAGCTACAATCTGAGCGTACCTCATAGTATAGGTCGATTCGTACATGTCAGTGAGTCATTTGGCTATTTGTTGTTCATTATAGCCCCTATTGATCTGTATGGATGTAAATTAAGAAGATAAAACAATCATAAATTAGCGTATGTGGGAATTGTAGTCGCAATAGATGAATCATTAACCAGTATACATAGTGATTATATGACGTCACACAACTTCCGGTAAAAAGCGCGGCGGCCATCTTGGAATGTAACCAAACGCTTGTCTGTCAACCGTGACAAACGTGAACTACTGTGCTGTTTTGGGCTGTGCTAACAGTGGTGGGCGTGATAAACTGTTGTTTTATCATTTACCGGTCATTCTTACAAACCAAGGGGATAAAACAAAAGAACCGCTTCTGAACCGGTTCCATAGTTTTAAGTTGTTGTGGTTTTGTCGCACTCTCAACACTATCTGCTTTAGCCTGTGTCGCCTGCACTTGTACAGTCTCACTGTAGCTCACGATATTTCCAAAGTTGGCATAGAGTAGGTCAGTGCTTACCAGGTCAGTTAACACCCTTGGAAATTGTTGAGCCATCGCTTTGGGCGTAAACGCTTTCTGAAAGGCATCTTTTACTGTTAATATATCAGACTGAACACCGGTCTGGCTAAGAGCCTGGAGTAATGTATGTAGTTCTTCTTTCTTTGTTGGTGGATTAATAGACATGTGCTGCATTCCTCCTCTTTTCATATGGTGCCTCAAAAAACTGCCTGTCATTTCTTTGCTTTGGCAGATATTAAGTCAATATCTTCTATTCTAGCAGAGTTTACACCTTTCATGAATTAGCCAGGATGATTTATCTTCTGTTACAGTTTTAGAGACTATACTTTTACATTGGCTTTAATACACAATAACATAGCAGTAATGTGGGTACATGCTCCAATTAAACTAGCCTAGCAGTTGCAGTGGGCTACTAAAACATTCCCATCTGGTTGGATTCTCGCCCATGGCACAAGGGGCACTTCACTAAGGTGTTGTGAATGCATCACCTTAAATAAAAAATAGGTTTTGAATATTTGACATTAAGTTAACCATTTTTCTGATTGTCTTTTTACACATTTCATTTTCTTTAATCAAAATCCTAGTTTAAAATTAAAGTAAAAAACTGTTTTATATTTTATAAATGATGTCAACAATTATAGATAGTATTGTTGTAAATTTGGAATAAAAATTGTCATCAAGTTAATTATTGGTCAGATATTAAGATACAATGGTAGACTTTTGGGTTAGATATAGGTACATTGATATGTAAATATGTAAAAGGACAACACAATCATATTCTAACTTAATAGTACTTCCATTACTCAGTTCGTAGTAATTGATTCTGGATTAAATTGGTGTAGTAGAGATGGCAAGATTTTAATTTATTGTATTTGTATTGTAAGTGGGGTTTCAATAAGGGTAGACACGTGTAAGTCGATCAATATATGTTTTTGAAAAGGTTCTATTGAATCCTGTAGCAGAATAAATAGATTACATAAATAAAAATACAAGAATATTAATAAGAAAACTGACAATTCCCTTTCAACAATTCATATTTATTCAACTTATCACTTCATATATATTTCAAATATATTAACAACATTTCAAATATATAAACCATTCAAACAGTACGTCATCATTGTTAATAATACAGTACAATAAAAACTAAAAAGGTCTTACCAGTCGTAATAGGGATATCTTGATTACTACCGTTAAAACGGGTATGAGAAACTAATAAAATACGTTTCTTTAGTAATCCAATACTATCTGCATAATCTGTAAAAGTATAGCCTAAAGGAATATATTCAAATTAAGACTCCAGTATTTTAACTACAACTAGTACAAACACACAATACATTCATGAATTTCACTCACCCTAAAAACAACACTCTCATACACTCAACCATACCAAGCCATATATTATGTAACATACTGATCACAGTGGTCAATACTGATCACAGGTGAACAGTGTTATCCTGAGCAGGTAAATATACATGTACAGGTAATAGACTTAAGTATATTTAAAACACCTGGTTATAGTATTTTGTGTATACATTGTTTCTGTTTCTGTTTATAACTTCGCCCCATCTATCTTTGTTTTAATGAGTATTTCTTAATTATCAAAATATACTAACCGGGTTAAAGGGAGAGAATGTGTAAGTTGTCCGGTTCAGTAAGAGCAATCGCCTGTTAGCAAAGGGTCCTGGTTCTAGTCCTGAACCGGCTGAAAATTTTCCCTATGTTACATTAGCATTTCCTGAACAGAAAAACAAACCAATGTGTATCTTTGTTTATACTGTTTGGTAGACCGTAACTTGGGTACTTACGTATAAAACTGTAGAATTCATCAGATGAACAGAGATCGAAATAGAGAGGGAAAGAGAAAGTGAGAGAGAAAGACAGACAGGGATATATTATATCTAATTAATGCTCATTGCTAACATTTTAATATCAAGTTTTATCTTACCCCGAATGTATGAAGGCACACACCGTTGATTGTACACACAGCGGATTCCCGGAACCATCCTTTGTAATACTTCAAATGATTCAAAATATAAGCATTTGCCTCGTATAACAGAAAATTAACAATGTAGGGTAAGTCACCGAAGCCCATTGTTTAAAGTTAGTGCTCCATTCGTCGCATTTAATCACATACGGATCTTGGTCATTGATACAAACAATTATATCAAGGTAACGCTGCCTGGAAACCGTATCTTGATTTTTAAGGTAACTTAACAATTCTACTCTATCCTGTGTCTGCGACTTACATGTTTGTCACACATTGTCTGACACGAACTCGGAAGTAAAACTGTTGAATATAAACAGACGATAACCTAGTTTAAGTCCTAGCTCCACCTCCAACACGCTTGGCAGATGTACCCGGATGTCATGTGATCGAAAACTATCTATTATGCAAACACATCAACGTCCCTTTACAATTATCTTGTGCGTGAATAAATACAAGTATGAGTTGTTTACAACTGTTCATGAAAATAATTATGAGGTAACAGGTACATATCCGTAATGTTTTTAGTAAGTGAAAAATAGGGGAGAGAGAGCAGGAATGACCGGGTCTCTTACCCAGTTATACATATTCACACACGATCATGGTATTTTGTTCCATGAAAAGCTTAGTTTGACTTATTGAACAGTAAATTAGGGCAAGCTCAGGTACCTTATTCAGAAAAAGGTTTACGTTAGTTACATACTATACGAATGAATGTTGAAATGTAGAGTTTGCTTTAGCAACAATAATATGGTCAGACAAACAAGTCAGACATGTTTAGTGCTAGTTATAACTCAATTATAAAACCAAAATCTTATTAGGTGATTTTAACGTCGCTTTTCTTAAGGTGTATGATAATAAATCTGCTCTGACAAGTACCAAATCCTGGTCATACAATGAAAATAGAAAAATACCTGAAATGTGACTGTTATGAATGGCCAATACTTTGGTCATTATTAGCTAACGGCATGATTTTGATGAAAATATCTGGTTGCTTAATCTACTACATGATGATTTCCTCCCAACAACTGTTGTTCCCTGTCTTAATTTAAAAGCAGCCACAAAGAAGCAAACACAATCGCTGTTTGACTCAAGCAATCCTAACCTGAACACATATTGACTTTCAAGTGTCACTGTAACATCACAATAATGTAATTTTAGTAGGAAAAAAATGTTGAGAAGGTTATACAATTTTAATGATTATAATGATCATTTATAATAATGCGGATTCTGCAACTTTTGATAATGTTGGTGTTGATATGCTCTGTAAGTGTAAGATTGTGTTAAGCCAGCTCGCCAATAAGTGTTACGAGATAGATGATAATAATCGTGCTGCTTCTGCTGCTGATGCAGCTGCTGTCGCATACATCAAAATAAATAGCAGCAATAGTAAAAGAATAACAAAAAACATATGTTATACAACTATTGAAGGTGGTATCCGACATTTCGCCTCTAATATATATGTAACAATAACTGACACGTGCTTGTGCATATTTTCTCTAGAAAAATCGTCATAATTTAGTATAATCTCTAACGATATTCAACAGTAACTCATTTTGTGCAGTAAAACTCGGTAATCAACATTGAAAATGTTTGTTCTTTTCAAATCAATCAATAAGAACGATTAGGATTTATGCTAAAATTGGCCGTAAAGTCACAGCGGATGATTTAAATGAGCTTAAACATAAGTGGTCCCCTGGTTTTCTTAGTCTAAAATTGCTAGTTGGTCAGCGTGTCTCTGATAGAAAATGTTTGCTATTACGATTATGACGTTATGGTTCGCTCTACAGACAGTTGCATGGCATAAAAACAGTATTTTGCCACATCCCTTCAGGTAACAATAGTTTATTAAGATGTTTAATGCAAATATTTTGTTCAAAACTGTCGGGTACCACCTTTAATGCTACCAGTGGAAGACACATTATAAATATACTCAACACCAACGATATTTACACATCATAAAAAATAACAGCATCAACATCATCAACAACAATCATGACCTCATCAGCATTTATTATTAACAACAATGACAACAACAATAACAATACTTACTGTCATCAACACGAACATCATTAGAAGCTTCGACTTAACAAACAAAATAATCATCACCAAGTAATCATTGTCATATTCATGTTGTTGTTGATATCTCATAATAAAATCATCAAACGCAGCTATATTGACGATTATGAAAATGACAATGCTCGTGCGGTTGTTGTTGAAAGATATGGGTTTTTCTTTTTTCATGAAAAAATTATAGATAGTTACAAAAGCAGCAGGCGCCGTAACTTTATAATCGACATATCATCACATAATCTTCATCATGTTGATGTTGATGTTGGTGATAATGGTGATGATGATGACGTTGTTGTTAATGTTTATTATAAATGATATAAATGTTCTTTATAGTCATTAATTAGAATTATGTTTCTGCTATTGTTGTTATTGATGATGTTGATTTTGATGATAATGATGATGATGACGATGATGATGATTAAGATGATGATGACGACGATGATAATGATGATGATGATGATGAATTATTGAATAATTTTAATAAATAGAATCAGTTTATTGTTATTCGACTGATGACCAAAATAAGATGATAAATAAATAGAAGCAGTAGAGTCTTGTCGTCATCAGATGGACCAAATTAAAACTGATCCGTCAGGAATTCCAATCAAACCCAAACACTTGACGGCAAAGCAGTTGACAATATACTCAGGAAACAGATTTCAAAATTGGGTGATGTAACGCCCAATATATCATTGTTTCAAGGTCAAATGAGTATTCAAGCAATCAAGAAGAATGTACACATCTAAACGAGATTGGCTTATACTGGGTTTTAGATTGTGCAACTTTTACCCTATTTACATTATATCAATTTCAGTGAAATCTCTCACTCTTTCTCTCTCTCTCTCTCTCTCTCTCTCTCTCTCTCTCTCTCTCTCTCTCTGTGTGTGTGTGTGCGTGCGTGCGTGCGT
This sequence comes from Sinonovacula constricta, assembly GCA_007844125.1. Taxonomy (NCBI): domain Eukaryota; kingdom Metazoa; phylum Mollusca; class Bivalvia; order Cardiida; family Solecurtidae; genus Sinonovacula; species Sinonovacula constricta. Next base: position 17,406,260 of record CM017565.1, read on the forward strand.
GTGAGTGTTTGCGTATGTATACGTTTTCGCGTATTTTCAAGGTTTCCCCACTTGATAAGTTTTGTTTAAGTTTGTTAAATAGTGTTTGTCTTCGTAAGCAATGGAACAGGCATTATTTGCTAATAATATCTTGTTGAAGTTACGAAAATTAAAGACTACAGTAAGCAACGTTTTTATATCTATTTGTATTTGAAAAATATAAGTGGACCTTATGCTGCTTAATTAGTGTTTGTCACTATCACATTGGTGCATCAACTTTTGATGGATAATCATTTGTCTTATTAGTTTTGCTCTAAAATATGGGATTAAATGAAGAACATAAATTTAAGATTCTTTGTAACAATATACAGATTAAAACTAGAAGGAACAGTGAAACAGATCGAGGATTGTTTCATGGCATAATGCTTATTTGTTTACAGAGGCAAAAATGATAGTGTCAGAATATGATATATACAAGTACGAAACTTGGACTTGTAACCCATCAAACAATGTGGTGCAGTAGGTGGTTTGGAGTATTATTTCAAGTATAAGGTAACAGACCGGGATTGCACAGAGTAAAAGTTTATGACGAATCAATGCACCGGATTTGAATTTAATGAAAGACAGTTTAAGCAAGTGGTCTTGTGCATTCATTTTCAGAATGGTCAGGATTAACATGGCTTCCGACTGGTCTATTTCACAGCAACCTTTATGTTTGCATCATAATGCTATATGTTATTTCAAAGTAAACAACTTATATTAAATAAAGATATTCTATGTTGCAGTCTAAGACCTGCGTTCAAATGTATGTTAGAGTGCTGATTGACCTTTTCAAAAGAGCGCTGACTGTAATATTCAACATACATAAATAAGAATTTGCTTTGTGTGCAGTCATATTAAAGCTACACAGCCGTATCATATAGCAAGTGCTCAAATATGCATCTGGAGTTTTAGAGACAAAAATATAAAAACAATAACGGCCAACCTAACCGTTTACTATATGGATATACTCGTATGTATTATTTAACAACATTATGGACAAAATTCTACCATACACCCCCAAAAATATTCAAATTAGGTATACTCTGGCTCCAAGGATGGTTTTCGCTGATCGGAAAAGTGTGAAAAGAAGTTTTATTAATTTTAACATCGCTTCTTCAAATCTTGTATTACTATTACTATTGGAAGACATAATCTACCACGAGTTTACTAAAAATTACAACTAAGAAACTATTAAATTGCACTTGTATCCCATTAAAAAGGCACTTGTTTCCTATTTGGAAGACTTTGTCTCTTTTGCTTTTATAACAAGATGCGTCAAAGACGCGTTTCATATATAAGTCTTATAATAAATTTATAGGTACACGTTCCTATATAAACTGTAAAACATACATTGTAGTGGACTTATGTATCTACCAGTTAAGTTACATATTTAAAGAGTTTATCACTGGCAATATCTTTCTCTTTGATTTCAGTAAAGAAATGTTAAACCGTATGACCACCGATATTGATTTTTGTGCTAGCGCCATATTTGTTACTGGTGTAAAGACTAACGGTGTTTACGGTGGATAGGTATCTATAGACATTATACAAACTACCTGGCATAAACCGATTGGCTGCATTGGATCACGTGATTTCTGGAAAACCCAAGTTTGACATAGACACAACAAAATGAATGGCAGTGTTTTATCTTTTACTTTTGTAGACCAACCTGTTTAATTTCAAAATGAACAATATTGTCTCTTTACATCCCGATCATTGAAGAACGTTCAAACCATGCAAGTGCTATGATGAGATTAGCAGAGCAAATGACATAGGACTAAGAATTTATGTTTTTATTATAGTAGTGGTGACCTTGTGTGTTAATCGTACCATTATCAAATTTTCATGAAGGACTTTAACACAAATGTTGTTTCTTGTTTGTTTTGTCTTTGGTTTAAGGTTTCAGATTTTGTGATCCTTTTAAGAAGAGTAGAAATATCTAGTTTCAAATCTGCACAGATTTAAATGCTTAAGGGGGTTCCCTAATTTACTCTTATATTACATTTTACATGTTGACATTACTTCTGATTAAATTGAACCTCTACCAGAGAGTACCCGTAATTTTCTTTCGATTCGTAAATATATGTGAGTCATTATTCATCGGCTTGCTTCTTGACAACCTCATCTCCACGGTGCATACATATGCTTTTGAGTCTGCTCCCAGTGATTTGAATAAATAAGACAAGAAATGATAATAATAATAATAACAAATAAGGTGCTTGTGAGAAGTCCGTAGCCCCCAAAACTCTCACAATCAATATTGTTTATAAACAACCGGTCGTATTATCATGTGCGTGTTAAGTACAAGTGTTTATGGGTACAGTGATAATAGGTCGGGATTCAGAAGGGTATAAGTGTATGTGGGTGAACATGGGAGTGTATCTAGTAATGCCTGGGTTCACTCTTTAGTAATAAACATCCACACATCAAATGAATTTTGTTCCATGTAAATTTTAATTTAACTCATCGAACAGTTACATTCTAAATATTAATATTTAAAATATATATTTCTATTCATTGATGACTTTTAGTAACGATTTCTAGAAGATTGTTCGTAAATTTATTAATCTTTTTCTGATTTTTTTCACAATCCAGAATTATCCGCAATAGCAGGTATAATGACATTTTTAACAGCTACTAAGCTAACTTTTTTTTATTTGAGACATATTTCCATTGAGCTTAATTTTGGAGAAACTCGATTTTATGAGTCAGAAGTTCGGGACACTTGCGCAAAGTAAATTTACTGCCAACTCGAATTTGTTCCATGTTACTTTAATGAAAGACTAAATAAAAATAAGGAAATTGGTCTTATGCATCCATTTTTTATTGATCATAATTAATGGTATTTCAATGATATTATGCAAATAATTATAATTATCAATATAATTCGGCAACCTTTACGCTTAAACAATTATATTGTCATGATTCTTCGAAATGTACAATCAATGTTAACATGTTATATCTATAAAAAATCTTATGTTACAATATACTGATTTGCGTTCAAAATTATGTTATAGTGCAAATCGAACATTCTGTAAGATTGATGATTAGTATATATTCACCGTAGATATAAAAGAATTATTTCGTTGAAGTCCATACTTCATACTTGTGTTCTACTTACAATTTCAACAAAGATAATCAATTACAAACAATGCCTTGTGTGTAGTCCTAATGAAGTAACACATGGGAACTTGTATCTTTGATGACAGATATTGCAACTACTGAAATGTGCATCTGGAGTTCCTATGACGCAAAGTAACATTCAAATTATTAACAGTTCACACATTATGTCATTTATGTGATATATGTATTAACAACAAGAGGCATATTTTCTTTAAAATATAAATGAACTGGCATGTTAAACTTTAATTCTTATGTCCTTTACCTAGCGTCTCTTAAACAAGTACTCGTTCTTAATTTCGATAATAAATTTAAATTGCATCTAAAAGCTATAACATACTTATAATAATGCCCTACTACAACGGCTTAAACTGTTTTATTTAAATGAACATTACGTCTTTGTATACAAATGCTCTGAAATGGCTCTTCCGCCAAGAAAGTCTATTCCATCTACACATGAACAGGATTCTACAACCATTTACCATTCTCTTTTTGTTTCATTTGCAATAAATAATTTTGTGAAGTTATTGTAATAGAAATAATACTTCTCTCTCAATTAACAACAATGTGGGCATTGTTTTTCAATTACGTCACTCCTTTCTTTGGAGGACGTCATAACTTATCCAAGCATATGCCAGCGCTTGGGCATATTTTTTTCTATTCAAATGGATTTCTGTTCATTACTTGCATTTGAGGAAATGTGAGGATAGAACTTTGTAAAACCGGTTAAAACACACCAGACGGACCGTTTCGACGACTGACCGTTTCAAGGCGGTAACTGTAGGGTTTGCTTTTTGTTTGTTAAATGACTTATCATGGATTTGTTCTTGCTGTAACATTTGGCTTGCACGTGAAAGCCATCATCCTGTAACTTTTCAAATTTTGCTACATGTTGCAAGGCTCATAGGACTTTGTCATATTACCTTAATAAATCACAGTACTTATTTCTTCATTTTATGTATCAATGACATTTTGTTTCTAATCTCAAGTTCGGTCATTGAATGTTGTCCTTAAATATTATGTTATATAATCTCTAAGAAAACAATGTTATTGCGTTAATATTAACTTAACCGATAAGTCACTAAGACCACAAGTTTATAATTTTGACTCCAAATATAAATGACATTGTTAACAGGCTCAAACCATATTACAGTGTTTATCCTGGCCCTACCTTACTGCCTTGAATTCAATGTCGACCAGCTCTAGATAGTTTTTGTAAACCTTGATGGTGATTTGCCTCGTGGTACCTTCTGAATAACTTACATTTCTCAGTTTACTACGTTTACATTTATTTTGAATATTACAACGTCAATAGTTATGATTATACCTAGTAAATTTTTACAAGCACACCTTAAATTTCACAAATTGAGAAAGAGGTTTGCATTTTTTATAATTTTAAATGAGTTGTATCGTTTTAATCATGATAAGTTTCAAAGCCATCCGGCATTTTTTGAAAATATAGTTTTTAATATTAACAACATCAATGGTTTCAAAAGCTTGTCTGAAAATGTGCTAACATAATGATGATTATTACAATCAGGGAATTATTCTGTGTACTGCATTCCTTGCAAGTGATTTTTACAGTATTATATTAAAAAACCTTAATTGTTTTTAACGTATACGAACAGCGGACAATTCTTTAAGACTACATGAAAAAGGTGCCTTAAAACAATATTTTGGACAGTCATGCTTATTCTCTCCAGTCAAGACCTTCATGCAGGACTAAATTTGAAACAATAAAATACCACGTCTTTACAAAGCATGTCTTGTTTGGTAACATACCCAGCCAGCTTAAGAATGGCTTGTCCAGTTTTCTGATAACAGTGCATTATTAAAAATATAGAAATATATAGAGAATTTAAAAACACATATCAAAGTCCCCACATACTCTATTGAATGGTTGAGTTACTGTCAAGCCACACCTTAACGTTTAGTCAAAGGTATAAAAAGCGTTGCACGTACGCCAGCGTACATTATGGGTTAGTTCTTTTTGAGCACACTTAAACACATTCGCAATTTTTCTTTTCGAAACAATGTGTATACTTCACGAATGCAACATTACGAATGCTGTTTTCCAAACGAGCAAGGCCTCACGGATTGCCATGTTGAGCTATCGTTAACGTTCGCTCACACGAGTTACGTGGAAGTTTCTTATACGCCGACATAAGTCAAATTAATGTTTAGCGTACACAAGACTTTTCTCTAAAATAAGTTGCACATTCTTTGAACTTATGTCTAACGTATGTGACTAGTTCGTAACGACAAATCAGCTTTCCGCCAGATGTAGATCGCCTGAAATAGAATATAATGAACTGGTCGACGGTAACATTTTTTTCCTTTCCAAACGACTGTTTCAAAAGAAACTAAAAATGTTGCCCTGATGAATCATGGCTGAGGGCATACACGTTTTCGAGTATCGTTTCTATGTAAGTGTAATTAATACATTATAAAGACAGAACATGTCAGTAATCTTATTTAGGTGAGAAAATCAGGGATTTGATGATCATTTGGTGTAGGCCATCTTGGAGATTTACCGAATAAGCTGGTTTTGAAGCTGCGTTATGTCGTTTCCCTTTTAGTGGAATCAGGAAACAAAGGCAAAACAAACATTATGTATGTTTTCGAGGCAAGATTTCATAAACTCACGATGAACTCAAGTGTGACTAACGTAATCATATGTGATATGTGTGTAAGCCGTGGTTTAAAGTCACTAAAAGACCCTCACAGGCATGGGTTAGGAACTATTATTTGTAACAAATTTATCGGACCAACCGATTTACTGAAAACGCTAACCTATAAGTGCATAGACCTGGAAGCCAGATCAGATAATGACAATGTAATATTTAGAGGCAAATCTGAGAACAAATGTAAATTGTTTCTGTTTGATCCTTGACTTTCTATCGAGTCACATCGACATTGACGAACAAAATGATTAAGCATAAGCACACAGACAGCAGTGCCACGTCTACAAATGCAGCAGGTGTACCAAACTCTGCCCCAAATCTTCGACATTCGCCTGTTGTAGAAAGTAATACGCACTGCTCTAACTACCGCCCAGTAAACATATCCTTGTTGGTGCAATCTGACAATATGGAAACGGCCTGCATATGTTTAGTGCACTCGGTTCGAGTTTGATCAAATCCTGCACGTTCAATAACTCGTTCCGAGAAAAGTAAGCACCGCCAGACCAGTAAAAGTATATAGATGGAAACCTAACGCAAACACTGTGTAATAAACAGGTTTTTCCTAGTGCAATAAACAGCCAGTCTTAACAGGATCATGTAGACAGTCTCTAACAAAGCGAGTCACTCGCTCTTCAAGAAGAAGGGACATGTATGGATCAATAAGTGTTATCACAGAAGGCCGAGCTAAAATGTGCACCACTGAACATTCAACATGGACTAGTGAATTCTTCGAGTTAACAGTAGAACATTAAAAGCAGTATACACAACAGAAAACTCAAGCACATGTAATTAAACTTCCGGAGGTATAATCTTGTACATTCGTGGTAAATTTGAATCCAGCGAAATGGTTGTATTCCAAAGCCAGGAAGACATCGTTTGTCATAAAACTAATCTCGTTGGGACACAAGATGACTGCTTTTATGTCTATATTATGTAATGCCAGAAGGTAGTAGCAGATAAGCAATAGTTGAGACACATACCTATGATATATGATATAATTTTATAGTCAGCTTAGATGGCAAGTATGAAAGAGTTTTGACTTCATACAGGTTGATTTTAACTCTCCCGCATCTGACCAGACCTGCAAGATTATGCTGAAAACGATAGTGGCATTTTTCCGAGACATAACCAGATGATTTGATTGATGGCATAAATATCTGAAGAGTTTCACAAGACAAAGGTAGATTACATTATAATGTTACATTTATACTTGTATGTAAGCAAATAGGAATACATTCTATCAACAGGAGATTTGGTAAGGACAAGGTCTGTATAAACAATAACCAAAACTGCAACAATTTAAGGAACATAAAGTCAAGTAAATTCGGTACATGGTGTTAATCTATGCATAAATTAACTCGCTCATAAATTAACGCTTCTGCTACCCGTTTCACTACGATATACGCTGAATAGATATTGGCAGATATACTTTATTTTACTCCGACTGCCAGATTGACGATATCTAGGCATCTATCTTGATTGGGAGATCGGGACAGTTATTGTTATAATGTTGACAAGTGGGTGGGGAGCAGGGGGATTAACGGTCACTCATTCGTTGTGTGATCACAACTGACGATTGACACATGCTGACTGACCGTTACTTAGGAGTCAATTAAAAAAGGATTTGCCCAATCAAGCTGACCGCTGGCCGCTGAGGACACGTGACCGCTGAATAGACGACAATTAGAGAACAAATTGCTTGGGAGGACTTAAACTGACCGCTTTTAGCATGGTGTCGGTTCTTAACACGTGACCGCTAACACAAATTTGACTGTATATGTAATTCTGATGCTATTTCGCACACGCTTGTATATTTTTCTCTCTCTCTCTCTCTCTCTCTCTTTAAGATGACAAAACTTACAATGCTTGTTTATTCAAAAACGAAGGCCCCGATTCCGATAATTTGCTGAGCTTTCTCTTACCGCTATCACAAGTTTATTTCTTCTTTTAAGCTTAAATTTGCAAATACGCCATCCTATTTATGTTTTCATATTGAAACTATGTTTTCGCCTTCTCTGTATTTTTTCAACGATGAAAGTTTTGAACAGTATTGCTGTTAATAACGTTACACGACATTTGTTCTTGTATCTATGATTAGTGCTCATATGTTACTTTAAAAGCAGATGTAGTTGTTAATGTTTTATGTTATCAACTAATATTATCATGGCATTGTGTCAGTATATTGGCTTTGTTTTTGTTGTAAGCTGGGTAAAATCGTAGATGTACCGTTATAAGACGCAGTGTTTATATATATAATTGTGTACATGTATTATTTATTCCACATCCACATTTTTGTACTATTTGTATTTTCATGTTTGCTGCATGAGTCGAACGATATTCTGGCTGATTTTTGAAAATTTTAACTTTCTATTAAAAATCAATTATTAATTTTGAACACATTCGAGTAACTTTGAAACTAGAGTTCGGCGGGGAACTATACGCTTCTTTATGAAAAAACGTTTAATTGTGCCGTGCTAAAAATAACAATAAGTTAACATTGTATATAAAAGTAAAAACATATTATTATAATAATACTATTGAGTTAATTTTATAAATAATAAGACAAACTAGCAAATATGTTTAACTAAATTATAGTAAATTAATAAGGTATAGTTCGGCACCGTATGGCCTATAAAGTGTCGGTGTGCCGTTAAACCCCAAAAAAACCCCAAAAATACATAATAAGGTATAGGATATTAAGAAACAAAATTAATTTTTAAGTTTTCAAAATATTCTCTTACGAGTATTTTTATCATAAAAACAAAACACCGTCGCTACGTTTAAATAAATGCATTATGTAATTACGATAAATATATTATATGTAACCAAACTATGGAAGATTTATCTGGATAAGAAAAAAAATCCAAATAAATCTGGTGTGAGAAATTCAAAATATTGGTCGAAAAAATCATTTGAAAGTAGGTTAATCTGTTCGTCAGGGATTCATATACACAATTCCTCATTGCAAAGCAGTTAACGCCTGACTCGTCGGTGTCAGTATAATGGACCAGCCGGGTTCAGTCCCTGGGCACCTCATAAGTGCCCCTGTGCTATAATGATAGAAATGTCGCTGCGCAGTATCGGCAAAAGTGCCGGCTAACCCAACCCAACCCAACCCAACCCAAAGCAGTAAACAATGTACTTAGAAAATTGATTGCAAGTGTGAGTCGAATATATATTATTCAGAAGCGTATTCCTTTTATGACGAACTCCGTAAGCATCTATGTTTCTGCATGAGCTAGGCGTTTATTGTGTGTTAGATAGTGCAAACTTAAAACTTAAAACATCATGGCCTCATAAATCTATATAATAATATACACACTTATATAATTCTAGGATAGAATCGTGCTCATACGAACTCGAGTCGAAAACAACAGTATTTCTCTATGCGTTAATATGTAAACTAACTTAAAGATAGTTGGATACATTATAAAAAGGTCATTATTTATCGTCTATCACATTAAAGCGTTACTACTTGAGCATTACCTGCCAAATCCCGCAAATTCGCAGAGCTCACCGAGTGATTTGTTTCTGGACGTATTGCTTTTTAAATCATATGCTGATGCGAAGATGGAGTCGTGAACACAATTCAAATAACTTTTTGCGTATGACATTCTACGTGTATGTATACTTACACTGACCGGATCATGGCAAGCCGGCCTAAATCCACCAAATTCATTTTAAATAGTGATTTTTAAATTCGTTGAGCTCTAGATAATTAAGAGATATAGTTCCAAGTTGTAAAAGTGTTTATAGTGTACTTGACCTAATCGGGAAGATATAACACATCTTTTTATTTTACTTTAATATGCTATTTTACTTTAATATGCAAGATGTGTAAAATGTTATAAATGTTACAAAGACAATTCCTGGCTGACTTTTATACATTTTACCCAAGAAATAAGCAAATCTTTACAAATCCGATTGTCCTGTCGTAAAACTGTATAGACCTATATTAACAATTATTGTTTTCTTTTCTTTTCATTTCAGAGAGGGAAATGACATGATTTTGTAAAAGAAGTTGCCGGTGGCTTTCAGATAAAATTGATTTTATCTACAAAGATGGATGACCTTGAGAAAATACAGGAGACCAACTGGTGGAGGGTTTGCAAGTTTCTTATTGAGGTCGGAACGGAACAGTTGCTGTATTTGTTTGAAAATGCGGTGCCTCGATCAAATCTACGGAAGTTTCTGGTCGATAATAAGTCTGACATAGAACAACATAGAAAGGAAACGGATAGACAGAAAAAGCTCGACATAGATGATAAACAGTTTGCATTGTTGTACTTTGAAAAAGAGATGAAAAAACAAACAGACGATGAGTTGGATAAGGAGTACAGGAAAACAAAAATAGGTAACTGGGATATAACTTTAATTACATGCCTACTTAACTACTTTTTTAAACATAGAAAGTTGAAATTAAATTTTAGGCTACGTAAAATATGGAACGAGATAAGAGATCTAAGAAATTATCTGCATGCACACATAAAAAGAAACAATGGCTTTAAAATGACTGATACCGACTATAAACAACACTGGCAAAATGTTGAAAAAAACTTACGAGATTTAAACAAATTCACACGACAGGTCAATATCGAGGAAAAGATCGAAAGTATTCAAAAGGAAACAGTAGTTTATGGCGATCAATTAAAGGCATTAATTAAAACGTTTGACAATTGGGTGCAAATTGAAATGGGCTTATCAGAAAAATTAAATCAAATGGAGGAAAAGTCTGATGAACAGTATGTATCATTGACAAACACAGTCAATGATGGTGTGGCAACAGTGACAGAAGCAGTCAAGGGAAGTGAAGCAACAGTGACAGAAGCAGTCAAGGAAAGTGAAACAACAGTGACTGAAGCGGTCAAGGAAAGTGAAACAACAGTGACTGAAGCAGTCAAGGAAAGTGAAACAACAGTGACTGAAACAGTCAAGAAAAGTGAAACCGCTGTAAAAGAAGAAGTCAAGGAAGGATTTAAGAAAATAAGTACACAATTGAAACAACACCAGCAGATATTAGCACAGATGACACAACACCAGAATCAAAATCAAGGTATTTTTAACATTTACTGTACTCTTTACATTCAATACAGTTTTTCAGAGTACATACAATCTCATGATTATTTCAAAGTAGGATAACCTCATATGTGAGTAAATGAAGGAATATCTGAAAAGCGGACTGTAGAAATTGCTATTTTCCTGCAACATTTGTTGTTATTTTTCCTCTTTTTCATAAAATAACTCTCTTATTTTTCCAATATGTTCCTTTTGCCGGCTGTACTCTTTACGTCATAAATATATTTATGATTATATATTATGATTAAACGCTGATTTTTCTTTTTGAAAAGACATGTCTATTTTTATCAAACTGCCTTAAATACAGATAAAATTTGCTACCTTTATGATACCGTTACTTGCAATTGCTTTGACGCACATCCTTACACAGCGAGTATTATCATGCTAGATATATGTTAATCTTACAAAGTTTGTCGCAACAACCACAATGTACTATTAATGATACTCAGTAAAATCGTTTTAATGTGACCATTTCAACAACTGCCAACTATATGATTGAAATAACCAAAATAATGTTAACAAAAAAGGAAATGGCATTTGAACATGTTACTTCCTTTACGTAAATGCTAAAACAGCAAGATTCTGGATTAAAACTTAAGTTTATTACAAGGACTCTTCTGATAATTGTGAAGAGAAGAGAAGTTGTGCAAGGCCTTCCAAGGCGGTAACTGATGGTTTTTCTGTATGTGTGTTATGTCCCGTCTCTGTGCTTTTGTCACATTTACATTTACCTTGTTTGCCTTTGTCTACTGGTCGATAAATTTTAATATCTATGAAAATTTTGATAGGACCTTTTCTTATTTACCTATTAACATTTTTAAGTTATAAAAATATTGAAATTTATAAAATCGATAAAATGTGTATTATTAATATATAAACAATCGTTTAAAGACATATAAAAGTATTAAGATTGAAATATTGGTAATTCATAATTCCAATGCTTGATCTTCAGCGACAATCTAGGATTTCCAGTTGTAAAGGTTTGCTCTACTCCAGTTTTAAGCAAGAAACAAAATATTTCTACATCAATATTGATAAAAATCGTACACAAAATAATTATGAAATCATGATCAAATGCTTTTCCATACATGACCATGTCCAATACAATTCAAAATAGCAGTCAAACGTAAGTACATTTGAATTATTGGCACTTTCTGCCATTCTTTAGGGTGCTTTAACACAAACAAATGTATATTCAGGCTTTATTTATCAATGTTTTGTTAATTAATTTAGGTATTGTCTATTATATTATCAATAAAGATGAAATAAACAAAAAAGAAACATTCATTTCTCATATAGATATTTATTATTAACATAAACTAGTCAAAAACTTATCATATAGAACAGAAATACATTTAACAAAGTCGAAAGGTCGCGTTAAATTGTTTAGCTGGCGTAAAATTGTCAAGGATTGAATAGTCGCCTAGATCAGGTAGGGGTCAAATAGTCGTGTGGTTAGTAACGCCGTTTTAATGCGCGCATCATATATGGTGGTTTAAACTCGTGTTATCAAATACTTTCGAGTCTCGGCTAATCAATTTTATCGCAGTATCGTAAATGCAAATGTCACCTTAATCTAAATCACCGGCTTAAATGGTTTTTTGTTATTTCATTTTATTGTAGCGAGACGACAGAAAACTCGGCGACATTTTCTCTAATTTCCATCAAATTTGAAACATTTCTCGGCTGAAATACGATCGTATAATCTGTTTTCAAACGATTAATTAATTCTTCGAACTTCAGTCAATCAGAAACGTCGTTACATCATGTACTGGAATTTTCATGTAACCCGGATGTAAACACAATGAATTTATTATGTCGAGACAAAGAAAAACGGCGACGTGCCTTACTGTTAGCTTTAAGATTCCTACTTATTCGCATATGTATCAGCGGATATGTGGAATTACCGGCGTCAGATTCAAAAATTATATGGTAATTGCAAATATCAATAGATAAAAGACACAATCTAACTCCTGGAAATCGCCGAAGTTTTCAATCAAATATGAAGTTTAAGACTGGTAAATCGCAACTTTAAATCAAAGACTGCCGACTGTTTTAAAGTTACTCATTATATAAAATATTATATAAAGCAGTGTTATTTACGTTTTAAACATATAGAAAATTGATGAGGTCAATTATAATTTATTTTTATAATTTGAAATGTGTTAATTTTTATATTATTAATCTTATGTGTTCTTTTCAGATTTCAATCATTTTCACTCTTTTCTGAAGTATTTCTTCTCATACCATGTTAAAATTATATGGTTGTGTAAAGCACTTTCTGTGCTACAAGTATGTGAAAATATCCTTTTAGAGCATATCCAAAATGACATGTTTATTGTGTTGTGTATACAACCATCCCCAATATCTTCCACTGACCGGTAATCCACACCAGATGTGTCTAGGCATGAGGGGCAGATAAGACCCCCACCAGGTGTAGGGGATGACTGGGGAAATGTCTCTAGGGGATGACTGGTTAATTGTCTGTAGGGCTCAATGAGTTAAATATGCACAGGTTTGATGTTTTAACTTTCATTGCTGTGTTATCAGCTAATTGTATTTACAACTTAAGCAAGGGAAGTAACATTTGAAGAAAGAATGCACAGCAGTTTTTCAATTGTTTTACTAGACATATAAGTCTGTATAAATTAAGTTTAATAAATAAAAACCGCAGTAAAATGAAAATTTAAAAAGCCCAGTCTCATTTTTGTATTCTGTGCGAAAGCTTTCGATACAAAATTAATCCTTACAAATTTCAGGCTTCCCACTGTAAACAGTGCATACTTCACCATATTATCTTATTTGTTTGCTTGCCTTCAAACATTTTCACTTAACACAGAGAATTTAAAATGATTCTGTTAATTCTGCTATATTATGAGACGAAACGCGCAAGGATATACACCTTTGAAGGTGCCGACCTTTTCCTTAAACGATTGTTGGGCTTGTGTATTTCTAGAAGAAGACAAGTCGAACGAATGCAATTTGCAAGTCTGAGAACGCCAGACTATGCGTTTGTGTTGTTAATCTCTTGCGGTACAGCAATAGAAACATTGGTAGTATACATTATTAATGTGTCAGCAATGTATGAAGTATGCTTAAATTAGATCTATGGATAGATGCCTATGTATGCAAAGGCAACCACTATTGGTAATATGAGGTCGACGAATGAATCATCTCGGATATTGTGTTCATTGATTCGATAAAATAGATTCGCATTTGCTGCATATGTTTATAATCAATGCACTGAAAAGCGTTGTTTGGGCATTTTAAGTTTTAACCTGTTAGCAAACAAAGGTATATAAGTAAAGCTCAATTTACATTTTTCTGTGGCAAATCGATTGCGCAACGCATTGGAAAGCAGATAAGCCTTCGGGTGCAAAACAACCACCTCTTTTAAATATAAATTTTACATTGGTACAAAAGCTATAAGACAGTCTTTAACAACCGATTATAGAAACTATTATATTAAACATACAATACTTTCCATTTTATTTTAACTAAACTAAACTATGTGCTAAAATAACTTCTAATAAGTTTTCTAGACGCGACCTAAATACGCTGAGTAACTGCGAGTACTGCTTTGCGACTTTTGCTTTGATCTATTTTGCGGACACTACCCTCCTGTGATCTGAATCCCGATTGCAAACCTGATAGCCGCAGGAGGCAGTGACTCCCTGCGCGGGATATTGCAAATATACACTAAAATACCATAGACATTTAATAAAGGGACCGCTGACTCGTGACGTCATGCTATATACTTTATATAAAAGGTTAAATCCGTCGCAGCGCCATCACCGAGAGTCATAGAAAACTTCCGGTGTAAACTAAAACAATAGATGGAAAGCTGAAAGCTGTGTTAACCTTAATGGAAAAAACACGCGTAAATCTCGTGTTAATGGGGGTACTAGGATGTGAAATTATAACTTCCAAAGGGTTTTAACAAAAAAGAGTGGCGGGGACACTATTTCTTGTTTATAATTGTTCAGATTTTAGTGTTAACCCAGACACGACGCACGTCAGCCCCGCCTACTTCGAACCTTCTGTCATGGTATGTTATTTCTTTATTCGGTTGTTGTTGATTTTAATCTGAACACTTTGGTTTATTGTTACATATAATCAGTCATTTTACATTTATTTTCCTGGTAAATATATGGCTAAATTGAAATTCAGCACGTCAATAGCAGCTGTCAGAAAACCTTGTTCTACTTTCGGTGTCCATTGTAATACATAGTAATTGTTCAGTTTAAACTTCTGGATAAGATTAACCTTAACTTCATATCTGAAATTTATAGAAGTGTATTTCTTTGTACATATATATGCTTTATTTGCCATAGGAAAAATTATTTTGCTTTTTTTACTTAGCAGGCTGTAGTGGGCAGAAGGGGGTGGGGTCCAATCAATTAATTTTTATCATTTATGAAATAGAACCATTTATAAAATCAAACATACCACTTCCGTTACTCTTTTTTACCATGATTAATTTGAAACAAATATAGTGCTTTCTTTTCTGTGATTTCATGTCAAGAAAACCTGACATATTAATTAAACGCAATAATTTTAGTCTGAGACTAGTGTTGTATAACCTTCAGTTTGAGTATTGTCAAGAAATTGAACTTCCAAATGTATGTACCACTGTTTAAGGTCACATCTGAGGATCAAGCTTTAAACTTTGAGCGCCCTCTTTCTGGGATGAATGTTCTAGACACAAATATAGCAATACTTTCCTTGACACAAAAACATTTATTTTCAGGTTGTCATTGTAGTATATATGTGCCTCATTTATATGTTGTTTTTTTTACATAATATGCATTTTATTTACAGTTCCTGCAAAATGAATTCCTTTCACACTTGAACACATGGTAAGAGGGTGTCAAGCCACCCAAGGCATTTGCAAGGTAATTCAGACAAATCTATACCTTAAATAATTTTGAGACAGCTAATCTGTATTTTACTGAACCATTTGCATATGTTTTCTATGATTTCTTTTTTTGTGTTTTTGTTGTTGTTTGTTAAATTGCACTGACATAGTTATGGTTATATTGGTGATGTCCAGTTTATTATTGGCGAAGGAAAACCCTAGATTTATGTTTGGCAGAACCACCAGCACACAGCAGGTTAGCTGGAGAACCTTCCCACCCGATAGTTCTTGTCCTGACTAGGACCCGAACCCATGCATTGAATTGCTACTAGAGGAAATATGTATAATGTTATGAATGCATATTTTTATTATAGTTGAAGCTTTCACAGTCTTCTGTCTCACTCCTCTACTTTCAGACCTTTTGCTAAATCTTGTGAAAGACCTTTTCGGTCCATATCAAAGCATTTTGTTTTGACATATTAAACCAACTACCAAAAGGTTCAAGTAATACAAAGAATCATCTGAATGTAAAAACCTGATACTTATTAAGCCTTACCACACCTATTGGGATTTTTTTGCATAATAAATGCCATTTTACTAAAAAAGTATGTATATACTGGCATATAATACAATTATACTTGTATTCAAAGTAAGTCAATAGTTAAATTTTATACCACTCTATATATTATATTAATAAAATATCAGATGTTTGAATATTAAAGGGAGTATCGGACTTTGTCTAAATAAAATACCCATAATATCTCACCCACGGAATTTTGGCACAACTTTTTGCATAAACTTACTATTCATTCCAAGTAAGAACAAATTTTAATAGATGGTTATCGATTTTTCCCGAGGGTGCGCGCGCACCTGTTTGTCCGCCATCTTTGTGGTAATGCGATCAAAACATCAGTAGCGTGAAAGCGCACGTTGTGTTTTTTTTTAATTTACCTTTACAGTCAATGATTAATTCTTGTAGTGTTGTGAATTGTCACAAAATATCTAATCCGAATCAGAAATCTTTTTCTCCATACCTGCCGTCATTACAAAGAGGAAAGGACGAGAGAAATTTTGGACGTCATGCTTTCGCCTTGAACAGAGCATTCATTGTAGCTAAGCGTTTTCAAGTGTTTTGGATTGCATTAAAAGTCAAAAGAAATTTTGGGAAATTCATACATAATGCTCGAATCGAATAAGCTTATACTTTAGTTAAAGTGAAGACTGTTATTACACTAACTTTATTGTTTGACAGTGCGAATCTTAAAAATATCGCATTAAATTTCCATTATTTTTAATTCTATAAATAGGCACTTTGATGATTTCAGCTTCTCTCAGATAGGAAATACCTATTTGTAATGACAGGCAATGTGTTATGCTTTACTTTTTACATGGCTGTACGAGCAAGGTGGGCGGTCAGTTCAACCCCAGGTATCTACCAGTGGTATTTATTGGTATTTACCTGCCTGGAAAATACTCCCCAAAGTGGCAAATACTACCCCGATGATTTTGTTTGCCTTAAAATACTGCAGAAATCTGAACTTTGTTAACTTTAAATAATGTATAATCATAATGATAATCAAATTTCTCGGACATTTTCTTTTCTTTTTAACCTAAAATACATGTGAGAAAGTAATGCTAATCCACCTGCATCTGACCTTTGACACTCAAAGCAACGCCATATGGTCTAGACTATTAAAACAACAAGTTTCAGACAAGGGGTTGTAAATAGCCAGGGGCAACATGGGCAAAAGTAAAATGTCATACATAACCTAGACAGCTTGTATTTGTACAAATAAATGGTTGTGTATTTGGTATGGCATGAGCTACAGTGTCAACTGTATGGCTTCATCCCTGAGTAACATTTAACTTCACTCCACGCCATTACTAAGCTACTATTCACCTTAAAGCCGAAAGATCCCGTCCGGAATATAAACTGCATTTTGCGGGATCTTCACAGGCAACACTAATTTATTTTAATGCATGAGAGACTGTTTGGTCCAAACTGCCGGATGCCACCTCTAATAAAGTGTCAGAAACAAACTGTTCTCAGAACGAGCCTAAACTAGCTGTTACAGTTAAATATTTAAAATAGTTTCAATTTGACATTTGTCAATAAATGATAGCACATAGTGCTTTTCTCTTTATTATTGTCCTACCTTTCAGCAAATTTAACAAACTTACATTACATTAGAATAATAATTTCTTAGAATATTGAATTAAAGTTCCACTACTTAATTTAGAACCACACAATTTCTTCAGATATTTAATTACAGTAAATTCATCTTTTAAAAAACAGGACAAACAAAAGCAAAAGCAGTCAAGAAATAAAAAGACTGCTTAGGAAATAGGAGCATGTAATGATATTCGATTACATATAAAAATATGACAATCATAAAATGGGTTTTAAGGAACTTAAAGCAAGGACAAAAATAGTATAACATAATAAAGAATTGAAAACAGAACAAATAATAAATGACCCTGTTTTAAAACCAAAGTTCAGCGATGCTGACTTGCAACTCCTCAGCCTCTCAGTGCATGAGTTTGAGTCCCGGTCGTGAAGGTGTTCCAGCTAACCTGCAGTGCACAGTGGTTCTACCCAGTCACAAGTCTAGGATCTAGCTCCACCAGTAATCAGCTGGATGTCGCACTTTGCTGAAACACTAGATAGGTCACTATATCTGGATAAGCAATGTCCGGCTGCAAATCATTAGGCTGTTGTCGAAGACGAGTAAGGATCAAAACCGATCAAATTAGTCTTCTTCAAGTCCTTTTCACGCACAATAGCTCCAGTGTATTGATATAGTCCTTTTGCACTTTGTAGCCATTACACATTACATTTGCGAACTAATCAATTTAATCTTCGAATTGTAAACAGACATCAGTAAACAATGGCTTTACCACAAATATGGCGGACCGCGTTGCATGCTGGGAAATGTGTGACGTCATACGATAACCAT
This sequence comes from Sinonovacula constricta, assembly GCA_007844125.1. Classification (NCBI taxonomy): domain Eukaryota; kingdom Metazoa; phylum Mollusca; class Bivalvia; order Cardiida; family Solecurtidae; genus Sinonovacula; species Sinonovacula constricta. The sequence continues at coordinate 17,424,976 of CM017565.1, forward strand.
CTATTATTAGTAAATGCAGTCTCTCAGGTAGGAAATGCATGTTTGTAATGATGAGTGGGGTGTTGTGTTTTTCACTTGGCTAGAGGACATCAGTAATTTTCAGCATCATGGATATTTTCAGTATACAACAATTTATCTGGTTGTTTGAGAAAAAAATAGTCTTAACTTTTGGATACCACCATTAATTGTATTGTCAAAATGGTTTTATTAATAACAAACTATGACAATAATTAAAGGTAGGATTTTTGTATGTCACATAAATCTAGGACCTGACTAGATTTTTAATATTTTTGTTCTAATTTTGTATGTTTTGTTCTATATTATTATTGGTGAATGAATAAAAAATGTCTTTGTCCAGACTAGGAATGGAACCAAAGAGGTTAGGCAGGTTACTGCAACTTTTCATATAAAGCTGAAACCTGTACAGCATACTTTTATTTTTTTCAGTTACCATGACATGAACCATTTCTTCAGAGACAGCTAACCTTTTAAATTCAACACCAAGGGCCTGTCAACAGAAGCACAGCTGTCAGGACAGCAGAGAGAAAATATCAGTTATTTTCAGTCTTTTGAAAAAGATCAAATATTATTAAAAGATTTTGAATTTTCAGTCTGTTACAATATTGCTTTCTTAGTGGTAAACCATTTTTTTAATTTAACTTTTAATAGAACTGTTTTAACACATCACAAAGCAGGATTATGTTAAATATTGTTTATTTCTCCATATAATCTACAAAATAGTTTGACAGTTAACAAACATCAGCATAGCAGAAGAATCTAACTCATTTACCATATCTAATGTGTGACAGAATCATGTTTTTTTAATGCTATCAAAACAACTATTTAAAGTGTATTTTACCAAGATTAAACCACATGTTTAAAACTTTAAAAGAACCACTTAATGGCTCATTTATCGAGTACTTGCACATAGTCAATTTATGTCAAATGGTATAGGGAGAATGAAACATGTGCTATTATTATGATATAATTATTAAGATTTCATTAGAAACAACTTTAATAAATTGTTTGACTTTTATTTCTATATAAAAGACAATGGTGTTGATTAATCATTGTCTGCATATTTAAATTTATATGTATTTGTATTTATCTGTCATAAATGCATTTTTCATTCCGTATTAAAATATTTTTGTACATTATAAAGCTGTGTTCTTGCTTAAACACCTTAACATGAACGAAATGGAAAAAGAATAAAATGGTTAGTTATACATGTTTATTATTGTTTGTTTTGACAACATTAATTAAAAAGTATGCTAAAAGCCAGTGCAAGTAAGAGTGTCATCTCTGGATGCAAGATTTAACAGTTTTAAACCCTTGAGCCATGTGGAAAGTTTTCACACTGTAAGAAGAAAAGTTATACTATATAAAGTAAGGACTTAAGCTGGTTGTAAATTAATACAGACACTTGTTAGTTTTAAATCATGAACCCAATTATTTCTTATATTAAGTATTAAATAGTATTTTACTTAGGCCTTGGTTCTGTATTGTTACTTATCCTATGGCTATTAACTCATTCAGTTTAGTTGATGAATAACCCTACTGCAACTAAAACATATCTTTTGTTAAATTGGCATGTTTTTATTTTAGCTAATTGCTGTATGTTTTAAAAACGCACACTGAATCAGAAAAACAAATAAAGCTTATTCCCACTAAATACAAATATATAACTAAAACTATATATTTTTATTTATTTATTTATTTGTTAATACTTTAAACATACATGTATTGTTGTGACTAGTATCTCTGAAATTTGACATGTATATATTGTAAAAAAAAAAACAACTATAGAGAAGTGTTCTGTCAATAAAAATAAACTGCATCAAACATACATAAACAAATCAAATAATGGAGTTTCTACATTTACTCAATTTATAATTAGTGTACTAAAATATATAAACCAGGGTTCCCCTGAAATGAAATGTTAAAACTATATGTAAGCACTAGGTAATCAGCTCTGCATTTCAGTAATGTAGGATATATATCAAAATGAAACACACACCAAGAAGACCACACCTTCAATATTGTTAGTTGTTTTATGTGAACTATTTCTGAAAATGTTCTGTTATAATAAAAAATATGTTTTAACAACTCAAAAGTAATTTTAAATATTGTCTGGAAGAATTCTGGCTCCAAGATGTGTTTAAGTTCCCCTGTACCTTGAACGTCTCAGAGCAACAGGCACAGGCCAGGCAGAGACGTCTCTGGGTCAGTTGATTCATCACTGTTGTCTTATTCCTAAGCAGTATAAAACACAATTTAGTGCATACTCTATAGGAAACAGTATAATCTAATTATACTTGTGTTTAAATATTAATACTTAATTGTGGTTCTTTTTTCTTTCCAATTTGAGATCCCTTCCACGCTTAATCCTTTCCACCATCAGTCTGTGCAGTCTTCCTCCTGTGTCTCCAACCAACGACTTATTTATTTTAATGAAATACTATGTCTTTCTCCGTGCAGTTTTGGCATATACAATCCATAATAAATACTACCAGTTACACAGTATTAGCTATGGAAGTATTTATGCAAAAAATGGCAGCAGAAATTGGGCCCAAATAGGACGTTGTCTATGATTCATTCAGAATTCGGGTTCTTTGTTTACACGTGGTTACGATATGCTTACTTCCGATTCATGGAAAACTAAAAGAAGCAATGAAATCACATACAAAGAAGATATTTACCTTCAATTCATTTTCAAGTTGATTCATTTTCTGTGGCCGTTTTTCTTTAAAATTTTATTTTATTTGTCAGCTTTATGCTATTGTTTTGCATACAAAACCCGACCGAAAGTCTTTCTATTACTCCCGGTGATGGTGCTGCGAAATTGGAAGATATTCGCGCACTTTGTGGAGTCGACGGTCCCGTTACTGTATGTCTATGAAAATAAATTGCATAGCTAGTGGAATACTCGTTGTAATAACATTTGTTTCCCTCCTTTTGCCCCTTAAGTCACTAAGTGAGATTCGTAAGCCGCGTTGTTCATTCATAAATATGCATTTCATGTATATCTGCGTTGCACAAGATATTTATATTAACATATAGTTTAAATAGATTGCAATATTGTTAACATTTGAAGTATGCCTGGACACAATTAACTAGTCTCTTCGACATACATAGTTGTTTCTGTACACGCACTACTTTTTCCAAGGCATTTACTGATCCGCGCGCTCCATTTGGTCACGTGATTCTTTTGTTTTCGGTCGCTATTTTCCTTGGGCAACCTGACTGCTTTTCTTAGACAGAAGAATAATTCTGATTTTTGTGATCGGAAAACACTAGAATCAACCTCAATTTCTTCTTTCGATCCAAAAGTCAACCTGACTGAATAAATGTAAAATTCTTTTGCGTAACGTCTGGCTTAAATTCTTTGCCGAGTGACGATTGTCATGGCATAAAATGATCGCCAAAGTTCGTTGGTAAATCGTTTAACGGGCAGCTATGTTTGTTGACAGTAGAGTATAGATAGTTTCCATGTGATGTCATAAGCACTGATGATACAGTTTAAGGCAGCCATCTTTGACGGCAGAAGCAAATGAAGGCCGAAATATGGAAATATGTGTTGTATCAAACTCCCCACTGTGTTTTTATTGCACAGTGATTTTATTGACAAGATCGATCAATAAGATGTCCAAGGTTAGCAGATAGTGGATCACGTGACTCGGTGGGCGGAGCAATCCAACCGCAAGAGTGATGTTAATTCAGTTTTCTCATATCTTTGGACGGTCTTGCAATCGAGACCACCCACAACAATTCCATAAGAATACTCCTTGTTCAAAAAATGTTTTAACTGAAATCTTTACATGTTACATAAGTTTGTACTTTACAAAAAATGTACATAATTTGGGCACATGAATACAGACTCTATCCTCAAAGAAAAGCACAAACTTAAGACAGTAAAAAGGGCATCAGAATTCACTCAACTACACGACAATGTTTTGTTGTTAAACTTTTGTATTTTGTAAATAGTGTTAAATTATGTTTATTGTTTTCTTTGTATAGGGACGTTCAGATTTGTTTTTAAATATTTAGCCAACCCTAAGAAGGACATGAAATGTTAACAAAATATATCCTTTAGAACTTATTTAGTATTCTAGACACTTCTGTATCAATTGCTTAAAAACACATTAACGCATGTTCAATATCCAGTTTATAAAACAATACAGTGTGATTTTAGTAGTACAATGTTAATGAGTTGTCTACCTAAAATTTGTTTTTATAATACTATCTTGACATTATTACATAATCAAGAATAATAACACCTGATTGGAAGCATTACATATACATATACAATATCATATGCAACTTTAAAGCTGAAGAAATGTTGAAACTTTTAAAGGGATTGTGTCCACCCTGTGCACAATATTGATCAATGCCCTGTCCTAATAACTTTTCCACATTGTTTACGTTTGAAAATCGTGTATGACGCTCAGCTTTTATGAAATATTTAAACAAGTTTTGTATATGTCATATTTCTACCTGTGTCAAACAAAAGCTTCTAAAGGTTTCGGCCCTTCTGATTGGTCAGTGCCATTCTCCACAATAACTACAGTTCTGCCATTAATATTGTGTTTCAATTTAGTAGTTAATCATCTGTAATTGCATGTATAAACCTTTTCTGAAATTGTCCAACGAAAATATGTGCATACAAGGCTAAAGCTGTAGTATTTTATATGAAATTTCTTTTCATAAACACACGAGTCGATGTTAAACGTTCAAAAGGAAGTTATGTTTTGTTCTGTTTAAAAGAACGAAGAAATCAAAAGTAATTCTATCCAACTGTTGTATAAATGTTATTTACACCTAGTGACAATTATTAAATACTCGTTTAACTTGATTACCAGGGGATTACAACACATTTTCAAAGTAAAAAAATGACATAACGATTGGACTTTAGACCCAACAACAGAAACAGAACCTTTCTGATTTAACAAATTAACAAATGATATTTCACATGTACTGACATAATAGAAATGTCTAAGCTTATTTAATTTCTAAACATATTTCCGCAATATAAGAAACACGTTTTCGCTTCATGTGCTGCACATGAATTCCGTCTGTAAACTGTCAGTATTATTTACACCACGTGGCATTCATTCATATAGAATGATTTATCGGCAGAATTATGTGGATACACTATGAAGGGAGCAGCTAACTATGCGTCACTGTGGCTACTCGTTAATCGTGGCTAAATAAACCACATTTGTTATGCTATTTGTTATATATTGAGAATATTGGGGTCGGGTTAGAATGATCATTATCATGGAAATATTCATTTTGATCTAAACCAAAGTATGTTTTACGCATATCATGCATTTTAACTCTCATGTAACCAAAACAGTTTAACACGTATAATTATATCTGTTACTGCAATTACCCTTGGAAAATCTTAAAAAAACGCATGCATTTTATCCTATATTCTTTAAAGTCTGTTAGACTGTCGCCTTACATTCTTGGACGACTTCAAATCTTGTTTTATATTTCTGCATCCCTCCCTGAATGTTTCAGGTGCGGTAGCGACTGGCAGAATGCTGGATGAAATGTAAGTTTTTGTTTGTTAACCATCGTCCTTACCTGCTGGACGAGCTACAGATTAAAGGGAGGTTATAAGAAGTACAAAATAAAGACACCAATTGTTTATATCAATGCAGGAGGCATAAAGAAGGTGAACATATATAATAGTTAGAATCTATACATAATTTTATGCCGTTTAAAATACACCCAGTACAGGAATAAATTGCCAAAAATGTAAAAGTTCTAATAAGTGATAACAGTTCAAATTGAAAGATGGCATCTAATTTGCCTGTCCAATGTTTACTGTCAGGTTGGGGCCTTAATGATATGTCGTGTCGTGCCGAAGGACCAGGGTAGTATTTAACAAGCACTTTAAAATTTCTCCCTCAACTCTAAGTTTTTCTTTCTGTTTTGGCCTTATTTGCTTGCATATTTCAGTAAACACTTAGTTGCTATCACAAATAAATAAATAAATTCTTAAGAAACCCCTTAAGTATCCCCGATCAATACTTAAAAGATAATGTAGGCTCAGTATTTCATTACGTTAAGTATTTCTTAAATATACAAAGTACAAAATATTCAATCTTACAACATATATTATGTGTAAATTCGTCATAGATTTATGAAACCTTGCATGCTAGTTAGTGTAAAGGTTGTCCTTTTATATTGATTTTTTATAATATTCCTTACTTCCATTTACTATCCTAATAAATATTGTCTCATAAGTGGCGAAAGACGGATATGTTGTGATGAGATTTTCATCACATTCTGAGAGGGCATGTTGTTTACACGAGTTTCCTTTTCTACACATTGATGTGTAACATACAAATTTGAAGATTTTAACGCATGTGTAAATACAGACCTATTTCATCGAGACATTGGTAACAGAATCCAAACTTTCGTAAGAAGCTGTATTGTTTCGTTGTGCATGTGATGCTTTCTTGTCCTGGCAAAGAATAAACAAGAAAGTTCGCTTGACTAAAAGTGTTCTTCCGTTTCTAAAAATAGACACGGAAAATTCATGGCCTACAGAGCAACAATATCACATGAATACCATAAAAATAATAAATATTTGTGTAAGAAAGCATTAAGTAAAGGTGTCATTTTGTGTTCAGTGCGCTAACACATAGTAATAGATACAATATCCATGTCGCAAGCGTCAGTATGCCCGAAAAACATGATTCAGTTTAGCATCCCTACGCAAAAATATAGTCTTACATTTAACGATCAACTGTTGAAGGATACTATATTTCGACCAAAACATGATTACATGATATCAGTAAATGTTTCATGTTAGCGCAGTCGGTAGAGAGTCGGCTATAGGTACGGGAGGCCTCGAGTTCGATTCCGGGCCGCGACATACCCAAGTCGTTAAAATGGTAGCGGTATAGCTCCCTTGCTAACGCTCAAACCAATATAAGGGTAGTTCCATGACTGGTTTACCCGAGGTCAGATTAAAGTGACTGGGTGTGGTATTCACGGCATGCTATACACAGTTAAGGCAGCACTATATCTGCTTCAAGAGGACACCATTTGCAGATAACTGAAATACTGCTGGTGGGAGGATAAACCCATAAACACATAAACATAAATAGTAAACGTGACCAAACTCTGCATGTTTTCAGCATCATATGTAAAAAATGCAAAATGCATATAATTAGTTAAATTAGTAAACCTTATGCCCAACCGAACATGAGACAGCTCCCTACGCAAAAATATAGTCTTACGTTTAAAGATCAACTTTTAAAAGATGCATTAACAATTTCAGTAGGCGTGACGTAACCCATTTTCTGCAGGTTCTTCGCATAATAAGTAAAACCTGCAAAATGCATCTTTATCAATGATAAACCCATTGATTAAATAAATTAACATGCTTGCGGATATATTCTGGCCGCTGGCTTAGTGACAGAATATGTTTTAAGTAACAATGCGTCATCGCTTCATGGTGGATACCTCCTGTCCGCTAATATAAATACTATTTTCGAGAAACTTAAAGAAAGAAAGATTTTTAAAATTTGTAGGGTTGCTTGACTTGAATAAATAAAAGCCACGAACTTATTGACCACAAAAAGTCAAATTCAAACATTTAACATCAACCTACGATCAGAGGCGGTAGTGGAAGGGGTCGCTGTAACAGGTCCCAGCGAGTACGATCAGCATCTGCTTGATACAACATCCCAGCCAGTTACCGTCACGTCATCAAGGCGCTTGAAATTCTTTAGTTAACAGTAAAAGCGTGTGTAAGATCATGACTCGGCATCTTAATGTATCATGTAAACAAAGTGAAACATTTTGACTGGAGGAGGCAGTCATAGGCAACGCATTGGAGATTCAATCATTGTGTTATTGTTATTTTTTTAAGTCCGAGCACTCGTAGCGAAAGTAGCACTTGTAATGATTTTAGTAAATCCCCACACATACGTCTTGCGAAAGTGAAACAACAATCGAAATCAAACTACGAATCTGTTGTTTAACGCGTTTTCTGCAAAGATTGGCTCACTTAATACCCGGGTGCAGTTTAACAGTGATAAAATGATGTTTGCAATGTGCACTGCTGAAGGGAAAGACAACCCATTTACCCAGTGTTATCAACAGATATTGCCAGATATCTTCTACTATTCATAGTGGTCTGTACTAAGACGTTTAAGGATGAAAACAATTCCAGGAAATACTGCAGAATCCCAAACATTAGTAAATCTACAAGGAGACGCAGAGTTAATTGTATTATAAACAAATTGGCGTATCTATATCAGTATATGTTAAATACCATTATTAATTAAATCCCATTAAAATGTCTTAATAAAATCAAAAAAAAAGAATCTCATTTTTTTTTCAGACTAACTATTCGTAACTGGATTTCGTGGGGCAAAAGAAAAAGGTCACTGGATCAGATTTTAGTAAAACATTGTGAACTCGGTTGAGTTTGTAACTGGGTCACGTGGGGTAGAAAAGTAGATCTCCTGGTCAAATCTTAGAAAGCCCTTGTAGACACACTAGAGTCCACATTCGTTGTCAAATTTTCACTAACCCTGGCCAGGGTGATTGCCTGCTTAAAATCTTGGATAAGTTTATAACTTGGTCACGTGTGGTAAAGAAGTAGGTCATCTTTTTGAATTTTAGAAGACTTTTGTGAACACGCTACAGGCAGCATTTGTGGCACAATCTTCACTAAACGTGACCAGAGTGTTTGCCTGCATGAAGTCTTCAATGATTTCGTAACTGAACTACGTGGGTTTAAAAAGTAGGTCAGAAGGTCAAATCTTAGAAAAAAAACTTATGAACAAACTAGAGGCTACATTTTTGGTCCAATCTTCACAAACCTTGTGTAGAACATTTGCCTGCATGACATCTTAGTGAGGTTAAGAACTGGATAACGTGGGCAAAACAACTAGGTCACTAGGTTAATTATATGAAAAACGTTGTAAACAGGCTAGATGCAATATTTATGGCCCAATCTTCACTTAACTTTGTCAGACTGTTTGCCTGAGCGAAATCTTAGAGGAAGTCTCAACTTGGTTCAATGGGGTCCAAAAGTATGTTACTATGTCAGATCTAAGAAAACATTGGCGAACACATGAAAAGCCACATTTAAGGCCAAAGTTTTACCAAACTTGGACATGTTTGTCTGCATAAGATCTTGGTTAAGTTTGTAACTGAGTCAGGTGGTATTAAAAAGATGGTCACTAGGTCAAATCTTATAAAACACTTGTGAAAACGCCAGGGACCTCATGTATGACCCAATCTTGAGTAAACTTGGCCAGAGAGCCTGTATTAAATCTTAGATGAGTTCATAACTGGGTCACGTGGTGTCAAAACGTAGGTCACTGTGTCATGTGGAGTCAGTAGATCACTAGTTCAAAGCCTCAAAAATGTTATCGGTCCAGTGGCCACATTAACAGTCCAATTTTCACCACAGATTTCTAAATTAAAAAACAATTAACTAATTGACGCCAGATATGAGCTTACTCAAAGCCCATGTCCTCATGTAAGCGACTAAAGGCCATCACGACCCTCTTGTTTTGCATAAGTTAACACCACAAAAGTTGCATATACAGAAAGAACATAATTCACATTTTTACTGTTCATTAAGTTTATTTGTCATTTTGAGCATTATGTTGTTGTTGTTGTTTTTTTCAATAAAACATTTGGCATTATTATTCCCTCTTGTATTGTTTGTTATGAACAGTCAAGTCATAAGAGTTTGACATAATAAAACTAATAAAGGTATGTCCCCCTGAAATGCAGCTTGAAAATAATGTCGTGAAAGTAATGACTGTAATGACTATAATCTAACCATTGTTACTAAACTAAATTTTCAAGCACTAAACACTGCAGTACCTGTTGCGCGTTGATTTATCTAGGTAAGTAATTTGAGTTAAGGAAATTGGCACGTTCATGGAATACCTAGGAAAGAAAATAATCTTGGCCTTTATGAGACGGAATGTCAACCTAAAATCTGGGGCCGTCTTCACTTAGCATATTAAGTGTAAGGAACACAAATAAGAGAAAACTTACAGTTGAGGAAAAACTTAAATTGTAAATATGCGTTGTGTATATCTCACCAGAATACAAGCTAAACTTTCATTTCTTTTCCTTATCTGTTAAGTGAAATCTTAATTGGCATTCACATAATATTTTGTCTTAAGAAATAACAAAAATATAACTGATCCACACTTAAAGGATAAGGGATGTAGATAGGTTATGTTAAGTATTTCTTAAATATACACTTTACAACTTGCAAGACAACATAAGTGAAAAAAACATGGGTGTTTGACAAAATAGCAGTTCAGTTTACACATGTATTGTTTTAAAGAATGTATTAAATAATGCTCCTTTATAGAATTTATTTTCATTTTCCTTTTAATTTAATTTATTTTTATAATGTCATAATATGGTATGATAATGTATTTAACATATGTTGTAAAATCACTTTGTCTACTTTTAAGTGATTTTATTCTCACATATGTTTGTTTATAATACTAATTGAAAATGATGAAAACGGGCATATAAAACAGACAAATTTCAACGAGACTATGATTGCCGTGTGAAAATCTCGTCGTAAGAAGCCTGTTTTAAGTAGACAGCTTGTATAGCAACGGTGGATAAATCACACTCAAGTTTTTATTTCAGTCAATTAGTTTGCATAGCAACGGTGGATAAATCACACTTAAGTATTTACTTTAGTTAATATTTGCGTAAGGAAACAGTTTCGGTGCTTTGTGGAGTTTTTAGTAAAAGAGATCTTTTTCCATTAGGTAAGGGTATATGAAATTGGCAATTAGAATGAATACGTAAGGTTCATAAAGACTGCATCTAAACTAAAACCGACAACCGTAACATTTCCAGCAAAAAAGCAGGCATATATCATCAAAACAGCACAGCGTTGTCCATTGAATTAGCTGGCATTTTCTTTAAAATGGCTTAAATAGGTAAGGACAAGTATGTTGATTTTGACAAAGAGCCAGTTTTTATTTTGTGTGCTTTGTGTATTTTTAAAAGCGTCATCATTATAATAGAAATCACAGAATGAATAGTGTTATCCAATAATATTATATCTTTATAGGCACAGAGATATGGACACAGTTACATCTGAGGTGTCCCTGGATGCTGAACAGGGTGGAAACAACTATATTATGGATACAGAGACTTTACCAGGAACTTCAGGCAATACAGGTTTCGTATAAATATAATCTTTATTAGAAGTATGAATCTGAAATAATTTTTGACAAATGTTAGTAAACAGTTATAACATCGGAAATGTTTCCATGCCACACAATTTAGCCGTCAAAAGTGACATATAATAATGCAATAACATCACCTTTACAAAGAAACACACACACAAACACACATGTATACACACCGTGAGCTGTTGTAGTCGCCGCCTTAGTCCCAGCTGACATGCATTTAGAAATACCCGGAAATGTCTTTACTACTTTGATTCACTGTATACACTGAAAGCCAGAAGATATATGCATGGGAATGGAAATCTAATGTAAACATGGAAACACTACATGTGCATCTAGTAAAAACACCACAACAATGTAAAAAACATTCACCTTTATTTTGTGAAACCATCACAATGAAAAGCCCTTATACAAAAACATGTACACCTTAAACAAAACTTTTCAATTCAATATCATCATTATTGTACCTTTTTCAACTTTATTCTTTCCCCTTTTTGCTGCATGTTTTTATTTTCAAAATAAGTTTTTTTACTTCTTTTAAAATTAAATTAATTTCTCCTATCACACCATGCAAAGTAGAAAAAATAGACTTTAAGGTGGTACTCGACAGTTTACCTATATGACACACATCTAACAATATATTATCCCTGTTTGGGAAAGTTACATGTATACGTAATTTCTGCATAAGCTTACTTTGTTGTCTAAGCAAAGACGATTTTGAAAAATACTTCAATTGTAAGAAGAAAATCGCTTTAGCTGTCCAATTTTAAAATCTACAAATTATTCCGATGGTGATTTCCATAGAAATGAATATTGACGTTGCAGCGAATGGAATACTACCTAATATGGAGCAACATTACGTTATTGAAAAACGGGATATTAGTTATTATCATATAAATATGCATTTTAGGTAAAACAAAATGTGTTCTTTTAATTAAAGAAAATAATAAGACAGCATGCATTAACTTCACATGAAATAAAAAAAGATTAAGACGTTAATAATATGTGTTTATATATTTTACCTCATGTATGAACATAACGTGAGCTAATTAATCAAGCTTGTCCATCGTTTATCATTGGCCATTAGCCTGTGAATAATTAATAGCCGCATTTCTATTCCAACTTCATTTAACTCTGTAAGAATGTCACCTTAAATTCTTGGACAATACCAAAGATTGTGTTGAATTTCTGCATCCTTCCATATAATGTTTCAGGTGTAGCAATGACTGACAGAATGATGACAGAAATGTAAGTTTGTTGTTTTTGTTATTCACAATTATATATGTTACTATATGTTTCACTATCCTTATGTCTGGTATTGGAACATCTACAGTTCACAGGGAGTGTATAAAATAAGTTTTACACAGTGCCCCAGTTGTTTATATAAATTCTGAATCCATGAAGGAAGTGATTTCATCTTTCATCGAGACAGTAGAAACAGCGCCTCATCCTTCGTAAGAAGCTCCTTAAAATAGACATAAAAAGTACATGCATAGCAATGGTAGAAACAATACCCTTATACTACAATTAAATTAGTATTCACTTCAGCAATGATTGCGTATAAAAGCATTTAATCTGCATTGTGAATAAACCTTAATTAACGGAGACATTTATCACTTAGGTGCGCTTATTTGGGTTACATAAATTGCCGTATTGAGGGAATAATTACCGTCCTTAGTGAATACTTCCTCAGACTGATAGTTGATAAGGTCACTAAGATGTTTGACAAAAACAAACATACTTAGACATACTGAGACGAAATGTCAACCTAAAATCTAAGGTCATTTTCACTAAGCACTAAAAATAACCAAAACAATTGACGAAAAACTTAACAGTTGAGGGAAAACTTCAATCTAAAAGGCTTTTGGAATAACTTCTCAGATTGCTGAGATTTTCCTTAATTTCTAAAAATCGGACGTACTTTCCTTTATATATTACGTAAAATATTAAGTGGTGTTCTCAAAATATATTGTCTTTACAAATCAATTATGCCAGATGTACACTTAAAAGTTTATGCTGAGTACATATGTCCTATCAGTTTCTCAAACATACACTATGAGCTAACAAGCATGGACATTTGGAGAAAACAGCTCTGCAAATACATCGTTTTAATGAATCATTAAATAACATTATTGTTCTAAACTTGTTTTCATTTTCCTCTTAATGTCGTTTCCACTTAGAATGTCATAATCGTGGGTATGTATGGTGTGATGATGTATACTCATTTCTCAAAGTTTCGTAAATGTTTTTTAGCTATACACAAACGATAAGGTTGATTTTTGCAAACTTTGCTTAGAAAATAATTTTTTATCTTGAGGTCGGTTTAAATGGGCATCCAAACGAAAGAAACCAATCAACTTGAAATGGTTGCATCACTGTGAAATTAAACAAAATAAATTAACGCATTCATACGGATTCATCAGAAAATACTTTTTTCAGGTAATTTATCTGGTGTTAAAAGCAAAGCCACATTTGTATTTATTTTTATTGTGTTTGAGTTTAATGCTTGCTATAGTTTACAGAGATGCTTAGTAACAGGACACATAATTCACAGCTCAAGGGGCGACTTAAGAGCATTTAGAGTGTTGGAAAATGTACTAAGCATATTTTGTATAAAACAATACAGTTTAATTTAATATGAATTTTCCTCCCACACAGTGATATGTATAGTTCTAATTTTAAGATGAAAACACACGTTTAAATACAGCTGATAACGATGAAAACAACGTCTCAATCTAGCCATGTTAGTTTCGCGTGTTTACTATCGCACGTGCTCCACACTAAGAATAAACATCAAAGGACGTGCGATTTAAATTTGTTTGCATTTCATATTTAAAAAAGACAGTCTGCATGGCAACCCTGGATAAATTTCACTTAATTTACCTATTTACTTTAGTTCATATTTGCATAAGGAAACAGTTAAGGCGCTTTGTGGATAAGCATTCAGGACAAGGGATCTTTTTCCATTAAGTAAGGGAATATGAAATCAGCAAGTTGAGTGAATACGTAAAATGCTTCTTGAAACTGCATCTAAACTAAAACCGACAACCGTAACATTTCTAAACAGAAAGGAGGCACATATCATTAAAACAGCTCAACTTTGGCGATGGTTGGCATTAGGTGGCAATATCCAACCTGGCCTAAATAGATAAGGGTCATTATGTGTGTTTTCGACAAAAAGCCAGTTTTCCTTTTATTTAAAATAAATCTAGAAGATATTGAGAAACTGTTTTGCTTTGCGTATTTTATTTTTAAACATTATAATATGAATCACAGAATATATTCTTAATCCAATGATATTTATTGTTGCAGGCACAACGGCGAGGAAATACCGGATGAAGGAAACAACTCTGTTATGGAAACACAGACTTTACCGGCATCTTCAGGCAATATAGGTTTCGTACAAATATAATCTTTATTAGATATATAGATCTGAAGCATATATTTCAGACAAATGTTTAAAAAAAGTTTAAACATCGGCAGTGTTTTTCTTCCACACATTTTAGCCGTCAAAAGTGCCATATAATAATCCAATAAAATCATCAATTTACAACGAAACACACACACACCTTGTTTACACCTCTTGAGCTGTTGTAGTCGCCACCTCAGTCATTTTCTTCCAGCTGACATGCAGTGCCCATGTACACCTACCCGGAAATATCTTTACTACACAGAATCAATTTATACACAAAATCTAAGCAACAAGATATGTATATGGAAATGAAAATCGGATGTAATAATGGAAACACTACACGCACATCTAGTAAAACCACTGCAGCAATAAAAAGACTTCATTTAGTGAAAACTTTAAAGTGGTATCCAATAGTATACCTATGAGAAACACATCAAACAATATATTATCGATGTTTTGCAAAGATATACGTAATTTCTGCATAAGTGTACACGTTTGTCTAAGCAAAGACGATTTCGAACAATACCTCCATTGTAAGGCAAAACAAAAATATGAAATAATCGCTCTAATTGTCCATTCTTTTTAAAATCTACAAAAAAATCTGGGGATTTCTGTTAAAATAAATATCGATGTCGCAGCGAATGCCAATGATAGTGACATAATTGATGTCAAATTAAGTGGTCACGTGGCACTCTTAGTTTTAAAAATGTTTATTGTGTATCGTAGCTCAGGTGAGTAATTATGCCGAGTCTTATGATTTATTTCTTGTTATGAATTATTTATGAATATTGGCAAGAGGAAAATGGTCCAAACTGTCTGATATTACCTTTACTAGAATGGGACTAAATCAAAGGGTATGTTTCCTTTTAATGTTACATATTGTACCGGTGAGTTGTAACAACTAATCAAATCTGGAGTTTTCTGTCCGACTTACCCCTTTAGACTTCCATATATTTTGTAAATTCTTTCCGTTAGTTTTGAAAGATCAGCGTGCGTATTTTCTAAGTTTGTTCTTCGGGCGTACCAATAGTTTATATTCTAGAAATAGAATCAAATAAGAGATGCTTGACTTAAAGTTCTTGCTTTATGGGCTGCTTGTAGATGTCGTTGCTTATGTTTGAGTTGTCCTGTATCACCACCCACATGAAATCAGAGGGTATAAATCCTATCTCTGTATTTATATCATAGCTTGAAGTTTTTAGATCCAGCTACTGGACTATTAGGTCCGATTGACCAAATAATATGGACAAAGTAATCATTTAAACAAGATATACATTCTGTTACTAAAAATGATAAAAAAGTTAAGCTCGTTTAGATCTACCGCTAGGTTTTAATTTGCTTTGTCCAATCTGTTGTCCATGTTCGTCCAAAGTTGCATTTCTACATCTTTTACAAATAACAGGTATCCGTAAACACGTTATTCTAAGTTCGCCTTGTTTACGATAAGCGCTGTAGTGTTACTATTTTTATTGCTTTAAAATCCATAAAGCTATTATGATAAAAATAGCAGCTCTGAGCTATCTTTATAATTATTTATGTCAGTATTTACAACAACAACAACAACAACAACAAAAACAATTAGGTATTTCTAGAATTGCCGCTTGTCTTTATGTGGACGCCGGGTCTAGAATCGCCTCCTGTCCTTCTGGGGGAATGGGATCTAGAGTCGCCGCTTGTGCTTCTGGGGAGGCGGGTTCTAGAGTCGATGCTTGTTGTTCATTAGGTAGGATGCAGCATGAGCTTGATCTCCGTCAAGGTATGGATAACTCACAATGCTACAGTTGAAATCGTCTGTCTTGTCATAGATGTTAGTAGAGACTTTGTTATTGCCAATAGCGATCTCAATGTATAGAAATGCTCATTTAAATTATTTGAGAAAAGAAAGGATTATCTATAGTTAGAATATCCTCCAGATAGCGTGACGTTAAATTGAAATCCTTAATAGTGTGGCTTTTATTAGAAGGGGATAAAGTGAACATGAAATCACGTTCAAAGCAGTATAAAACAAATTTTCAATTAGTGGTGCACAGTTGGTTCCCATAGGAATACCAATTACTTGTCTAAATAAAGTGTCACTGTATTTATTGTAAGTAATTTCTAATAGGAGACATAGAGCTTCAAAAACATCCGTAAAAGTTCACATAGAAAACTTTTCTAAGAAAATGCTGGTAAAAAGGGCATTACTCTCATTACATGCAATGTATCGACGTTGCTGCGAGCAATTGTTTTGTCAATGAGAGCAATCAATTTGGTCTTAACAAAAATCATGAGGTAAAGAAGTGTAGAGAAATCGTAAGTATGAACTGCGGAACAATGAAAGTTTAAAGTACGTAACTTGAAGAATTTTTAATATACCAAAAATGTTTATTCCTAAATTTTCATACACTTTTTGACAATATTTAACAACGTGATTACAAATGGCTGTAAGGCAAGAAGTAAGTAGTTTTGATATGTGAGTGCTGGTGCAAGAGCTGAAATTAGCTATTAAACGTAACTTGTATGATGCGTTGTGAAGCTTAGGAATCCAGTACAGTGAAGTTCTTTTTGTCCTGGGTGAAGGGTGGTTGGAGTTGCTGCTTGTCCATCTGTTGGGCACTGGGTCTAATTTCACCGCTTTTCCTTCTGCTTGGAGGGGAGCTTAAATTGCTGCTTGTAGTTCTATTGATCTGGGGTCTAGATTCGCCGCTTGCCCCGAGGGAAGGGTGGTTTAGAGTCGTCGCTTGTCTTTATGCAAGAAGCGGACATAGAGTCACCGTTTGTGTTTCTGTTAGTAGGGGGAACTAGGGTCTCTCATTGTACCTCTGGGGAAGAGTACTCTTGAATCGTCACGTGTCCTTCTGGAGAAAGGGTCGTCAATAGTCGCCATTTGCTCGTCCGGAGACCCGGGTATCTAGAGTCCCAGCTTTACTTTCTGGTGACGCAGGGTATGGAGTTGCAGTTTCTCCTTCTCCTTCTGTGGTGAGGAGATCTAGAGTCGTTCATTGTCCTTCTGAGGAAAATGGCGTCTACAGGTCCTGCTTGTCCTCCTGGTTACATGGGGTCTAGAGTCGCCGTTTGTTCTTCTGTGGAAAGGTAGTCTATAGTCGCCACTTGTCCACCTGTTGTCGTAGGTATAGAGTCTACGCTTGTCCCTTCGGTTACGTGGGGCTAGAATTGTCCTTCTGATAGGAAGGAGGGGTATCTAGAGTCGCCGCTTGTCCTTCTAGGAAAGGGGCTCTAGAGTCGCCGCTTGTCATCTGGAGGAAGGGTGTTTCAGCGTTACCGTTTGACGAGGGGCATTTAGTCGCCGCTTGTCAACTGTTGACATGGGGTCTAGAATCGGCGCTTTTCGTTATAGTGAACTCGGTGTCTAGAGTCGCTGATTGTCCTTTTGATTACGTGGAGTCTAAGTCGCCGTGTGTCCTGAGGGAACTGAGGCCAATGATCGTCTCTTGTCCCTCTAATAACGCAGGGTCAAGAGTCTCCGCTTGTCCTTGTGAGGGAGGGGGTCAACAGTCGCCGCTTGTTCTTGTGGGGAAAGGGTGATGTAGAGTCACCGTTGACCCTCTGCTGACGGAGGGCAAGACGTCGCCTCGTTTCCTTCTGTCAAAGTGGGAAATAAAGTCACCTTTTGTTCTTTTAGGGTACGTGGTGTTTACCCTCTCCGCTTGTCCTTCTAATTGTGAGAGAGATCTAGATTCGCCGCTTATCTTCTGGTGGGAAGGCATATTGCGTCGCCGCTTGTCCTCCTGGTAGGTTGTTCTATAGTTGCCCCTTGTCCCTCTGATGACGTGGGGTCCTAAAGGAAGGGTGGTCTAGAGTCGTCTCTTGCCCTGTGGGTCGCAGATTTTCTCGAAGTATTGGGTGGTCTAGAGTCGTCTCTTGTCCTTCTGCGGGGAGGGCTACTAGAGTCGCCGCTTGTCTTTCTGCTAGGTGGGTGGTCTAAAGTCTCCTCTTGTCTTCTGAAGTAAAGTTGCTCTAGATTCGCTGTTTGTCCTTCTGATTACGTGTAGTCAAGAATTGTCGCTTGTCCTTCTGGAGGGAGGGCAGTCCAAATTCGCCATCTGCAATTCTGGAGATGCATGGTCTAGGGTCGCTGCTTGTCCTTCTGGTGACGTGGGGTCTAAAGTCGTCACTTGTCCTTGTGGGCGAGAGGAGTATAGAGTCGCCGATTGTGCTTCTGGAGGGAGAGTGGTCTAAAGTCGCCATTTGCCATCCTCGTGACGTGTGGTCTAGAGTCGATGCGTGTCTTTCGGGTGACACGGGGTCTAGAGTCGTCCATTGTCCTATTAGAAGGAGTGAGTCTAGAGTCGCCCCTTATCCTTCTAGTTACGTAGGATCTTGAATCGTCGCTTTTCCTTCTGTAGGGAAGGGAATCTTGAGTCGCCTTTTATTTTCTCTATGCGCCTGGGTTCTTGTGTCGCCACTTGTCCCTCTGGGTATGCATTGTCTAGAGTGGCTGCTCGTCCTTCTGGTCTAGAGTCGCCGCTTGTCCTTCTAGTGGAAGAATGGACTAGAGTCTCCGTTTGTCCTTTTGTTGACGTGGCGCATAGAGTCACTGCTTGCCCTTCTGTTGACGTGGAGTCTAGAATCGACGCTTGTCCTTCTGGGTGAGGCGGTGTCTACATCGCCCCTTGTCATTCTGAGGGTGGAAGAGTGTTCTAAAGTCACCAATTGTCGTCAGGTGGGAGGGGGTCTATAATTGCCTCTTTTTCTTTTTGTGACGTGAGGTATAGAGTCGCCCCTTGTTTTTCTAGGGGACGCGAGTCTAGGGTCACCACTTGTCCTTCTGAGGGTGGGAGAGGGGTCTAGATCCGCCGCTTGAGTCTTCGCTTGTCCTTCTGGCTGGAGAGGTATCTAAAGTTGCCGCTTGTCCTTCTGGGGAGAAAGATGTGTTAAGTTGCCCCTGGATCTTTATTTGACACGGTGTCTAGAGTCGACGCATGTCCTTCCAGCGGACGGGTAGTGTAGAGTCGCCTTTTTTCCTTCTGTTAACATGGGTTATAGAGTCGCCACAATGTCTTTCTTGGGGGAAGGGAGTCTAAAGTCGCCGCTTGTACTTTTAATAACGTTATGTTTTGAATCGCCACTTGACTTTTTGGGGCGTGGGTCTAGGGTTATCGGTTGTCCTTTAGGTGACGTCGGGTTTTGAGTAGCCCTTGTCCTTCTGGTGACCTGGTGTCTAGAGTCGCAACTTTTCCTTTTGAAGGTGGAAAAGAGGCCGAGACGCACCGTTTGTTTTCTGATGTGAGGGACTCTTGCCCTTCTGTTGACGTGGTGTATAGAGTCGCCACATGTCCTTCTGAAAAGGTGTCTAGAGTCGCCGCTTGTCCTTTTAGTAACGTGGGATTTTGAGTGACGGTTTGTTCTTCTAGTGACGTTGGGTCTAGAGTCGCCGCTTGTCCTTCTTGCGACTTAGCGTTGATAGTCGCCGCTTTGTATTTTATTGTGACGTTGGGTCTAGAGTCGCCACTTATCCTTTTATGAAAACTGCATAGCAAACTGGTAATTGGTATAAGTAAGAACTAAGCCTGAGGTAATTCCTGTTAGTGTTATCTTCACTATATTTTTTCCAATGTGCTGTAAATAGGCTTGCTAAAGGACTTCGGGTGGTCAGTTTGGTCGTTCTAACTCAATAACCCCTACTATTGATCCTGTGTCCAACGTCGATACCACAGACGCTGACACTTTCATAGACTAAATAATTTCCCGTCAATAAAATACAACTTTCCTGCTATAATTAATGCAGTATTAAAATAACTTAGTTTGCATCTGGTAAATTCTGTTAAACAGTTATGAATGGTTTGTTAAAACTTCACTGTACTTTAAGCAGATTTAATGCGAGCATGTTTACTTCAAGTAGTTTTAATACACCTTATTACAACGTCTTTCTTGTGTGTTTTTATGAGTGTGGGTCTGGAGTCTGGTTGTTCCTCCATCTGCCCGCCCGATGGTTCGTCCGTGTATATGTCCGTCTTCTCGTATACACATTTTCTTCGTCACCCAGAACTTTTAATAAAACTTCCCAAATCCCTTTAGTTATATGAAAAAATGTGTACATGCGCAAGTTTTCGTTAAGATCCGATTAACAATAACATGAGTTATTGCCCCTTTTAACGATATGCCAGATATTGATTTAATAGAAGATTAACAAACAGGAAGCAATGTGGTGTATTCATTAGCTCTTGATTCTGAACGTTAAGTGCGGGTTAAAATCTGTGTTCAAACGTAATAAAACAGATATAGTATTGTCTCTTAATGGCATAAATCCCTGTCCCTATTATTAAAACGTATCTGTTTTCAATAACTCGACCCTAGAATTTGAATAATTCAAAATTAAAGAGAGGTAGGTATTTTGCAGGGTTTCAGTAAAATCTTATATTCTGTATGTAAGACATGTTAAAATTATTACTATTATTTGAAGATTAAAGTAATTTTGTGCATAATTCGTTTTATGATTAAATAAGGGCATTTTCTTCATTTAGGTAGTTAGATCTCTTGACTTGCTATCTGGCAGAGGCATTTCATATCCAGATCAGCCATCTTTTGACTGCTAATTTGAGAGATTTAAGCAAATAGCACTGTTTTTTCACTGCAGCTGTTGTTGGCGAAAGCGTCCTTGCAGACCGCCTCCTTGAAATGAGAGTAAACGAACCGGTTGAAAGTAGAGATGAGTCAGCGAGCATTCTACAATCAAATCTTTTGACAGAACAACGTAGGCATAACGAGATGCCACCAGGAATCGGTTATATCGATTGTCTTATTTTGTATGCAGAGGTTGACAGAGATGATGCCGTAAAATTCAAAAAGCACCTCATAAACGATATCAAGATAAAGAAGCATGGTCCCGTGGTTGCTCTTCTCTATGATGATCCGAAATTGAGGTCACTTTCTGAAAGCAAAATACAGTATTTACAAAAGGTCGTTGAACTAAGCACATACAAAATGCTCTACGTGACAAAAAATTTTGTTGAAGCCAAGTGGGAAATTTTTAAAACTGAGGTGTGTATCGTGCAAACCATCGAAAATAAGGAGATGTCATGGTCTGTCGTGCCTGTTTTCCCTCAAACAAACGAAACATTTAGTGTCCCAGGTGTCCTTAAAAGGTTAGTCGGTTTCCACTACAAAGAAAATGACGAGCATTACAAAGAAAGCTTGACGAGTCTAATCGAGGCTCGAGTAAAGATACGGGTGAAACGAAATCAAAGTCTAGTTGAAGAACAGCAGCAAAGAGCAGATGAAGAAATAGTTGATAGCCATCCTCAACAGGACGCCTTCATTCAGACTAGTGGTCAGACTCCGGGTGCATCTGCTGGAATTCAGGAGACTAATACTATCGCAGGTATTTATGCACCGATAAACTTCATTTAAAGGCATATATCGTCGTAGAAATACAATCAAGCCCGTAGTCTAATATCACGTAATAACACTGTATGTGTTTAAAATTTATTTCTCATTCTAAGAATTGTTTTTCTTTGTATATAAATATTAAAGCTTTGATATTTCTCCTTGGTATTAATAAAATGTGGATTCATGATATCATATAGTCTGACAATTTTATGTGTAAATTTTAAAGTAAAGAGCTACAGAGTGAAGGAAAATTGGTGGATTATATGGTGAACATGTGCATTTCATGCTTTGTTTCCATCCTTACTACCCTTGGTACTTTGCTGAACATTGTAAACTATTACAAATGTGATTTTGTTCACTAATTTTAGTTGTTTTTTTAACAAGATCAATGCAGTAGATATAAATAAAGCAAATTTTTCTTTACAAATCTACTCATATAACAATTGCATGACAAGTGACTATATGCTACACTCGGATTAAAGCACAACACAAGGACATCCGGCAATCAAGTGAAAAATATGTTTTGGCAGACCCCGCAATATAATCTCTTATATACATAAAACTGTGATGCTTTACTAAGAATTAAATTTATTGTTGTTGCACGAATATTCAGTCCGCTGATGTTTAAATACAAAAAAAACTTTTAATACGATTTGAGTTGTACGCATACTAGTATTTATTTATTTTCTTAACCTCTTTTCTAAATAATATAAGGAATTCTTTCCAATAAGAACCACAAGGTTTTGCTTCATGGAGGAGCCAGATTTTTATCAAATACCCTCTACAATACAATGCAAAAAGTGTCATTTCGTTCTGTAGACAAAGTAGTTGGACGTGTTTAATCAGCTGAAAAAACAACAATTAACTTTTACTTTTACATACATTGTTTATAAGATTAGTTCATAGAACTTAACTTAATGTGTGTGGTTATACATTGTTTTATTGGTTTATTTTGTCGACACTACACCCCTGGGATCTGAATCTAAACGCAGATTACAAACATGATAGCCGCATACAATATTACAAAGAAACCTTTAAAGCTGAAGAAATATTGAAACATTTAAGGAGATTGTGTCTATTCTGTGCACACATTCTATTAATGTTGCGTCATAATAACTTTTGCCATAATATTTATGTTTGAAAAGTGTTTGACGCTCATCTAGTATGGATGTTTTTTAAACAAAATTTGAATTTGTCATAATTCTACCTGTGACATGCACAAGCTTCTTACATTTTCGGCCCCTTCTGATTTTAAAGTGCCATTCCCTAAAATATGCATTTCTGCCATTTATATTTTGTATCAAGTTCGTAATTTATCATCTGCATTTTTATGTGTAAACCTATTCTGAAATTTTCCAATGAAGATGTATGCATACAAGGCTAAAAATGTAGTATTTTATTTGAAATTTATTTTCATAATAGTCCATGTTTGGCACTTAATTTTCAGGGAATTCTGAAATATTTCAGGATGCTTTTGATATTTGGGAAACACATTTGCAAAATCTTCGTGCAGTAATTTGGCAAAAGATATATATTAAAACAGAAAATGAGAATGACTTAAAATATAAGAATCAATATATTTAGTGCTGACGCTTGTATACCTTTCAAGTACAAAGTATTTACACATTGGGTTATTCAGTTTATATGTTACTTCACACATTGCAAACACTGAACATTGAATACTATAATGTCATCGGAATTTTGCTTGTAAGTGCATTTTCCGCCATATTGTTTTGGCTAGTTATCGCAAGGGAGATAGGTATGTATGGTAAAAACTGAAAAAAGTGACAATTTTGTTTAAGGATATTGATTAAAAGATAAATGCTTGGACATTCTTGGACATTCTTTTCTAAATATCTTGTTAATCCAATAAAGTTAAACTCATCACTAAGAAACTGTCAAAAATTCTCCTACCATAAATAAAAATAAAGCAAAATAAAAATAACAAAATCAACATTCCATTTTTTAGATTTAAAAATAGAGAAATAAAAACTTAAAAGACTCCTCTCTGAAAAGGCATTTTAATTTGAAACCATTTAATAGTATTGAAAATAAACATTTATTTACAACTACACTCATTCAAAAAATCCACCTTTCCTATGTTTGGGTCCCGTTACCATGGAAACCATCGATCTGGGATACATAGTTCTTCTTTGAGTTTTGCTTACCTTCACAAGAATTCTATTCTCAGAAAGTTTAAGCAAAATCTGTGACTTAACATGGGCAACATTTTCTGGTGGTTATCGATAATTGCTATCAATTTATCAATTTTTAGAAGACCTAAACAATATTTGACCATTAATGAAGGACAATAATAAGGTCTGCTGACTGATACATGTGAAAAAAGATTAACTACGAAACGGATTGAAAATTCAAATGTCTAATGAATATCCAAAACAATGTTTAAATAAGAGAAGTGATGTGTGGACATCACGTTTACTGCGTTTGCATCAAAACCAATAAAATTGTCCAGACATTCCCAAGATTTGATGCATTCTCAAAAATTAAAAAATTAAAATTTCATAGTCATCCTACAATAAATATATACCGAGTACCTACCGAAAACAGAATAACACAACGTAATTGGAATAGTGAACCTTAAAAATGGAAAAAAAAATTGGATATAATTAAATCATTTTTGGTCGTACGTGTGCTGCTGGCAAATATACAATGATTCTCGGGAGGATGAGATGCGCATGCATTTAATCGTAAGGGTTATAGCCCTATTTAATATGCTATGGAAATACAGCCACATGTAGCATTTTACCTTTGGGCTGTTCTAGTAATTAAACTTCTTGGTTAGTAACGTCAACTTAAACTCCTAGCGTATCATACAAAACTACAGCAAACAGCATATGCACTTTCAGTTTGCCTCGTAAATTTGATATGTTTTAGTTAACTGAGATAACAACGTCCATGCTTTACTCTAGCCCAAATAATTATACAAAAAAGACATGTAATACACGAGATCCAGATTTTCTGCCACTTTGGATCATTCGACAATTCGATGTAAAACGTTCAAAAGTAAGTTTTTTGTTCTGTTTAAAAGAACGAAGAAATCAAATGTTATTCGATTCAACTGATGTATAAATGTTATTTACACCTCGTGACAATTATTAAATACTCCTTTAACTTGATTACCTGGGGATTTAAACACATTTTCAAAGTGAAAAAATGACATAACGGTTGGACTCTAGAGCCAACAACAGAAACAGACCCTTCCTGATTTAACAAATGATATTTCACATGTACTGACAAGATAGAAATCTCTAAGCTTGACATATTTCCGGAATATAAGAAGCACGTTTTCGCTTCATGTGCTGCAAATGAATTCCCCGTGTAAACTGTTGTCAGCATACATTATTTACACCATGTGCCGTTCATTCATATATAATGATTTATCGGTTGAATTATGTGGATACACTATAAAGGGAGCAGCTAACTATGCGTCACTGTGACTACTCGTTAATCGTGGCCAAATATACCATATTTGTTATACTATATGTTTTATATTAAGAATATTGGGGTCGGGTTAGAATAATCATTATCATGTAAGTATTCATTTTAATCTAAACCAAAGTGTGTTTTATGCATATCATGCATTTAACACACATGTAACCAAAACAGTTTAACACGTTTAATTATATCTCATTTTACATCACAAGAAGATCACGGGAGCTAATAAATCAAGCTCCTTCATCATTTGACATCTACAATTAGCTTGGAAAAACTTAAAAACCGCATGCATTTTGTCCTATATTCTTTAAAATCTTTCAGATTGTCGCCTTATATTCTTGGACGACTTCAAATCTTGTATTATATTTCTGCATCTCTCCCTAAATGTTTCAGGTGCGGTAGCGACTGACAGAATGCTGGATGGAATGTAAGTTTTTGTTTGTTATTAACTTTTAGCAATCTTCCTTACTTGATGGACGAGCTACAGTTTAAAGGGGGGTTATAAAATAAGAAGTACAAAATAAAGACCCCATCAAGTAAGGACGAGCTATAGTTTAAAGGGGGGTTATAAAATAAGAAGTACAAAATAAAGACCCCAGTTGTTTATATCAATGCATGGGGCATAAAGAAGGTGAACGTACATTATAGTTAGAATCTATACATAATTTTGTGCCGATTAAAATACACCAAGTACATGAATAAATTGCCAAACAGGTAAAAGTTCTAATTAGCCATAACAGTTAAAAGCTGGCATCCAATTTGCCTGTCCAATATTTATTGTCAGGTTGGGGCCTTATTGAAGGACCAGGGTGGTATTCACCAAGCACTTCAAAATTTCTCCCTCAACTATAAGTTTTTCTTTCTGTTTTTGCCTTATTTTCTTGCATATTTAAGTAAACACTTAATAAACACTTAAGTATCCCCGATCAACACTTAAAAGATAATGTATGCTCAATATTTCGTTACGTTAAGTATTTCTTAAATATACAAAGTACAAAATATACAATCTCACAACCTACATTATGTGTACAATCGTTACGGATTTGTGAAACCTTGCATGCTAGTGTGCAGGTTATCATTTTATATTGATTTATTATATTCCTTACTTCCATTTACTATTCTAATAAATATTGTCTCATAAGTGGCGAAAGACTGATATGTTGTGATGAGATATTCGTCACATTTTAGAGAGCATGTTGTTTCCACGAGTTTCTTTTTCTACACATTGATGTGTAACATACAAATTTAAAGATTTTAACGCATGTGTAAATACAGACCTATTTCATCGAGACATTGGTAACAGAATCAAAACTTTCGTAAGAAGCCGTATTGTTTCGTTGTGCATGTGATCCTTGCATGTCCTGGCAAAGAATAAACAAGAAAGTGCGCTCGACTAAAATGTGTTCTTCCGTTTCTAAAAACAGACATGGAAAAATACATGGCCTGCAGAGCAACGGCGGCAACAATATCACATTAATACCATAAAAAAGGAATTCCCTTAAGAAAATATTTGCGTAAGGAAGCATAAAGTAAAGGAATAATTTTGTGTTCAGTGCGCTAACACATAGTAATAGCTACACAATCAATGTCGCAAGCGTCAATATGCCCGAAAAACATGATTCAGCTCAGCATCCCTACGCGCAAATATAGTCTCACATTTAAAGATCAACTTTTGAAAGATGTATTACATATTTCAGTGAACGTGACGTAACTCATTTTCTGTAGGTTATTCGCATCATAAATTAAACCTGAAAAATGCATCTCTTTTGATCTTTTTGATTAAACCCATAGATTAAATGTATGAACTTACTTGCGGGTGTATTCTGGCCACTGGCTTAGTGTCAGAATATATTTTAAGTAACAATGCGTCATCGCTTCATGGCGGATAGCTCCTATCCCCTACTGTATATACTATGTTCGAGAAACTAAAAGAAAGAAAGATTTTTAAAATGTGAAGGTTTGCTTGACTTGAATAAATAAAGACCACGAACTTATTGACCACAAAAAGTAAAATTAAAAGGTTTAACATCAACCTGCGATCAAAGGCGGTAGTGGAAGGGGTCGGTGTAACAGATGCCAGCTAGTACGATCGGCATCTGCTTGGTACAACATCCCAGACAGTTACCGTCACGTCATTAAGACGATTGAAATTCTTCAGTTAACAGTAAAAGCGCGTGTAATATCATGATTCGACATCTTCATGTATCATGTAAACAAAGTGAAACATGTCGCCTGAAGGAGGCAGTCAAAGACAATGCATCGGAGATTCACATTATTGTGTTGTTGTTCTTTTTCCAAGCCCGAGCACTCGTAGCGAAAGTAGCACTTGTAATGATTTTAGTAAATCACAAACACATACGTCTTGAGAAAGTGAAACAACAGTCAAAATCAAACTACGAATCTGTTATTCAACGCGATTTCTGCAAAGATTGGCTCACTTAATACCCGGGTGCAGCTCGACAGTGATAAAGTGACGTGTGCAATGTGCACTGCTGAAGGGAAAGACAACCCATTTACCCAGTGTTATCAACAGATGTTGCCAGATATCTTCTACTATTCATAGTGGTCTGTACTAAGACGTTTAAAGATGAACAATTCCAGGAAATGCTGCAGCATCCGAAATTTTAGTAAATCTACAAGTAGATGCTGAGTGTAAGGTATTATAAGCAAATTGGTGTATCTATATCAGTATATGTTAATGATCAAAATTTATTAAATCCCTTCAAAATGTCTCAATAAAATCAAAGAGTAGAATCTATATTTTTTCAAACTAACTGTTCGTAACTGGATTTCGTGCGGCCAAAAATAGGTCACCATATCAGATTTTAGTAAAAGCATTGTGAACAGGCTAGAGGCCACCTTTATTGCTCTACTCTAATCTTAGTCACAAAACTCTTATAATACAATTAAAATTAGTATTCACTTCACAAATGATTGCGTATTAAAGCATTTTATCTGCATTGTGAATAAACCTTAATTAAAGGAGACATTTATCACTTAGGTACGGTAATATGGGTTACATAAATTGTCGAATTGAGGTAATACTTACCGTGCTTAGTGCATACTTCCCCAGACTGATAGCTGCAAAGGTCACTAAGATGTTTGAAAAAATAATAACATACTTAGACATACTGAGACGAAATGTCAACCTAAAATCTAAGGTCATTTTCACTAAGCACTAAGAATATCGAAAACAAATGACGAAAGACTTAACAGTTCAGGGTAAAATTCAGTCTAAAAGGTTTTTTAAATAACTTCCCAGATTGCTCAGATTTTCCTTAATTCCTTAAAATCGGACGTACTTTCATATATATATATAAGGTAAACTGTTAAGTGGTATTCTCAAAATATATTATCTTTGCAAATCAACTATGCCAGAATTACACTTACAAGTTAATGGAGAGTTCATATGTCCTGTAAGTTTCTCAAACATACACTATGAGCTAACAAGCATGGGCATATGGAGAAAATAGCTCTGCAAGTACATCGTTTTAATGAATCATTAAATATCACTAGTGTTCTGAACTTGTTTTCATTTTCCTCTTAATGTCTTTTCCACTTAGAATGTCATAATCGTAGGTATGTATGGTGTGATGATGTATACTCACTTCTCAAAGTTTCGTAAATGCTTTTTTTTAACTATACACACACGATAAGGTTGATTTTTGCAAACTTTGCTTAGAAATTAATTTTTTTATCTTGAGGTCGGTATAAATGGTCATCCAAACGAAAGAAAACCATCAACTTGAAATGGTTGCATTGCTGTGAAATTAAACAAAATAAATTAACGCATTCATACGGATTCATGAGAAAACACATTTTTTCAGGTAATTGATCTTGTGTTAAAAGCAAAGACACATTTGTATTTATTTTTATTGTGTTTGAGTTTAATGCTTGCTATGATTAACAGACATGCTTAGTAACTGGACACATAATTCACAGCTCAAGCGGTGACTTAAGAGCATTTAAAGTGTTGGAAAATGTACTAAGCATATTTTGCATAAAACAATACGGTTTCATTTAATATGAATTTTACTCCCACACAGTGATATAATACTAATTTTAAGATGAAAACGCTCGCTTAAATACAGCTGATAACGATGAAAACAACGTCTCAATCTAGCCATGTTAGTTTCGCGTGTTTACTATCGCACGTGCTCCACACTAAGAATAAACATCAAAGGACGTGAGATTGAAATTTGCATTTCCTATTTAAAGAAGACACAGTCTGCGTAGCAACACTGGATAAATTTCTTAACTATTTACTTTAGTTCATATTTACATAAGGAAACAATAAAGGCGCTTTGTGAACAAGCATTCAGTCCGAGGGATCTTTTTCCATTAAGTAAGGGAATATGGAATCAGCAAGTTGAGTGAATACGTAAGATGCTTCATGAAAACTGCATAAAAACTAGAACCGACAACCGTTACATTCCCAAACAGAAAGGAGGCACATGTCATCAAAACAGCTTAACTTTGTCGATGGTTGGCATTAGATGGCAATATCCAACCTGGCTTAAAAAGATAAGGGCCATTATGTGTGTTTTCGACAAAAAGCCAGTTTTCCTTTTATTCAAAATAAATCTAGCAGATATTGTGAAACTGTTTTGCTTTGCGTATTTTATTTTTTAAACATTATAATATGAATCACAGAATATATTCTTAATCCAATGGTATATTGTTTCAGGCACAACGGCGAGGAAACACTTTCATCTCAGGTGTCCATGGATGCTGAACCGGATGAAGAAAACAACTCTTTTATGGAACCACAGACTGTACCAGCATCTTCAGGAAATATAGGTTTCGTACAAATATAATCTTTATTAGATATATAACTCTGAAGCATAAATTTCAGGCAAATGTTTAAAAAAAGTTTAAACATCGGCAGTGTTTTTCTTCCACACATTTTAGCCGTCAGAAGTGCCATATAATAATCCAATAAAATCATCAATTTACAACGAAACACACACACACACACCTTGTTTACACCTCTTGAGCTGTTGTAGTCGCCGCCTCAGTCATTTTCTTTTAGCTGACACGCAGTGCCCATGTACACCTACCCGGAAATATCTTTATTTTACAGAATCAAAGTATTCACAAAATCTAAGCAACAAGATATGTATATAGGAATGAAAATCGAATGTTACAATGGAAACACTACAAGCGCATCTAGTTATCCACTACAGCAATAAAAAGACTTTATTTAGTGAAACCTTTAAAGTGGTATCCAATAGTATACCTATGAGAAACACATCAAACAAAATATTATCGATGTTTTGCAAAGATATGCGTAATTTCTGCATAAGTGTACACGTTTGTCTAAGCAAAGACGATTTCGAACAATACCTCTATTGTAAGACAGAACAAAAATATTGAATAATCGCTCTAATTGTCCATTCATTTTAAAATCTACAAATAATTCTGAGGATTTCTGTTGAAATAAATATCGATGTCGCAGCGAATGCCAATAATTTATGTTAAATTAAGAGTTCACGTGGCACTCTTAGTTTTAAAAAAGTTAATTGTGTATCGTAGCTCAGGTGAGTAATTATGCCGAGTCTTATGAGTTATTTCTTGTTATGAATTAAATATGAATATTGGCAAGAAGAAAATGGTCCAAACTCTCTGATATCACCTTTACTAGAATGAGACTAGATCAAAGTGTATGTTTCCTTTTAATGGTACATGTTGTATCGGTGGGTTGTAACAACTCAACAAATCTGGAGTTTTCTGTCCGACTTACCCCTTTAGCCTTCCATATATTGTTAATTCTTTCCGTTATTTTTGATAGAGCAGCGTTCGTATTTTCTAAGTTTGTTCTTCGGGCGTACCAATAGTTTATATGCTAGAAATAGAATCCATCGTATCAAATAAGAGATGCTTGACTTGAAGTTCTTCCTATATGGGCTGCTTGTAGATGTCGTTGTTTATGTTGAAGTTGTCATTTGTAACCACGCATATGAAATCAGAGGGTATATATCCTATCTCTGTATTTATATCATAGCTAATAGTTTTTAGGTCCAGCTACTGGACTATTAGGTCCGCTTGACCAAATAAGTAATATGCATGAAGTAACCGTTTTATCAAGATATATATTCTATTACTAAAAATGATAAAAAAAAAAGTTAAGCTCGTTTAGATCTACCGTTATGTTTTAATTTGCTTTGTCCAAACTGTTGTCCATGTTCGTCCAAAGTTGCATTTCTACATTTTTTACAAATAACAGGTATCCGTAAAAACGTTATTCTAAGTTCGCCTTATTTACGATAAGCGCTGTAGTGTAACTATGTTTATTGCTTTAAAATCCATAAAACTATTATGATAAAAATAGTAGCTCTATGCTAGCTTTATTGTTATGTATGTCAGTATTTACAACAACAACAACAACAACAACAAAACAATTAGGTATTTCTAGAATTGCCGCTTGTCTTTATGTGGACGCCGGGTCCTTCTGGGGGAATGGGATCTAGAGTCGCCGCTTGTGCTTCTGGGGAGGCGGGTTCTAGAGTCGATGCTTGTGGTTCATTAGGTAGGATGCAGCATGAGCTGGATCTCCGTCAAGGTATGGATAACTCACAATGCTACAGTTGAAATCGTCTGTCTTGTCATAGATGTTAGTAGAGACTTTGTTTTTGGAAATAGCGATCTCAATGTATAGAAATGCTCATTTAGATTATTTGAGAAAAGAAAGGATTATCTATAGTTAGAATATCCTAAAGATAGCGTGACGTTAAATTGAAATCCTTTATAGTGTGGCTTTGGTTAGAAGGGGATAAAGTGAACATGAAATCACGCTCAAAGCAGTATAAAAACAAATCTTCAATTAATGGTGCACAGTTGGTTCCCATTGGAATACCAATTACTTGTCTAAATAAAGTGTCACTGTATTTAATGTAAATAATTTCTAATAGGAAACATAGAGCTTCAAAAACATCCGTACAAGTTCACATAGAAAACTTTTCTAAGAAAATGCTGGTAAAAAGGGCATTACTCTTATGACATGCAATGTATAGACGTTGCTGCGAGCAATTGCTTTGTCAATAACAGCAATCGAGTTGATCTTAATTAAATCATGAGGTAAAGAAGTTTAGAGAAATCGTAAGTATGAACTGCGGAGCAATGACATTTTAAAGTACGTAACTTGAAGAATTTTTAATATATAAAAATGTGTATTCCTAAATTTTCATACACTTTTTCACAATATTTAACAACATGATTACGAATGGCTGTAAGGCAAGAAGTAAGTAGTTTTGATATGTGAGTGCTGGTGCAAGAGCTGGAATTAGCTATTAAACGTAATTGTATGATGCGTTGTGAAGCTTAGGAATCCAGTTCAGTGAAGTTCTTTTTGTCCTGGGTGAAGGGTGGTTGGAGTCGTCGCTTGTCTTTCTGCAAGAAGCGGACATAGAGTCACCGTTTCTGTTTCTGCTGGTAGGGGGAACTAGGGTCTCTCATTGTACCTCTGGGGAAGTGTACTCTAGAATCGTCACTTGTCCTTCTGGAGAAAGGGTCGTCAATAGTCGCCATTTGCTCGTCTGGAGACCCGGGTATCTAGAGTCCCAGCTTTACTTTCTGGTGACCCAGGGTATAGAGTCGCAGCTTCTCCTTCTTGGGGAAGAGGTCTAGAGTCGTTCATTGTCCTTTTGAGGAAAGGGGCGTCTACAGGCCCTGCTTGTCCTTACGTGGCGTCTAGAATCGTCGCTTGTCCTTCTGGAGGGATGGGTATCTAGAGCCGCCGTTGTTTTAATGGTGTCTCGGGGATCTAGAGTCGCCGCTTGTCCCTCTGGTGACGTGGGGTTTAGAGTCGCCGTTTGTTCTTCTGTGGAAAGGTAGTCTATAGTCGCCACTTGTCCTCCTGTTGTCA
Source organism: Sinonovacula constricta (assembly GCA_007844125.1). Taxonomy (NCBI): domain Eukaryota; kingdom Metazoa; phylum Mollusca; class Bivalvia; order Cardiida; family Solecurtidae; genus Sinonovacula; species Sinonovacula constricta. The sequence continues at coordinate 17,458,250 of CM017565.1, forward strand.
TAGGTATAGAGTCTACGCTTGTCCCTTCGGTTACGTGGGGCTAGAATTGACTATTCTTCTTCTGAAAGGAAGGAGGGGTATCTTGAGTCGCCTCCTGTTTTCTCTATGCGCCTGGGTTCTTGTGTCGCCGCTTGTCCCTCTGAGGATGCATGGTCTAGAGTGGCTGCTCGTTCTTCTGGTGACGTGGGGTCTAGAGTCGCCGCTTGTCCTTCTGGTGCAAGAATGGACTAGAGTCTCCGTTTGTCCTTCTGTTGACGTGGCGTATAGTGTCGCTGCTTGCCCTTCTGTTGACGTGGAATCTAGAATCGACGCTTGTCCTTCTGGGTGAGGCGGTGTTTAGATCGTCCCTTGTCATTCTGAGAGTAGAAGAGTGGTCTAGAATCACCAATTGTCAGGTGGGAGGGGGTCTATAATTGCCTCTTTTTCTTTTTGTGACGTGAGGTATAGAGTAGCCCCGTGTTCTTCTAGGGGACGTGGGTCTAGGGTCACCACTTGTCCTTCTGAGGGTGGGAGAGGGGTCTAGAGCCGCCGCTTGAGTCTTCGCTTGTCCTTCTGGCTGGAGAGGTATATAGAGTTGCCGCTTGTCCTTCTGTTAACATGGGTTATAGAGTCGCCACAATGTCTTTCTTGGGGGAAGGGAGTCTAAAGTCGCCGCTTGTACTTTTAATGACGTTATGTTTTGAATCGCCCATTGCCTTTCTGGGGCGTGGATCTTGGGTTATCGGTTGTCTTTTAGGTGACGTCGGGTTTTGAGTAGCCCTTGTCCTTCTAGTGACCTGGTGTCTAGAGTCGCCACTTATCCTTTTGAAGGTGGAAGAGAGGTCGAGACGTACCGTTTGTCTTCTGATGTGAGGGACTCTTGCCCTACTGGTGACGTGAAGTATAGAGTCGCCACATGTCCTTCTGGAGAGGTGTCTAGAGTCGCCGCTTGTTCTTTAAGTTACGTGGCATTTTGAGTGACGGCTTGTCCTTCTAGTGACTTAGGGTTGATAGTCGCCACCTATCCTTTTATGAAAACTGCATAGCTAACTGGTAATTGGCATAAGTAAGAACTAAGCCTGAGGTAATTCCTGTTAATGTTATCTTCACTATTATTTTTCCTTGTCAGATAAATAAAATGAAAACCATGGCATGAGCGTATTTGGCAACGCCCTATTTTAAGTGCAGTGTACAATAATTATAACGTTAGTCATAAGGTTTTTTTGTCTCCTTTCTTGTGTCCGCTATGCATCACTTCCGTTGAATAACTTAATGTGTGCAGTATGCCATAAGCATAATTAATTTGTGTTCATTTAGTAGTTATACCCCTAGTTTAGTCAAATGCAAGATACAGCATCATACAATAGTTTTGAATGAAACATATTCCTGAGTCTAACATCACTTTAGCAATAACAGGTTCTGCATGTTCCATATATTAAGGGTGTCCACAGCAATGACTTTCACTGTCTCCAGATAACTGAAATACTGTTGGTTGGACGATAAACCAAATAAACAAACAAACAAACAATGACTTTCTGTATTAGTATTTCCTTTTTCTTTTTCAAGCGAATACGCAAATTTTACTAAAAAGTGTCGGACATAAGTTTTCGCCTAGGCAATGAATTATTGACCAATGTGCTGTAAATAGGCCTGCTAAAGGACTTCTGATGGTCAGTTTGGTCGTTCTAACTCAATAACCACTACCCTTGATCCTGTGCCCAACGTCGAAATCACAGACGCTCACACTTTCATAGACCAAATAATTTCCAGTTAATAAAACACAACTTTCCTACTATAATATAGTGCAGTATTAAAATAATTTTGCATCTGGTAAATTCTGTTAAACGGTTATGAATGGTTGATTAAAACTTCAGTGTACTTTTAGCAGATTTAATTGCGAGCATATTTACTTCAAGTAGTTTTAAACACCTTATTATAAATTCTTTCTCGTATGTTTTGTGAGCGTGGGAATGGAATCTGGTTGTTCCTCCATCTGCCCGTCCGCTGGTTTGTCCGTATTTATGTCCGTCTTCCCGTATACACATTTTGGTCCGGTATTCTTCGTCTCCCAGAACTTCTAATAAAACTTCCCAAATCCCTTTAGTTATATGAAAACCTGTGCACATACGCAAGTTTCGCTAAGATCGGATTAACAATAACATGAGTTATTGCCCTTTTAACGATATACCAGATATTGATTTAATAGAAGATTAACAAACATGAAGCAATATGGTGTATTCATTAGATCTTGATTCTGAAAGTAAAGTGCGGGTAAAAATCTGTGTTCAAACGTAATAAAACAGATATAGTATTGTCTCTTAATGGCATAAAATCCCTGTCCCTATTATTCAAACGTATCTGTTTTCAATAACTCGAACCTAGAATTTGAATGATTCAAAATTAAAGCCATGAAAGAGGTATTTTGCAGGGTTTCAGTAAAATCTTCTATTCTGTATGTAAGATATGTTAAAATTATTTACTATTAATTGAAGATTAAAGTAGTTTTGTGCATAATTCTTTTTATGATTAAATAAGGGCGTTTTCTTCATTTAGGTAGTTAGAACTCTTGACTTGCTATGTGGTAGAGGCATTTCATATCCAGATCAGCCAGTTTTTGACTGCTAATTTGAGAGATTTAAGCAAATAGCACTCCTTTTTTCAATGCAGCTGCTCGTGGCGAAAGCGTCCTTGCAGACGGCCTCCTTGAAATGACAGTAAACGAACCGGTTGGAAGTAGAGATGAGTCAGCGAGCAATCTACAATCAAATCTTTTGATAAAACAACTTAGGCATAACGTGATGCCTCCAGAAATCGGTTATATCGATTGTCTTATTTTGTATGCAGAAGTTGATAGAGATAATGCCCTAAAATTCAAAAAGCACCTCATAAACGATATCAAGATAAAGAAGCATGGTCCTGTGGTTGCTCTTCTCTATGATGATCCAGAATTGTGTTCACTAGCCCAAAGCCAACTACAGTATTTACAAAAGGTCTTTGAACTAAGCACATACAAAATGCTCTACGTGACAAAAGATTTTGTTGAAGACAAGTGGGAAAATTTTAAAACAGAGGTGTTTATCGTGCAAACCATCAAAAATGAGGAGACACAATGGTCTGTCGTGCCTGTTTACCCTCAAACAAACGAAACATTTAGTGTCCCAGATGTCCTTGAAAGGTTAGTCGGTTTCCACTACAACGAAAATGACGAGCATTACAAAGAGAGCTTGACGAATCTAATCGAGGCTCGAGTAGATGTACGGGTGACACGAAATCAAAGTCTAATTGAAGAACAACAGCAAAGAACAGATGAAGAAATATCTGATAGCCATTCTCAACAGGACGCCTTCGTTCAGACTAGTGGTCAGACTACGGGTGCATCTGCAGAAATTCAAGAGGCTAATACCATCCCAGGTATTTATGCACCGATAAACTTCGTTTAAAGTCATATATCGTCGTAGGAATACAATCAGGCCCGTAGTCTTATATCACGTAATAATACGGTATGTGTTTAAAATTTATATCTCATTCTAAGAGTTGTTTTTCTTTGTATATAAATACTAAAGCTTTAATATTTCTCTTTGGTATTTATAAAATGTGGATTCATGATATCATATAGTCTGACAATTTTATGTGTAAATTTTAAAGTAAAGAGCTACAGCGTGAAGGAAAATTGGTGGATTATATGGTGAACATGTGCATTTCATGCTTTGTTTCCATCCTTACTACCCTTGGTACTTTGCTGAACATTGTAAACTATTACAAATGTGATTTTGTTCAACAATTTTAGATGTTTATTTTCAACAAGATCAATGCAAAGCACCTTTTTCTTTACAAATCTACACAAGGGAAATAACAATTGCATGACAAGTGACAATATGCTACACTCGGATTAAAACATTATACTGTGAGATTTTACTCAGAATAAGACTTATTGTTGTTACACCAATATTCAGTCCGCTGATGTTTAAATACAAAAAGCATTTGATACTATTTAAGTTGTACGCATACTAGTATTTATTCAGTTTCTTAACCTATTTCCTAAAAGAAATCTAAGGAATTCTTTCCAATAAGAACCACAACGTTTTGTTTTATGGAGGAGCCAGATTTTTATCAAATACCCTCTACAATACAATGCAAAAGTATGCTGTCGTTCTATGTAGTGGGACGTGTTTAAGCAGCTGAAAAACAGCAATTAACTTGCATACATTTCAATGCAAATGCTGCCATTTTAGCCATTTTTTCCTAATCTAGTAACAGCAAGGACCGTTGTTATGGCAGGCGTGGCTACAGCCCGCCTGAGGAAGGGTCAATGAAGTAAGACTGACTCTACACATCTTCGGTTTGAATCGCGTGTAATAGATACAATACATTATATTAAATGATATACCTTTTATAACAGTCCACCAGAACCTCTTTTATTTTTAAAAGTCACAACAAAATAACTTTCAAGTAAACATTAATTGTAATTACTTTCTATTTTCGTCACTCTACTTCATAATTGTTATTTTATTCCACACAATAACGCAACATCTGCTAGTTACTGTCACTGCCATTTTCTGCTGTATTTGGCCTCAGACCACAGTTATTTTTACTATATGTTCTATATAGACGTTGTGGACACTGGTCATGTTGGTAACTCTCCAATCAAATCAGAGTCACTTGCTGTCATTAGTATCATCCAAGAGAAGAAATTCTAGCTGCAGAAAGATGGGGTCAAGCTGCTTCCGGTCCCATCATTTCCAGTCAAAGTACAACCATGCACCATTCGGCTGTAATCCGCCGGAACCACGTGAATTTGGCCATGTACACAATCACTGAAAATAGACAAATTGACATAAAGTCTTTATCAATGCTTTCATTTACCAGCTTATTAAGGTCCACTCTGTTGAAAAATGTCAATGTTGCCATCTCTTTCATTCATCAACTTATTTATATCAGACTTTCAACACATGCACTATTTACCATGTAAACACTTCCTTATTGTGGTCAACCAAGGGCAAATAACTGTAGTCTGATTCCATTTTCCTACGTTGTCTCCGAATGACAAAAATTTAAATCTACAGACTTTTACAATGTTCGTCACAGGTTTACTTTATACGCTTAAACCTCGCGAGCTTACATTTTGTAAACAGTCTATATATAGTATTTCATAGGTTTATCAACAGTCAGGTAATCCTGACACTAGCCAATCATAGTTCGTTGTGGTCACGTGTGTTGGTTACTAAATGTTCCTAATTTAAATGTTATGGCTCCGGATTAACGTCCAAGCGATACTCTCAGCGATAATCAGCTAATCACAATTTAACATCAATCCGACCACCAACCAAGCAAGACCGTTAATTGACTGTACACTTGAGCGATTTCTCTAAATAAAATCTGCCTGACTGTTTTTATCTGATTGTCTTACAGTCGATTCAGTAAAATCTGCATCTGGTCCTTTTGAAAACGCCTCTTTTACATATGTTGTTTCTAAGATTAGTTCATAGAACTTAACTTACTGTGTGTGGTTATACATTGTTTTATTGATTTATTTTGTCGGCACTACACCCCTGGGATCTGAATCTAAATGCCGATTACAAACATGATAGCCGCATACAATATTACAAAGAAACCTTTAAAGCTGAAGAAATATTGAAACATAAAAGGAGATTGTGTCTACTCTGTGCACACATCCTAATAATGTTGCGTCCTAATAACTTTTGCCATATTGTTTATGTTTGAAAAAGGTGTTTGACGCTCATCTAGTATGGATGTTTTTTAAACCAATTTTGAATTTGTCTTAATTCTACCTGTGACATACACAAGCTTCTTACATTTTCGACCCTTCTGATTTTAAAGTGCCATTCTCCAAAATATGCATTTCTGCCATTTATATTTTGTATCAAGTTCTTTATTGATCATCTGCATTTTCATGTGTAAACCTATTCTGAAATTGTCTAAGGAAGATGTATGCATACAAGGCTAAAATGTAGTATTTTATTTGAAATTTATTTTCATAAAAAAAGCCATGTTTAGCACTGTTAATTTTCAGAGAATTCTGAAATATTTCAGGAAGCTTTTGATATTAGGGAAACACATTGCAAAATCTTCGTGCAGTAATTTGGCAAAAGATATATTAAAACAAAAATGAGAATAACTTAAAATATAAGAATCAATATATTTAGTGATAACGCTTGTATACCTTTAAAGTACAAGGTATTTACACATTGGGTCATTCAGTTTATTTGTTACTTCACACATTGCAAACACTGAATACTATAATGTCATCGGAATTTTGCTTGTAAGTGCATTTTCCGCCATGTTGTTTTGACTAGTTATCGCAAGGGAGATAGGTGTGTATGGTAAAAACTAAAAAAAGTGACAAGTAAAAATAAAGCAAAATAAAAATAACAAAATAAAAATTCCATTTTTTAGATTTAAAATGAGAGAAATAGAAAGTTAAAAGACTCCTCTCTGAAGTGGTATTTTTATTGGAAACCATTTAATAGTATTGAAAGTAAACATTTATTTACAACTACACTCATTAAAAAATCCCCCTTTCCTATGTTTGGGTCCCGTTACCATAAAAACCATCGATCTGGGACACATAGTTCTTCTGTGAGTTTTGCTGACCTCCACAAGAATTCTATTCTCAGGAAGTTTCAGCAAAATCTGTGACTTAACATGGGCAACATTTTCTGGTGGTTACCGATAATTGCTATCAATTTATCATTTTTCAGAAGACCTAAACAATATTTGACCATTAATGAAGGACACTAATAAGGTCTACTGACTGATACATGTGAAAAAAGATTAACTACGAAACGGATTGAAAATTCAAAGGTCTAATAAATATCCAAAATAATGTTTAAATAAGAGAAGTGATGTGTGGACATCACGTTTATTGCGTTTGCATCAAATCCAATAAAATTGTCGAGACATTCCCAAGACTTGATGCATTCTCAATAATTAAAATAATAGAAATCTCATATTCATCCTACAATAACTATATACCGAGTACCTACCGAAAACAGAAAAACACAACGTAATTGGAATAGTGAACCTTTAAAATGGAAAAACTGGATATAATTAAATCATTTTTTGGTCGTCCGTGGGCTGCTGGCAAATATACAATGATTCTCGGGAGGATGAGATGCGCATACATTTAATCGCAAAGGTTATAGCCCTATTTACCCTGCTATGGAAATACAGCCACGTGCATCAACATTTTACCCTTGGGCTGTTCTAGTAATTAAACTTCTTGGTTAGTAACGTCAACTTAAACTCCTAGAGTATCATACAAAACTACAGCAAACAGCATATGCACTTTCAATTTGCCTCGTAAATTTGATATGTTTTGGTTAACTCAGATAGCAACGTCCATGCTTTACTCTAGCCCAAATAATTACGTAATACAAAAAAGACATTTAACAAACGAGATCCAGATTTTCTGTCACTTTGGAACATTTGACAAGTCGATGTAAAACGTTCAAAAGTAAGTTTTTTGTTCTGTTTAAAAGAACGAAGACATCAAATGTTATTCGATTCAACTGTTGTATAAATTTTATTTACACCTCGTGACAATTATTAAATACTCGTTTAACCTGATTACCTGGGGATTTAAACACATTTTCAAAGTGAAAAAATGACATAACGGTAGGACTCTAGACACAACAACAGAAACAGACCCTTCCTGATTTAACAAATGATATTTCCCATGTACTGACAAGATAGAAGTCTCTAAGCTTGACATATTTCCGAAATATAAGAAGCACGTTTTTGTGCTGTAAATGAATCCCGCGTGAAAACTGTCAGCATACATTATTTACACCACTTGGCATTCATTCATATACAATGATTTATTGGTTGAATTATGTGGATACACCATGAAGAGAGCAGCTAACTATGCGTCACTGTGACTACTCGTTAATCGTGGCTAAATATACCACATTTGTTATACTATATGTCATATATTAAGAATATTGGGGTCGGGTTAGAATGATCATTTTAATGGAAATATTCATTTTAATCTAAACCAAAGTGTGTTTTATGCATATCATGCATTTAACACACATGTAACCAAAACAGTTTAACACGTTCAATTATATCTCATTTTACATCACAAGAACATCAAGGGAGCTTATAAATCAAGCTTCTTCATCATTTGACATCTACAATTAGCTTGGAAAAACTTTAAAACCGCATGCATTTTATCCTATATTCTTTAAAATCTGTTAGATTGTCGCCTTACATTCTTGGAGGACTTCATATCTTGTATTATATTTCTGCATCCCTCCCTAAATGTTTCAGGTGCGGTAGCGACTGACAGAATGCTGGATGGAATGTAAGTATTTTGTTTGTTATTAACTTTTAACCATCGTCCTCACCTGATGGACGAGCTACAGTTTAAAGGGGGAGTTATAAAATAAAGTCCCCTAGTTGTTTATATCAATGCAGGAGGCATAAAGAAGGTGAACATACATTCTAGTTAGCATCTATACATAATTTTGTGCCGTTTAAAATACACCCAGTACATGAATAAATTGCCAAAAGGTAAAAGTTCCAATTAGCGATAACAGTTCAAATTAAAAGCTGGCATCCAATTTGCCTGTCCAATATTAAATGTCAGGTTGGGGCCTTAGTGAAGGACCAGGGTGATATTCACCAAGCACTTCAAAATTTCTCCCTCAACTATAAGTTGTTCTTTCTCTTTTGGCCTTATTTTCTTGCATATTTAAGTAATCACTGAATTGCTTTCCCAAATAATATTTTCTTAATAAACCCCTTAAGTATCCCCGATTAACACTTAAAAGATAATGTATGCTCAGTATTTCATTACGTTAAGTATTTCTTAAATAAACCAAGTACAAAATATACAATCTTACAACCTATATTATGTGTACAATCGTTACAGATTTGTGAAACCTTGCATGCTAGTGTGCAGGTTATCATTTTATATTGATTTATTATATACCTTACTTCAATTTACTATCCTAACAAATATTGTCTTATAAGTGGCGAAATACGGTTATGTTGTGATGAGATATTCGTCACATTCTGAGAAAGCAAGTTGTTTACACGAGTTCTTTTTTCTACACATTGATGTGTAACATACAAATTTGAAGATTTTAACGCATGTGTAAATACAGACCCATTTCATCGAGACATTGGTAACAGAATCCAAACTTTCGTAAGAAGCCGTATTGTTTCGTTGTGCATGTGATCCTTGCATGCCCGTGCAAAGAATAAACAAGAAAGTGCGCTCGACTAAAATATGTTCTTCCGTTTCTGAAAACAGACATGGAAAAATACATGGCCTGCAGAGCAACAATATCACATTAATACTATAAACAAGGAATTCACTTAAGAAAATATTTGCGTAAGGAAGCATTAAGTGAAGTAGTACTTTTGTGTTGAGTGCGCTAACACAAAGTAATAGCTACACAATCAATGTCGAAGCGTCAATATGCCCGAAAAACATGATTCAGCTCAGCATCCCTACACACAAATATAGTCTTACATTTAAAGATCAACTTTTGAAAGATGCATTACATATTTCAGTGAACGTGACGTAACTCATTTTCTGTAGGTTATTCGCATCATAAATTAAACCTGAAAAATGCATCTCTTTTGATAAATGATTAAACCCATTGATTAAAAGTATGAACATACTTGCTGATGTATTCTGGCCACTGGCTTAGTGACAGAATAGATTTTAAGTAACAATGCGGCATCGCTTCATGGCGGATAGCTCCTATCCCCTTATGTAAATACTATGTTCGAGAAAATAAAAGAAAGAAAGATTATTAAAATTTGTAGAGTTTCTTGACTTGAATAAATAAAGACCACGAACTTATTGACCACAAAAAGTAAAATTAAAAGGTTTAACTTCAACCTGCGATAAGAGGCGGTAGTGGAAGAGGTCGGTGTAACAGATGCCAGCTAGTACGATCAGCATCTACTTGGTACAACATCCCAGCCAGTTACCGTCACGTCATTAAGACGATTGAAATTCTTTAGTTAACATTAAAAACGTGTGTAATATCATGATTCGGCATCTTCACGTATCATGTACACAAGGTGAAACATGTCGGCTGGAGGAGGCAGTCATAGACAAAACATCGGAGATTCACATAATTGTGTTGTTGTTCTTTTTTCAAGCCCGAGCACTCGTAGCGAAAGTAACACTAATGATTTTAATAAATCACAAACACATACATCTTGAGAAAGTGAAGCAATAATCAAAATCAAACTACGAACTGTTGTTTAACGCGATTTCTGCAAAGATTGGCTCACTTACTACCCGGGTGCAGTTCGACAGTGATAAAATGACGTGTGCAATGTGCACTGCTGAAAGGAAAGACAACCCATTTACCCAGTGTTATCAACAGCTATTGCCAGGTATCTTCTACTTTTTATAGTGGTCTGTACTAAGACGTTTAAAGATGAAACAATTCCAGGAAATACTGCAGCATCCCAAATTTCTGTAAATCTAAAAGAAGACGCAGAGTGTAAGGTATTATAAGCAAATTGGTGTATCTATATCAGTATATGTTAATGATCAAAATTAATTAAAATGTATCTGTTCGTAACTAGATTTCGTGCGGACAAAAATAGGTCACTATATCAGATTTTAGTAAAGACATTGTGAACAGGCTAGAGGCCACATTTATTGCTCTTCACTAATCTTAGTCAGAATGGTTGTTTGCATGAAATCTTAAAGGAATTCGTAACTGGGTCATGTGAGGCCAAACATAGGTCACGAGTTGATTTGAGAAAACAATCGTGAACAATTAAGAGTTCACAAGGATGACACAATCTACACAACATTTGGCCAGAATGTTTGAAAGCATAAAATCTTGGTTGAGTTCGTAAGTGGTTCACGTGGGGTATAAAAGTAGATCTCTGGGTCAAATCTTTAAAAACCCATGTGAACACACTAGAGACCACATTTATTGCCAAATTTCCACTAACCATGGCCAGGTGTTTGCCTGCATAAAATCTTGGATGAGTTTATAACTTGGTCATGTGTTTTAAAAAAGTAGGCCAATTTTTAAATTTTAAAAGACTTTTGTGAACACGCTAGAGGCAGCATTTATTGCACAATCTTCACTAAACGTGACCAGAGTGTTTGCCAGCATGAAGTCTTAAATGAGTTCGTAACTGAACCACGTGGGTTTAGAAAAGGGTCAGTAGGTCAAATCTTTGAAAACAGACTTATGAACAAACTATAGGCTACATGTTTGGTTCAATCTTCACAAGCCTTGGGTATTAGGTATTAGCCTACATGAAATCTTTGTGATGTAAAGAACTGGATAACGTGGGCAAAACAACTAGTTCACTAGGTTAATAAAATGAAAAACGTTGTGAACAGGCTAGATGTTAAATTAATGGCCAAATCTTCACCTAACTTTGTCAAACTTTTTGCCTGCGCGAAATCTTAGAGGAAGTCTCAACTTGTTTCAATGGGGTCCAAAAGTAGGTTACTATGTCAGATCTAAGGAAACATTGGCGAACACAAGAAAAGCCAAACTTTGACATGTTTGTCTGCATATTTTTGTAACTGGGTCAGGTGGTATCAAAAAGTAGGTTTCTAGGTCAAATCTTATAAAACACTTGTGAAAACACCAGGGACCTCATGTATGGTCCAATCTTCCGTAAACTTGGCTAGAGTGCCTGCAATTAAATCTTGGATGAGTTTATAACTGTGTCTTGTGGAGTCAGAAGATCACTAGTTGAAAGCCTCGAAAATGTTATCTGTCCAGTGGCCACAATAATGGTCCAATTTTCACCACAGATTTCTAAAGTAAAAACTAATTGACGCCAGATATGAGCTTACTAAAAGCCCGTGTTCTCATGTGAGCGACTAAAGGCCATCATGACCCTCTTGTTTTGCATAAGTTAACACCACCATAGCTGCATATAGAGAAAGAACATAATTCACATATTTTACTGTTCATAAAGTTTATTTGCCATTTGGAGCATTTTTTTCAATAAAACATTTGTCATTATTATTCCCTCTTGTATTGTTTGTTATGAACAGTCAAGTCATAAGAGTTTGCCATAATAAAACTACTAAAGGTATGTCCCCTGAAATGCAGCTTGAAAATAATGTCGTAAAAGTAATGACTGAAATGTCTATAATCAAACCATTGTAACTAAATTTTCAAGCTCTAAACACTACAGTGCCTGCAGCGCGCTGATTCATTTAGGTAAGTCATTTCAGTTAAGGAAATTGATAAGTGGAAAACCTAAAGTGCTTGGTAAATACGGACTCAGATTGCTAGCTCAAAAGGACACTGTCATTGTAGGAAAAAATAATCTTAGCGTCATGGGACGGAATGTCGACCTAAAATTTGGGGCCGTATTCACTAAGCATATTAAGTGTATGGAAAACATTTAAGAGAAAACTTACAGCTGAGGGAAAACTTATGTTGTAAATATGCGTTGTGTATACCTCACCAGAATACTAGCAAAGCTTTTCCTTTCTTTCCCTTATCTGTTGAGTAAAATCTTAATTGTCATTCACATAACATTTTATCTTAAGAAAACACTAAAATTAACTTGATCCACATTTAAAGGATAAGGGATGTACATAAGTTATGTTAAGTATTTCTTAAATATACACTTAACATCTTGCAAGACATCATAAGTGAAAAAGCATGGGTGTTTGACACAAATAGCAGTTCATTTTACACATGTATCGTTTTCAAGAATGTATTAAAATCACGCTCCTTTCTCGAATTTATTTTCATTTTCCTATTAATTTTATTTATTTTTATAATGTCATAATATGGTATAATAATGTATTTAACATATATTGTAAAAGCACTTTGTCTACTTTTATGTGATTTTATTCTCAAATATGGTTGTGTATAATACTGCTTTGTGATGAAAACGGACATATAAGAATAGTCAAGTTCAACGAGACTATGATGACCGTGTGAAAATCTCGACGTAAGAAGCCTATTTTAAGTAGAGACAGTTTTCATAGCAACGGTGGATAAATCGCACTCAAATATTTATTTCAGTCAACCAGTTTGCATAGCAACGGTGGATAAATCACACTTAAGTATTTACTTTAGTTAATATTTGCGTAAGGAAACAGTTATGGTGTTTTGTGAATGAGTTTTAAGTAAAGGAGATATTTTTCCATTAGGTAAGGTTTATGAAATTGGCAAATTGAATGAATACGTAAGGTTCGGAAAGATTGCATCGAAACTAAAACCGACAACCGTAACATTTCCAGCAAGAAAGAAGGCATATATCATAAAAACAGCACAGCTTTGTCCATTGAATTAGCTGGCATTTTTCAAACTGGTTTAAATAGGTAAGGGCAAGTATGTTGATTTTGACAAAGAGCCCGTTTTTATTTTACTTAAAATAAATATGGCGAATATTGTGGGGATGTTTTGCTTTGTGTATTTTTAAAAGCGTCATCATTATAATAGGAATCACAGAATGAATAGTGTAATCCAATAATATTATATCTTTATAGGCACAGAGTTGTGGACACACTTCCATCTGAGTTGTCCCATGATGCTGAACAGGGTGGAAACAACAATATCATGGATACAGAGACTTTAACAGGAACTTCAGGCAATACAGGTTTCGTATAAATATAATCTTTATTAGAAGTATAAATCTGAAACATATTTGTAGACAAATGTTATTAAACAGTTAAATCATCGGCAATGTTTCCATGCCACACAATTTAGCCGTCAGAAGTGACATATAATAATGCAATAACATCATCAATTTACAAAGAAACACACACACACAAACACCTTGTTTACACATCGTGAGCTGTTGTAGTCGCCGCTTCAGTCACTTTCTTCCAGCTGACATGCAGTGTATCGATGTCGCAGCGAATGCCAATGATAGTGATATAAATGATGTCAAATTAAGTGTTCACGTGGCACTCTTAGTTTAAAAAAAGTTAATTGTGTATCGTAGCTCAGGTGAGTAATTATGCCGAGTGTTATGGTTTATTTTGACATCAATGTAATACATTAATAAACACGTTTCGCGGAATCTTTCTTGTTATGAACTATTTATGAATATTGGAGAAAAATGGTCCAAACTGTCTGATATCACCTTTACTAGAATGGGACTAGATCAAAGGTATGTTTCCTTTTAATGTTACATAGTGTACCGGTGAGTTGTAACAACTCAACAAATCTGGAGTTTTCGGTCCAACTTACCCCTTTAGACTTCCATATATTTTTTTAATTCTTTCCGTTAGTTTTGATGATCAGCGTACATATTTTCTTAGTTTGTTACAATAATTTATATGCTAAAAATAGAATCCATCGTATCAAATATTAGATGGTTGACTTGAAGTTCTTGCTATATGAGCTGCTTGTAGATGTTTTTGTTTATGTTTGAGTTGTCGTGTGTCACCACACAAATGAAATCAGAGGGTATAAATCCTATCTTATCTCTGTATTTATATCATAGCTAATAGGTTTTAGATCCAGCTACTGGACTATAAGGTCCGCTTGACCAAATAAGTAATATGCATGAAGTAACCGTTTTATCAAGATATATATTCTATTACTAAACATGATCAAAAAAGTTAAGCTCGTTTAGTTCTACCGCTATGTTTTAATTTTCTTTGTCCAAACTGTTGTCCATATTCGTCCAAAGTTGCATTAAGATACGCGCTGTAGTGTAGTTATTTTTGTTGCTTCAAAATCCATAAAAGTTATTATGATAAAAAAGTACTAGCTTTATTATTACTTATTTCTGTCAGTAATTACAACAACAACAAACAATTAGGTTATTCTATAATTGCCGCTTGCTTTTGTGTGGACGCGGGGTCTAGAGTCTCCGCTGCTTGTAGTCGATGCTTGTAGTTCATTAGGTAGGAGGTAGCACGAGATGGATCTCCGTAAAGGTATCTATAATTCACAACACTACACTTGAAATAATCTCTCTTGTCATAGATGTTAGTAGATACTTTGTTATTGGAAAGAGCGGTCTCAATGTCTAGAAATACTCGTTTAAATTATTTGAGAAAAGAAAGGATTATCGACAGTTAGAATATCCTCATGATAGCGTGACGTTGAATTGAAATCCTCTATTGTGTGACTTTGGTTAGAAGGGGATAAGGTGAACATGAAATCACGTTCAAAGCAGTATAAAGACAAATCTTCAATAAATGGTGCACAGTTGGTTCCCATAGGAATACCAATTACTTGTCTAAATAAAGCGTCACCGTATTTTATGTTAATAAATTCTAATAGGAAAAATAGAGCTTCTAAAAACATCGGTGCAAGTCCACATAGAAAACTCATCTAAGAAAGTGCTGGTAAAAAGGACATTATTTTTAAGACATGCAATGTATAGACGTTACTGTCGAGCAATTTTTTTACTCTATAATAGTAATCAATTTGGTCTTAATTAAATCATGAGGTAAAGAAGTGTAGAGCTTAGAGAAATCGCAAGTTTTAAGAAAATAGAGACGACTCTTTTCCTTCTGTTGGCGTGCGGTATAGCGGCGCCCCTTGTCTTTCCGAGGGGCTAGGGGTGGGAGTCTAGAGTCGTCCTTTGTCCTTCTGAGGGAAGGGTGTTCTAGGGTCCCTGCTTGTCCCTTCGGTAACGTTGGGGCTAGAATTGACGCCGTTTTTCTAGAGGGAGGGGGCTCTAGAGTCGCCGCTTGTCAACTGGAGGAAGGGTGTTTCAGAGTTACCGCTTGACCTTCTATTGACGAGGGGCCTAGGGTCGTCTCTTGTCCCTCTGTTAACGCAGGGTCAAGAGTTTCCGCTTGTCCTTGTGGGGGAGGAGGTCAAGAGTCGCCGCTTGTCCTTGTGGGGGAAAGGTGGTGTAGAGTCGTCGCTTGTCCTTTGGGACAGGTGGACTAGATTCGCAGATTTTCCCGAGGTATTGGGTGGTCTAGAGTCGTCTCTTGTACTTCTGCGGGTAGGGCTAATAAAGTCGCCGCTTGTCCTTCTGCTAGCGGTGGGGGTGGGGTCTAGGGTCTCCTCTGGTCCATCTGAAGGAAAGTTGCCTTAGAATCGCTGCTTGTCCTTCTGGTTTTGTGGAGTCAAGAGTTGTCGCTTGTCCTTCTTGGAGGAGGTCAGTACAAAGTCACCATTTTCAATTCTGGGGATGCATGGTCTAGAGTCGCTGCTTTTCCTTCTGGCGACGTGGGGTCTAGAGTCGTCACTTGTCCAACTGGGCGAGAGGGATATAGAGTCGCCGATTGTGCTTCTGGAGGGAGAACAGTATAGAGTCGCCATTTGCACTTCTGGTGACGTGTGGTCTAGAGTCGATGCGTGTCTTTCTGGTGACGCGGGGTCTAGAGTCGTCCATTGTCCTATTAGAAGGAGTGGGTCTAAGTCGCCCCATGTCCTTCTGAGGAAAGATGGTCTGGAATCGAGGCTTGTCCTTCTGGGTGAGGCGGGGTCAAGATTGCCCCTTGTCATTCTGTGGGTGGAAGAATGGTCTAGAGTCACAGTTTGTCTTCCGGAGGGAGGGTGTCTATAATTGCCTCTTTTTCTTCTTTGGCCATGCAGTATATAGTCGTCCCTTGTTCTTCTAGGGGACGCGGGTCTAGGGTCACCGCTTGTCCTTCTGAGGGTGGGAGAGGGGTCTAGAGCCGCCGCTTGAATCCTCGCTTGTCCTTCTTGATGGAGATGTATCTAGAGTTGTCGCTTGTCCTTTTGGGGGTGGGGGGAAAGATGTGCAAAATCGCCCCTGGATTTTTATTTGACACGGGTGTCTAGAGTCGCCCCGTGTCCTTCTGATGACCTGGTGTCTATAGTCGCCACTTATCCTATTGAAGGTGGAGGAGAGTTCGAGACGCACCGTTTGTCTTCCAATGTGAGGGACTATTGCCCTTCTGTTGACGTGGTGTATAGTTTCGCCGTTTGTCCTTCCGGTGAGGCTTCTAGAGTCGCCGCTTGTCCTTTTAGTGATGTGGGATTTTGAGTCACCGCTTGTCCTTCTAGTGACGTTGGGTCTAGAGTCGCCGCTTGTCCTTCTTGTGACTTATGGTTGATAGTCACCGCTTGTCCTTCTTGTGACGTTGGGTCTAGAGTCGCCACTTATCCTTATATGAAAACTGCATAGCTAACTGGTAATTGGTATAAATAAGAACTAAACCTGCGGTAATTCCTGTTAATCTTATCTTCACTATTATTTTTTCTTGCCGGGAAAATAAAATGAAAATCATGGCATGAGCGTATTTGGCAACGACTTATTTTAAGTGCAGTGTACAATAATCATAAAGTTTATCATAAGGAGTTTTTATTCTTGTGTCTGCTAGTCTTCTCTTCCGTTGAATAATTTGATGTGTGCAGTATGCCATAAGCATAAGTAATTTGTGTTTATGTAGTAGATATACCCCTAGTTTAGTGAAATGCAAGATACAGCGTCATACAATATTTTTGAATGAAATATATTCCTGAGTCCAACATCACTTTGGCAATAACAGGTTCTGCATCTTCCTTATATTAAGGGTGTCCACAGTAATGAACTTCTGTATTAGTATTTTATTTTATTTTTTAAGCGAATAAGCAAATTGTACTAGAAAGTGTCGAACATAGTTTTCGACTAGGCAATAAGTAATTTCAGTTTACATGTTTCTCTAACATACCCACTACCTGGGTAAAACCAGTACGCAATTTCTGAGAACAAAGACCAATGTGCTGTTAATAGTCTTGCTAAAGGACTTCGGGTGGTCAATTTGGTCGTTCTAACTCAGTAACCCCTACCCTTGATCCTGTGCCCAACGTCAAAATCACAGATGCTTACACTTTCATAGATCAGATAATTCCCAGTTAATCAAATACAACTTTCCTACTGTAATGTAGTGCAGTATTAAAATAATTGACCATTGTTTACATCTGGTCAACTCCGTTAAACAGTTTTAAATGGCTTATTTATACTTCACTGTACTTTTACCAGATTTAATGCGAGCATGTTTACTTTAAGTAGTATTAATACATCTCATTATAAAGTCTTTTTGTGTGATTTTGTGAATGTGGGTCTGAAATCTGGCTGTTGCTCCATCTGCCTGTCCTCTGGTCTGTCTTTCAGTAGCCACATTTTGGTCTGGTAGTCTTCGTCTCCTTGAGCTTTTAAGGAAACTTTCCAAATCTCTTTAGTTATATGAAACATGTGCACATGCGCACGTTTTCGTTATGATCCGATTAACCATTACAGGAGTTGTTGCCCCTTATAGCGATATATCAGATATTAATTTATTAGAAGATTAACAAACAGGAAGCAATGTGGTGTATTCACTAGCTCTTGATTCTAATAGTAAAATGTGGGCAGAAATCAGTGCAAACGTAATAAAAACAGATATAGTATTGTCTCTTACTGGCATAAAATCCCTGTCCCTATTATTCAAACGTATTTGTCTTCATTAACTCATTAACTGAATTTGAATGCTTCAGATTAAAGCCATTGAAGAGAGGTAGCCATTTTGCAGGGTTTCAGTAAAATGTTATATTCTGAATGTAAGACATGTTAAAATTATAACCATCTATTGAACATTAAAGTAGTTTGGTGCATTCTTCTTTTTCTGATTAAATTATGGTTTTTTCTTCATTTAGATAGTTAGAACTCTTAACTTGCTATCTGGTAGAGGTATTTCATATCCAGATCAGTCAGCTTTGTCAGATATCACTGCTTTTCACTGCAGGTGCTGTTGGCGGGAGCGTCCTTGCAGACCCCCTTCGAGATGACTCATTGAGCAGTCTACAATCAAATTTTTTGACAGAACAAGGTAAGCATAACAAGATGCCTCCAGAAATCAGCATCGTTTATATCGATTGTCTTATTATGTATGCTGAGGTTGACAGAGATAACGCCCTAAAATTCATAGAGCACCTCATAAAAGATATCAAGATAAAGAAGCATGGTCCTGTGGTTGCTTGTCTCTATGATGATTCAGAATTGAGGTCACTATCTGAAAGCAAATTACAGTATCTTGAAAAAGTATGTGAACGAAGCACATACATGCTTATGACAAGTGGGGAGAATGTAAAAGGAATGCTCGCCTCATGTGTTTCATTGATAATAAGGAGAAACAATGGTCTGTCGTGCCTGTTTACCCTCAGCAGATAGCAAGACGTAACGTCCCAATGGTCATAAATGAGTTAATCGGTTTACACTACTATAACAATAGCGAGTTTTACAGAAAGGGCGTGGCGAAGCTAATAGAGGCTCGAGTAGAGGTACGGGTGAAAGGAAATAAAAGGCTAGACATTAAAAAACAACAGCAAAGTTCAGCAGATCAAGAAATAACTGGTAGTTAGAACTCTTGACTTGCTATCTGGTAGAGGCATTGCATATCAAGATCAGCCAGCTTTTGACTGCTAATTCGAGAGATTTAAGCAAATAGCACTGCTTTTTTCACTGCAGCTGCTGGTGGCGAAAGCGTCCTTGCAGACCGCCTCCTTGAAATGACAGTAAACGAACCGGTTGAAAGTAGAAATGAGTCAGCGAACAATCTACAATTAAATCTTTTGACAGAACAACGAAGGCATAACGAGATGCCTCCAGAAATCGGTTATATCGATTGTCTTATTTTGTAAGCAGAGGTTGACAGAGATAATGCCCTAAAATTCAAAAAGCACCTCATAAGCGATATCAAGATAAAAAAGCATGGTCCTGTGGTTGCTCTTCTCTATGATGATCGAGAATTGTTTTTACTATCCGGAAGCAAAATAAAGTATTTACATAAGGTCCTTAAACTTAGGACATACAAAAAGCTCTACGTGACAAAAGATTTTGTTGAAGCCAAGTGGGAAAACTCTAAAACAGAGGTGTGTATCGTGCAAAGGGGGGTTCCAGATGTCCTTAAAAGGTTAGTCGGTTTCAACTACAACGAAAATGACGAGCATTACAAAGAGAGCTTGACGAATCTAATCGAGGCTCGAGTAGAGGTACGGGTGAAACGAAATCAAAGTCTAGTTTAAGAACAACAGCAAAGAACAGATGAAGAAATAGTTGATAGCCATCCTCAGTAGGACATCTTCGTTCAGGCTTGAGGTCAGGCTCCAGGTGCATCTGCTGAAATTCATGGGGCTAATACAATATGAATGCACCGATGACCTTGAGTTAAAGTCATATTTCGTCGTAGGAATATAATCAGCCTCATATCATGTCTAATATCACGTAGTAATACGGTACGTGTTTAAAAATCATATCTCATTCATATAAATAAAGTGCCATTACGTTTACTTTACTATCTATATATACTACAAATACAGAAGGGTAAGCTTGCATTGGTAAACAATAGTTCCTCGAGTAATTTATATTGGTATAAATACTTTTAATGGTAAACATCGAAATTATTTTCAGACATGTGCTGTAACTTTCTTTTCTAGCATGTCTTTATTGATTCCTGTGTAGTAGGTACTACTGCCGATAATGGTACTGTGAAAGACTTTGGCAAACTGTTGTAAGTGATGAAATAGTTAACTGCAGTGTGTAACACCCGTAATGTCTTTAATATATGCAGAGATTCTAGTGTATATTTTTAATTCATACACTATTAGCTATTGATGAAATCACTCGAGTCACGCAATTAGATCCATTTTTTTAATAATTTCACCGCACTTCCAACAAATCTGGTCAAGATTATAAGCGGGTGGAGAGCTGCAACAGTCTGTCAGGTCAACGCGCTCAGTTGTCAGTAGATGGGTTTGATATTGTAGTATGTCTCGTTGAATCGGGTGTGATATTGACATTGCATTAAGCTATACTGCAGTTTTAGATGATCTTAGGCAGTAGCTTATATTTGACTCGTTCAATAAGACGATATTTTATTACCGTTATGTTTATTTAAGATCAGAAACTGATTATGTCACTATTGAAGAGACATTTAAAAGTGTTAATATAGAAGCCTAAGGGATTTAAGCAGTTCTTTGATAGCAAATCGTAAATACCATACTTAAAGATTATTTAATCGCAAATATTTAAGAAAATTCGATAATAGATTTTGACCGTGAACATTTGTGGTTGATTAAGTTATTACATTGTATACGTTAGACTGTTATTGTTTCTCGTCAGTGAGCTACCTTGCAAACAGCTTATTAACATTTTCATAGACTTTATGGCACGCACGTAACAGTAGGAATTTATATGAATAGTTTTGTGCAAATGTTTAAATTGGCCATATGGACCATTTATACTATTCCCTGATATAAACAGAAAAAAATGTATGTTTGGACGTTGTAAGTTAAACTGTGTAAGCATATAAAATGTGCAAGCAATGGCCACTTAAAATTTATCCGTGTTAATTCAATGCAAAACAAAAGTAGGCGTGACTTCAGTTGCAAAAATCACTTCTTCTGATTATTGATTATACTCTGGGATAAAAATACGTGGACAAAACTTACAACACCAATGGCAGAAATTATTTAACTAAACATGCAATACCTTCTCCATAATTGCATTTTAACTAAAATTAGGGCTAAAATAAATGCTCAGCTTCAGGATGCGACCGAAATACGCAAAGTTCAAACTTAACTTCCAGCTAATGATTTCGTCAAAACTATCCCTATGTGATCTAATTCTAAATCCCGATTGCACAGATCATTTTCAAACCAGTCATCCTACCTGCTCCATCATCTACAGTTTAATGGATGGTTACTTGATCGATGCCGTTTACGTTAGGTTATCGGATGTTTATCGAAATGATAATCATGTCATTGATACTTACATTACTTTAAATTTTACAATTACAGACCTAGAAGAGGATACGTTAGATGACGTTGACCTCTCCAGCAGTTGCCATGACGACAAGATGGAACAAAAGGAAGAGGCTCCAGTAGCAAGTCTGGCAGAGATTAAACAAAATAAGAAAAAGAAGAAAAAGAAGAAAACAAGAAGATAATATGGTAAGTATGTTGTGCTTCACAGTTTGTCAATTGCTGTACGACATCAAAAGACTTATGTGTATTGGTTTTGGTTCTGTTTTATTATTACGGCTTACCAAGAATCTTAAGTCATCAAAAGCCTGTGAAAACACGTAAAAAATGCAAATATCGATAATAGAACAGCATGCATGTACACTTTCATTTGTTTGATCTCCTCCCAATTGTTTTCAGTATGTTATAGTATGTGTTTATGTCATTCTTTCCGTAAGCCATTTCTTTTTTCTGGTATCTTCTCAGTTATTACTCAGCGGAATATATTCATACTAGCATGTTTGGTGGGTATTATTCTAAAGGTGTACATTAAGACGCGATAACTTCAATCAAATGTATTGTTCTTGCATCACAGACTTTATTAGTCAGTGCAATTCCTGTATTTTTAATTTATGTTTGAATTGTAATGTAAATATGAGATAACTGATTGGAAGGTTTTTTTGCGTAAGTTATAGACGTGTTTTCGTTTAAACTAGCAAATTATAAAACAGACATATTTGGCAATTCTTCAATGGATTATTTTTTTATATTTGCATGTTTTCTAATAAAACTCTTCTTTCCATTTATAAAATAATAAATGTGTGAGCTATTTTGTATTTGTTTTTCAATTTCATATAATAAAATTATTATATGGTCACACTAAAGCGATACGTTGTCATTAAAAAGAGCTTAAGTAGCTCCTGCAATTTAGCAAGTAATATGCAATATGAAGAATTAATTATTTATTTACACAAAATGTCTTAAAACTATTACTGTTTTGGACGAAGTACAACATGTAACAAAAAGACACTCAATTTTAAGGTGACCATTTAATAATGCGTAAATCATATGGAGCTTTGTAGGTCATCTTAACGTTGATTGGTTATTGTATAGTTCTGTCAGAAGAGTCTAAATAATCATATTTATACTACTTGTTAAGGAACAATGAAATTAACCAAACATTTACTAGCACTCTTCATTTACCGTATTCTCTTGAAAATTACCACTGATCGAGTAAAAGAAAACACCACTTCTGATCCTTCACTATAAACAGGATAATGCTAGTAACTCCATATTGATAGTGTTATCTGTTTTGCAGACACATAATAAGTCGTGCAAAGTGGAGATGTCAGTAGTTTATACGTTCGGTGAGATTCCAAAGTGTTGGTGACTCTAAAGAAGATGGCGATGATGACGAGGAACAGAAGAAATAGGAAACTTGAAAAATACGATGACGGTGTCTTCTGTTGAAAAACTAACGCAAGTTAAATTATGATATATAGCAAAGTGATTTTTATTGCTGTGCCCAGTAATTTTCTCTAAAACATTGTCTTCTATCAGTGCAGTATTATTATGTTAATCAAACGACAATTTACTGAAGAGTACAATAATTTGAAGAACCAAATATCGTCGTGATAATGTTTATGTTATATAAGCATTCTTAAAAACGCATTTATATTTTTTAAACAGGAAATTACACCTACTCGTCGAGGGAACAGGGCACAGGTGTCGATCCTTTTAGCAAACATACATTTGACATTATAATGTTGTCGTGTTCAAACATTGACTTGTCAGGTTGAATTATTATTCAGGTCATATAGTACATAAGCATCCGTACAAAAAGGTTAATGTATGTTTCATAGATTGATGTATTTAAGATGTGTCGTAGAAAAACACGCACAATAGTTCAACACTATTAGTTCATTTACACGTTATAGTTTAACGCTGTTAATATTAATTTGTTGCTCTGAACTTTGAAGTAAACGTACATGTGCCATATTCGTATACCTTCTACATGGTAATATTATGTGTATTGTTGATATTGATATCATAGAGAGACTGCAACTATGTACATGCGCCATATGGTTCTATTGTCAGTGTGTGGTTTGTGCATAATGCATGATGTTCATTATGTTTATATAAATCGATTGGTTTCTTAGTACACGTTCAAATAGGTGACATTGTTTGCTTTCTACAAGAGGTGCGTGCTTTGTTTGTTGATGATATTGACAAAATATATTGCACATATTGTTTGATTATTAGTCCAAGTATATGATTTGTTTATCGATTATGTGGATATTGATGAATTGTTTTTAACTCTATAGTACACTTCCATGTGCCTTATTGTTGAATGATGATTACATGTGTTTGTTATGATTATTGTTCATGGTGATACCATATAGTGTTTAGAACTATGCAGTTTATATACAAGCGCCAAAGGTTTTCCGTATGATGCTCTAAAAACTCAAAAGTGTGTACAGCTAACTGTAATGAATATTTAATGAGTAAATGCCTTGATTTTTGACCAATCAGTTGCGAGTATTTTAAATTGATGAGCTATGACCTGACCAGACCAGAATTTAATATAATAAGGGAAAAATATATGATGTAATGTTTGATTAAGAATGAGTTTTTTTTTAATTTAGGGGCATAAAAATGACAAAGCGATGAGTAATTGCGACATTGTTTGGCTTCTTAGATCAAGCAAGTAGACTAAATAAACTATAGCTGTTTAATTGAATTCCCTATACACGTCTATTGTTATCGTAATTGTGATTTTAATGCCATAGTCGCAGAAAGGCACGACTATGTTACTAATGATTGAAGAAATATTTTTGTAAGATTATTCCTGGGATGTTCAATCGGTAAGATCATCATATGATGTTGTTGATAATTAGAGGAGATAGGATATGTTAGATTTTTGTGAAGAAATCTTCATTCAAATTACAAACTGAAGAGTGTGTGAGGATAGCAAGATTGGTAAATATGCACGTGTGACAACCAATCGTTGAACTATAGCTGATTATGTCATGTGTAAAAAATGACTTGTTAAAAGTGTTCAACATGTTTTATGTAGGTTAATCTATTATTGTGTCTAATCCCTGTGATATATATGTTTTCTCGTAGTGAAGTAGTATGTGATAAAGACCAACAAAATAGAAACCATAAATTGGATATTACATGTTTATTTATGTTAGGTGAAATAATGAAAACTAAGACGAATTTGTAAATGTTTTTAGCAGTTAAGGAATTTTAAAGAGGCTGAAAGGTTTGACAAATAATCGGATTGTTCGTTTTAGTGTCAAACAAAGCAGGCAGATGAAATAGCTACATTTATATTATCTGTAAATGACATTACAATTCTCATAGTTTACCTGAAATCTAAGCAACCAGTGCGTTCGAAAATACAACAACACGTGACTGAAATAATTTTCCTTGCAGACTCGCAAGGGCAATTTGTTTTGTTTTTATTATATACAGAAAAGGAACATAGAACAACCAACAGAATGATAAATATAATAAATATGCGAACAGTTTATAACGAAAGAAGAAATAGAATCATGAAAAGAAGGGAACAAAGAGGCTAGAAATCAATAGACCGTATTAATGTATCCTCCTAAAATGTTGTAATAAACCATCTAGACTGTTCGAAGTTTTAGGAATAATTTAAGTCGGTACAATTTCAACCGGACGAGGGTATTATACATTTTAGTTAGAGTTACTTAAACAGCTTATTCCAGGCTATGTTTACCGAACTTGATAACGCAATAACCCTAGCTAAATTAGGAAAGGCTTGCAGAAATGATCAGATAATCACATGATCATCGAACTTTTTAACTTAAATTTTAAACACCTAAATGATTATGTAAGCGTTCTTCTTAACAGAATGTTAAATACAGGAGATTTTCTAAATGTGTGGATAGAAGTTTGCGTGATTCCGTCATACAAAAATGGTGACGTAAATAATGTATAAAACATAGAGGTATATATTTGATGAGTCATTTTTGCAAATTATTCACACGTATCAGTGAGAACACATTTATTAAGTGTGCCAAAATAAATCATTTTCTTAATCCATACAACAAAGTAATATATCGCTATCATTGATTGATGCTGAGCAAGAGATAATTTATGGCGCAAATAGGTACAGTTTGGTGCTAGAGGAAACTTTTTCAAATTGATAAAATCTATGCCCCAAAAAGACATAAGTCTACGGGTCAATATAATAATAAAGTGAGCAACACCTATATACACGCTTTTGGGTCTGCTCAAAGTGATTGTCTCTCATCATGTCTATGTTCTCTTTATTATTAAAAAGGTTCAAGTGGATTTGAGGGTGTATGCAGTGTTCAGCCTAAAATGTTTATATTGTTGTATGTCGAAGATATTGCGTTATTAGCAGAAACAAAAGAAGGATTGCAAAAAAGTTAAAGCATATTACTTGACTATTGTAAAACATCAAAGTAAGTTATTAATACACCAAAAAATAATGTCATGTCATTTATAAAACATGTGGAACAACAAATAGTGACTTGACTTTTACATATAATAAAGAATACTTTTTTTTAGAATCGTTGTTTTATTAGATGGCATATTTTTCGCACGTATACAATACCCCGACTGGTCAGTCTATGACAGCTTATTATAAACGTCGTGCTTTCTGACTTATTTCATAAGTATAAAAGTCGGTAATAAAATGGATCTTGTTGATGAAATCGTTTTACTAATTTTTAACTATGGGGTCTGGGAATATAACTTTTGCAACAAGCATTGAAGTTGTTCATTTCTTTAAACAAGTGTATAGCGTTAAAGCCCAGCCTCAGAATTTACTTGTGTATGGAGAGTCACGTATAATGGCAATCAGACAAAATAGACTTTTGAAAATAAAAAAAAATCTTTATTTCAAAGTTTACAGGGTTAAAACAGACACTATATCAAACAAACCTACCTGGTTATTTATCGTGACATGGGAAGGAAGTGTATATTTATCAAAGGATAACAATGTCAGTTATTTTGTGGATGTTTTAATCAGAGATTTAAAGATTGTGACAATCAGCATTTGCATATGGCAATTAGAAATTTATCCAAGGCATCGTCATATTAATTGTTTGCTAACTGTTTATTTTCAGATTATTTAGATATAGTATCAATATAGGAATAATGGGTCGCACTGACCAAGCTCAGAGTGTATTCACATATATTTGAAATAGAAGCAGGGCGATGGCACAAATCAAAATCAGTACCTGTGAACAAATGAAAATGCCAAAATTGTCATAAATTAGAAGACGAGTTTCACTTCATATTAGAATGTTCCTTATATTCAAAACGGAGAAAGATTGCCATTAAAACATTTTTTGGAAAGTACAGTTGAAAGTGGCTGCCTTTATTTTGAACCTCTCAAACACGGGGAAATTATAAAATGTATCTGCTTTTTTATTTTGTTATTACCTATACATATGACCATCCTAATACAAGTTAAAAACTATTTAATTGCTACTTCAGTATTACGCATGTATGTAATAAGATGGGAACGGTTTTAAACCCCCATAAAATTGACTATTTTGTTTATATGCTTGTATATTAATGGCCATCTGGCTTTAAATACGAATAAATGTCTACCTTTTTCTCCTTCTTGTCATTTTTGTCTTATATATACAACGAATTCCATCAAAGCGATAGTAAAAATAAAGATGTACAGCATTTGTTCACCTCCATTTATTTACATTACCACACTGCTGCATCTGAGTGAGTCAAATGACGCCATAATGTAAATGAAAAACACGTTGCTTCTTATTTAATTATTATCTTTAACAAAAAACATGCTCATATTGGACTTTTTAACAGATAAAGTACAATCAAAATATCAATGTGAAAACAAAACGGTTGTTTTTGAAATGGTGGATTTAAGAGTCTTATTAGACTATAAATCTTTGACATCAGATCTTCAGTCAATATGACTATTAGGAGAATTGATATTGACTGTTGATTTACAACAATCTATAGGAAATATGCGATTAATAATTAGTCCACCTTTCATCGATTCTATTATAGTATTGTTGTAAAATATAAGCTGATATTTTCTGATGGTGATAATCCTCACAGCGTGAGCATTTGCCCTGAGAGAAATAATTCGAAAAAATATATTAAATGATTTGGTCGCAGAAATTAAAATATTTTTTAAGTAAAAAGATAACATCGCTTTTCAAGGGAGGCCACTCTCTGACTAATTGGACGATATGTCTCTAAGAGTAATTTCTTATGTTAATAGAATGATCTAAAATATATAATTTAACATCCGTCTTTCGCTTGTTAGAATGTCATATATGATGAATGCACCTGTCTGTTAGGAAAGAAAAGAAAGACGGACAATTTGCAAAAAAACAGCCCCACCAATTTCAATAAAACCAAACACCACAAAACTGACCTTTTACAACAAGAGATCATTTCATGTAAAATATGAGTATACAAAGTTATTATTTGCCATTCATGTGGTAAATACGTGGTTGCATTTGAAACAGTCAGTTTACAGTCTGCAATTTAGATTGAGAACATACAAAGAAGTATCTGCAATCCATATGGCTTGGATGCATACGAAACATACAATGTTTTGAGTATTCCAGTGTGTAATTGTACATGTAAAATGGGCTTTGGAAAAATAAACGAAAGACATCGAATACTTTTGAACTGTGCACAGTTAGATGGTCGACATGCTATATAATACACCTATCATTGACTCTTGATAGTGAAACAAAATACATTTAATACTTTTGAAATGTGTACATTTTAGATTAACGACATCTAATTGGTTGGTATCTTCCGAAATGGCTTGATCATCCATGTCCTAAATGATATACACTTTTCTTTTCGGATAGAGCATAGTATCAAAGTCGTTTAAAATCTGATCGACATACGTGTTTATGTTTTCCTGTTGCCTAGTAGGCCTAACACCTTTTCGATTTAGAGGCGAAGATGCCGATTGTTTGATAACATTAAATACAGGGCTGACACAAGTAGGGACTCACAATTACACTTTCAATTATCGCCAAAGTTAGCATGCGGGGGTTTAACTGTTACGTCGCTTATGACTCCTCCTAATGTAGAAACTTTCTCGTAGCGTCATTGAATAGGTAAAATAGAAAGGGTTCTATCAAAATTTCCACAGATCTAATCTTATCTTTGTCTAGAGGTAGATCTAATCTACCTCTAGACAAAGGCAAACAGGGTAAATGTCAATGTAATAAAAGCACAAAGACGAGACATAACACAAAAAAAAGAAAAAAAAAACAGTTACCGCCTTGGAACAGTCAGTCGGCAAAAGTACCGACTGGGGTGCTTAAACCTGGTTTGTAAAGCGCTCCAACTTCGCCCTTCCTGAAGGTTTTCTATCAAGCAAACAGTGTAAATAAAAATATCCCGTCAAAGTGAAACAACTAAGAGTAAGCACCTGCATCGGGAGTTAAAACAGATACAATGAACATATATACAGACAAAACAGCTAGTAATAAAATAAACTATTAACATATGTACAGTATGTACAGTAGATAAAAGCCTCTGCAACCTGAAATTTCCAAATGAGAGAGTAGTTTGAAATAAAACAGCCCAACTTCTGACGTATAATAAGAACAATTTAATGACGTCATACAATGCCATGACGTCATGTGCCGAAAACCTTGCTGTAACAGCGAATCACCGTCAAGGTATGGATAATTAACAATAGTTAAGTTGAAATCATCTCTTTTTTCATAGATTTTAGTAGAGGCTTTGTAATCGCAATGTTTAGAAATGCTGCATTTAAATGTCAGTTATTTGCTCTATTAAGGGTAAGTTCTGAAGGGTAAATCAGATGTATCATTTGAGAAAAGAAAGGATTCTCTTTAGTAAGAATATCGTCAAGATAGCGTGGCGTTAAATTGAAAGACTCTATAATGTGGCTTCAGTTAGAAGTGGATGCAAAGTTAACATGAAATCACGTTCAAAGCAGTATAAAACAAATCTGCAATTAATGTTGCACAGTTGGTACCCATAGGAATACCAATTACTTGTCCTAAATAAGCTGTCACCGCATTTTTGGTAAATATTGTCAAATAGGAAACATAGAGCTTCACAAATATCCATGCAAGTCCACATAGTAAACTTTTCTAAGAAAGTGTTGGTAAAAGATGCATTACTTTCATGACATGCAATGTATAGACGTTGCTCCCGAGCAAATGTTTTCTCAATAAGAGCAATCAATTTGGTATAACTTAATTTATTTAATTTGGTATTAAGTATTCACTGCAGAGCAATGAAAGTGTAAAGTACGATACTTGTCTAAGACTTATGAAGAATTTTAAATATACCAAAATGTTAATTTCTAAATTTTCATACTCATTTTCACAATATTTAATAACGTGATTACGAACTGCTGTCAGGCAAGAAGTCAATATTGAACATATGTGAATGGTGGTGCTAGAGCTGACATTAACTATGAATCGTGACTTGCATGGTGTTTTGTGAAGCTTACGAATCCGGTACAATAAGGAAAAATTTTCTTGCTTTGATTCTCTCTGGATATCGAAATGATGCAATATCTGTTCTTGTTTGTCAATGACTGTCTGAAAGTCAAGGTTGGTGCTAGTGTAAAAACTGGTGGTGGATAACTCAGCACTCGGTACATTTTCGTCATTTTAGGTACATATAGTCGTCAGACAAAAAAAATATTTTGTTAGAAGCTTTGTCTGCAGGTACAAATACAAATTTATCGTGAATATTCTGAAAGGACTGTTTTAGGTGTTTTTAGGTGGTAAAAAGGTTCCTTAGGTAAACTAGACAGATGGGAGCGGTAGAATCTAACGCGATTTTTATTATCTTAAATATATCCGTGCTTTCTCTCTTACACCAGCGATTTGCAAACAGATTAATTGCAGCAACTATTTCTTTGCAACCAAGGTCAAAATCTATTTTGTCTGGCAGGCGATATTTCGGACCCTTTAAGAGTATTTTTCTTAATTTATAGTCATCGATGATGTTTAAATCCCCAGTAATAATATGGCCAGAACGTAAATAACAGAAAGGTGAAGTTGAACAGTAACAAGACTCTTGAGAAGGATCATTCAGGTTAAGGTCTGCCACAATTTGGATGTTATTCTCTCATTGACTTACAGTAAAATTTCAGGTTTGAATTGTGTGCAACTATCACTACTCATTTCCTACACAAAATCTACACAATCGAGCGAGTTGACAATGCACGTTGGAATTCCGTTCACTAAAACGTAATAATCAGTAAAATACCACTGTATGCCAATTGTTATTTTGATTAAATAGTTTGTGTGTTGAAATATTTTGATACAACACTCATATGGGTGTATAAAGTGAACCAAATTTAAGGTTATAAAATTTTACCTCTTTTTGTGTGTGTATCTGTGTTTGCATACCGACACAAAAAAGAATCACGCGCGCGAGACATGCCACAGAACGAATGATTGATATACATGTCGTCAGATATTTGTTTTTCTTAGCCTAACTTCCCCTATGTTCATCTCTATCTACACATAAAGGTCATGTTTAAAAATGCATGCTATACTAGTATGTAACAAAGAGAAAAACGATTGATTCCAAGTTCTCAACATAGTTTTTTTTATAAATTACAATCAGGTATCATTTACTTAAAGGAATTAAATCGTCCAAGTTAATCCGCCTATAATCGCGCTAAAACAAAACTGAAAATGTTTAATTTTGTTCATCAGTTTGATCTTCAGTCATTATTAGGATTATTGTGCATGATGTAACAATTACTAATATATATGAGCAGGAGACATTCAAGGTCAGAATCAATATGTATTACATTTTGCAATATTAATACATGCATATACGAAGCAGCGTTATATTAGCACATAATGTTTGTTTGTTTTTCATCCCACCTGTAGTATTGCAGTCATCTGATGACGGTGACAAGTTGAAACATAAATAGTGCTACCTTCACTCTGTATATCATAACGAGAACACCGGGCATGAAACAACAATAGTCACATTAACCTAACACTCTGCGGGCCAACCAGACGTTTGACGTCGTGGCCGGGGATCGAACACAGGCCTCCCATACACGTCTAGAAATTGATTAAAAATCATCAGAAAAATACAAATGCTTAAAATCCTTTCATTCTGATTCCAAACTTGTTACTATTTAATAAAATGTGTCTCCATTTTATTGTTTCCACTCCGCATAACAAAAGAGGTTTAACCGCTGAGACAACTATTCTGTTTTAATACTCGGTTTCATGAAAACTGGAAATACTTAGATGTAATTATTATGTGCATTAGTTATGCGCTTATTTTTCAGGCTCTGGCTAGTAAAAACTCACACATTTTTATTGTTAGACTGATATAACCGTGTCATTAACTTTCATTGTAATTCTATCGTTCGTGCCTTCATAACGAGAATTAATATTTCAGTTTTCTTTTGATTAATCAGTATTTCTGTCTGATTACACAACCACTGTATATTATTCACACAATAAGTGTATACCATTCACTTGCAATTTGCAATTAAATAACTATGTGTTAGCGCAAAGTCTGCAAAGAGCTCCTTTACGATTTCATGCATTTGTTAAGTAAATATTCAACAGAGACATAGATTATGAAGTAAGACGACAACTCGTTTATGAATACACACACCCTCATTGTATTGTATTGTAAAGTTCTTAACCGCTTCAATGACCTTACTGTTGTGTCTATGTTAACGACTGTAAATATTTAAATGTATGGACGACAGTACATTTTCATTATCGGTCTTATACTAATTTTGCGCTGTAATTGAAGCACATAGAGGCGTGGTAAAATCTCGACTGCAATATGAAATCTTTATTCATTTATGCCATTTGTTTTATGATAGTTTTACAGGTTTGGGTATAGCAGGCACGATATTTTGCTGATTTAAAGACGTTCAAATTCAGAATGTGGAAGAACGTATATATCAAAAAGGTGTATATGACGAATTGATTTACTTTTTTATGACTTTAAGAAATATTTAATAAATAACCTTACAGCATTCAGCTTAAAAATCAAATTTCTAAGGTAAATGTATAGGTACATATTCATGAATAAATTATAAATAATGCCATGATTAATACAGTGCAATTGACTTATGCTAATACCTGGTGAGTTAGATATTAAAAGGAGACAAGCAGCCTCCATTATAAGACAGTACAGCGCTATGAATATGCATGAATTCTGATAAAAATAAACATCGACGTTACAGCGGATTACCTGGATAAGGATATAACGAGTTCTCAAAGTAGGTTGTCACATGTTTTTAGTTTAAAAATAGCCTAATGTGCAGCGTGGCTCAGATAGGAAATATATGTTTGTAATGACGATTGGGATATTTCACTTTACACATAAATGTTATACATCAATAAACAGCATTTTGCACGACCTTTTCATACTCATATTGTTATTTGAGAAAAAACACCACAATGTATTTTTAAACGAGCGTCTAATCAGCTACAGGTGTAGAGGGTGCCATTGTATACTGTGGGTAGGTGTTTATAGAAAGTATATTGGCTGGTTTATATCGATTAGCTGCATATGATCACATGACTTTTGGAAACCCAAGTGTGACTTGGATTCAACAAAATGAACGGCAGTGTCTCACTTATTCTCTTCAACTTGTGTTAATTTTATCATGAACAATATTGTCTCCTTTAATCCAGATTAGTTACGAACCATAATAATATGCTGGTGCTATGATTAGATTAGCAAAGCGAATGACATACGACCAAGGTAAGACTTTTTTTATTATAGTGGTGTGTATCTGGTGTGTTAATACTCACATGATCAATCTTTCACCAAGGACGTGTACACAAATTTTGTAAGTTGGCTTTCGTGTCATATTATTGTTTTTTGGACACTGTTAAGTAAGAAGATATACCAAGATTTAAGTCTGAACTATCTAAAGTGTTTAAGCGGGTCCCATATTTTACGGTTCAGATGAAAGTTAAAATTAAATGGCCGCCATTTTTACTTTTACCACTGACTAAAACAATCCTCTACCAGACTGTATTCGAAATTATCTGCCGATTCGTAAATTTTACCCCGCCTTGTTTCTTGACAACGCCATCTTCCTAGTGCATACATATGCTTTTGTTCCTGCTCCTAATGATTTCAAAAAAGCTAAAGCAAACAATCATAACTGCGGTGGTTAAAGGGTTGGTAGCTCCATAAGATCTCACTATCAATAATGTGAAAAGGCACCAACCTGTCTATTGATCATGTGCGTGTTAAGTACAAGTGTCAATGACTTCAAATATGAAGTAACAGACCAAGATTGCACAGAGTAAAAGTTTATGACGAATCAATGCGCCGCATTTGACTTAAATGAAAGACAGTATAAGCAAGTAGTCTTGTGCATCCATTTTCGGAATGGTCAGGATGAACATGGCTTTCGATTGGTCAATTTCACAGAGATTATGAAAATACTATGTTTTGGTAACCTTTATGTTTGCATCATAATGCTAAATGTAATTTCAAAGTTAACATCCTATATTGAATAAAGATATTCTGTTTTGCAGTCTAAAGACCTGCGTTCAAATGTATGTTAGAGTGCTGATTGACCTTTTCTAAAGAGCGCTGACTGTAATATTTAACATACATAAATAAGAATTTGCTTTGTGTGCAGTCATAATAAAGCTACACATAAACACTCGTATCCTATTGCAAGTGCTTAAATATGCATCTGGAGTTCTAGAGACAAACATATAAAAAAACATAACGGCCAACTTAACCTTTTACTATATGGATATACACGTATGTATTATAACAACATGAAGGACACAATTCTACCCATACACCCCCAAAAATATTCAAATCAGGTATACTTTGTCTCCAAGGATAGTTTTTGCTTATCGGAAAAGTGCGAAAAGAAGTTTTATTCATTTAAACATCGCTACTTCAAACCTTGTATTACTATTACTATTGTAAGACAGTATGTACAAAGAATGTGTTTACTGATAGTTTACACCTAAGCAGCTATTAAATTGCACTTGTATCCCATCAAGAAAGCACTTGTTTCCCATTTGGAAGACTTTGTCACTTTTGCTTTTATAACAAGACGCGTCAAAGTCGCGTTTCATATATAAGTCTTATAATTAATTTATAGGTACACGTTCCTATATAAACTGTAAAACATACATTGCAGTGGACTTATGTATCTACCAGTTGAGTTCCATATTTAAAGAGGTTAACACTGGCAATATCCTTTCATTTGATTTCAGCAGTGTTTTATCTTTTACTTTTGTAGACCAACCTGTTTAATTTCATCATGAACAATATTGTCTCGTTTAATCTAGATTAGCTACAAACCTTTATAATATGTTGGTGCTATGATTAGATTAGCAAAGCGAATGACATACGACCAAGGTAAGACTTTTTATTATAGTGGTGTGGATCTGGTGTCTTAATACTCACATGATCTATCTTTCACCAAGGACGTTTGCACACATTTTGTTATTTGTCTTTCGTTTCATTTTCTTGTTTTCCGGACACTGTTAAGTAAGAAGATTTACCAAGATTTAAGTCTGAATTATCTAAAGTGTTTAAGCGGGTCCCCCATTTTACTATCAAGATGAAAGTTAAAATTAAAATGCCGCCATTTTACTTTTACCACTGATTAAAACAAACCTCTACCAGACTGTACACGAAATTTTCTGCCGATTCGTAAATTTTGCCCCGCCTTGTTTCTTGACAACGCCATCTTCCTAGTGCATACATATGCTTTTGTACCTGCTCCTAATCATTTGAAAAACAGCTAAAGCAAACAATAAAAAACTGACGTGGTTAAAGGGTCGGTAGCTCCATAAGATCTCACTATCAATAATGTGAAACGACACCAACCTGTCTATTGATCATATGCGTGTTAAGTTCAAGTGTCAATGACTTCAAACATGAAGTAACAGACCGGGATTGCACAGAGTAAAAGTGTATGACGAATCAATGCGCCGCATTTGACTTTAATGTAAGACAGTAAAAGCAAATGGTCTTGTGCATCCATTTTCGGAATAGTCAGGATTAAAATGGCTTCCGATTGGTCTAT
The DNA here is from genome assembly GCA_007844125.1 of Sinonovacula constricta. NCBI lineage: Eukaryota > Metazoa > Mollusca > Bivalvia > Cardiida > Solecurtidae > Sinonovacula > Sinonovacula constricta. The sequence goes on from CM017565.1 coordinate 17,493,926, forward strand.
TTCACAGACATTATAAAAATACTATGTTTTGGCAACCTTTATGTTTTCATCATAATGCTATATGTAATTTCAAAGTTAACAATTTATGTTGAATAAAGATATTCTATATTGCAGTCTACAGACCCGCGTTCAAATGTATGTTAGAGTTCTGATTGACCGTTCCAAAAGTTCGCTGACTGTAATATTCAACATGCATAAATAAGAATTTGCTTTGTGTGCAGTCATATTAAAGCTATATATAAGCACTCGTGTCCTATTGCAAGTGCTCAAATATGCATCTGGAGTTCTGGAGACAAAACTATAAAAAAATAACGGTCAACCTAACCTTTTACTATATGGATATACACGTATGTATTATAACAACATGAAGGACAAAATTGTTACCCAAACACCCCCATAAATATTCAAATCAGGTATACTCTGTCTCCAAGGATAGTTTTTGCTTATCGGAAAAGTGCGAAAAGAAGTTTTATTCATTTAAACATCGCTACTTCAAATCTTGTATTACTATTACTATTGTAAGACATTGTCTACAAAGAATGTGTTTACTGATAGTTTACACCTAAGTAACTATTAAATTGCACTTGTATCCCATCAAGAAAGCACTTGTTTCCTATTTGGAAGACTTTGTCTCTTTTCCTTTTATAACAAGACGCGTCTTATAATTAATTTATAGGTACATGTACCTATATAAACTTTAAAACATACATTGTAGTGGACTTATGTATCTACCAGGTGAGTTACATATTTAAAGAGGTTATCACTGGCAATATTTTCTCATTTGATTTCACTAAAGAAAATGTTAATCCGTATGACCGCCGAAATCGATTTTTGTGCTAGCGCCATATCAGTTACTTGTGTAAAGATTAACGGTGTTTACGGTGGGTAGGTGTCTATAAACATTATACCAACTACCTGGCATAGACCGAATGGCTGTATTTGATCACGTGATTTCTGGAAACCCAAGTTTGACATAGACACAACAAAATGAAGGCAGTGCTTAAACTTTTTCTTTTGTTGACCAACCTGTTAACTTTCAAAATGAACAATATAGTCTAGGTAAATCCAGGTCCTAAAATCACTTTTAAACAATGCAGTTGCTATAATAAGTATAGCAAAGCTAATGGAATATGACTAAGGTAACATTGGTGTGTATCTGGTGTGTTAATCGTCCCATGGTCAATCTGTCGTAAAAGAGGTGTACACAAATGTGTATTTTGTCTTTGATTTTAGGTTTCAGATTTCCTGATCCTGTTAAGTAAGTACATATATTTAAAACCGTACAGGATAAAGTACTTAATCGGGTAACTCATTTTACTGTTATTGGCGCCGCTCTTGAGAGCGGTGCCTCTTATGGAATGCATTTTTTATTGGGACGATAGTGTAGCAGTCAATAATACGATGTCGGAGGTGTTCCGTGAGACACTTTTCAGAGAAAAGAACCAAGTGTTCCGTTTTTTAACAGGGAAGCTTGCAACAATAAAATGTAGCTTGCAATTATAAAAAGTATCATAAAAAGAAGTCGTTTGGCGAAGTTTTGTTTAACAAAAGAAACCGAGAATACCGATGTTAGAAATGCAGCTTTTATAAACAGATATAGCAGAGAACAAGGAAAACAAAGTAGCAAAAATACTTCACTTCATGTCAGAGTTATGGTTAGTTACTGACTGTCAAATGTTTATGTAATTAATCAATAGAGTAAGAGAATGTTTAGTTCCCAGGATAGTCATCTGCTTGTTTAAAGCACGTGCTCTCTACGGCGCCTTGGATGTCTCACATCCAGGCTTTTTCTTGTACTGTTATATGTTTGATGGCCGCCAATTTTACGTTTACCTTTGATTACCAGACAGTACCGCAATTTTCTGTCGATTCGTAAATAATCGGTGAGTCAATATGCCCCGCCTTGTTTCTTGACAACCCCATTTTCATGGTGCATACCTAATGCTTTTTTCTGCTTCCAATGACTTGAATAGGATAAACAAACAATAAGTTAAGGGATTGGTAGCTCCAAATGATCTCAATATTAATAGTGTGAAAAGACACCAACTCCCCTGTCTCATGAGCATGTGCGTGTTGGGGACAAGTGTTCATAAGTTCAATTATTAGATAACCGGCGGGGATTGCACGGTGTAAAAGTGTATGCCTAATCAATGTGCCATATTTACTATACTGAAAGACCATATAAGAAAGTGAGTGGTCTTGTGCATCAATTTTATGAATGGTCAGGATTAATGTGGCTTTCGATCGGTCTATTTCAAAGATACTATGCAAAAACTATGTTTTGGTAACTTGCATGTTTAAAAAAATTATATTTGCATCATACTGTGATATGTACTTTCAAAGGACACAATTTATTTCAAAAAAATAGTATATGTTACAGTCTACGGACGTGCGTTCAAATATATGTTAGAGTGCTGATTGAACTTTCCAAAAAGGTGCTGACTGTAATATTCATCACACATAAATAAGAATTATTATACGTCGAAGACGGGACGTATTATGGGAACAACCATGGCGGAGGGACGGGCGGGCGGGATGCGAACATATGTATGTCTGGAGAATAACTACAACACTATTAAAGCTACTGGCTTGAAACTTCATGGATAGATCTCATGGATAGATCTCATTGAGACGAAGTGCAGTCTACAAGAACCGTCACTCTGCACGTCATAGTGTTGGAGTTATTGCCCTTTGTTTAATTGTCTTGTCCGGAGCATAACTCCTACACTATCAAATACATGAAACTTGATACATAGGTAAGTCTTACTGAGACGGAGTGCAATGCATAGGAACGGTAAAGCTGTACTTCATGATTATGGAGTTATGCCCTTTTATTTAATTTTCTTGTCCGGAGCATAACGCCTATGTTATCAAAACTATCGACTTAAAACTTCCTAGGTGGATAGATCTTATTGCGACGGAGTGCAGTGCACAGGAATCGTAACTCTGTACTTCATGATTTTGAAGTTATGCCTCTTTATTTAATTTTCTTGTCCGGAACATTACTCTAACACTATCCAAGCTGTTGACTTGAAACTTCATAGGTGGATAGATTTCATTGAGACGGAGTGCAGTGCACAAGAACCATCAAACTGCACTTCAGTATTTTGGAGTTATGCCCCTTTGTTCGATTTTCTTTTCCGGAGCATAACTCCTATGTAATCAAAGATATTGATTTGAAACTTTGCAGGTGGATAGATCTAATTTAGACTGAGTACAGTGCATAAAAACATCACTGTACACTTAATGATTTTGAAGTTATTACCGTTAGTTCAATTTTCATACTTTATGTTTGTCTAGACCATACTCCTCGTTACCAAAGCTATTGACTTGACATTTCATAGGTGGATAGATGTTATTGAAACAGAGTGCAGTGCACAAGAACCACCACTCTCCTCTTCTTACTTTTGAGTAATGCCCCTTTCTACACAAATGTCATTACTCTCATGTAATTTTTTGTATATTTGATGGTATTCCCTTTTGATTTTTTTTAATTACCCAGATTGCAGTCCACAATCATGCCAGAGTGCATTGCACAACACTGCACAGCAGTTTGGCAGATTGAAGATTTTTTATTTTATTCTTCTTTAATTTCAGTTTTTCTTGCAATAACCCAGCGTGCAGTCCAAAAATTTTCCATACTGCATTGCACATGAGTACACAGCAGTTTGTTTCAAATTACCCAATTGACGGGCGTATTTTGTTCCGCCATGCGTTGCACTTGTTTATAGTATGTCCATAACTTATACCATATGTGTTCTACTTCTAATTTCAACAAACATAAGCCGTTACACACAATGCTTTGTGTAAAGTCATATTAAAGTTAAACATAAGCACTCGTATCCTACTAGATCAACGACATTGCAACTGCTCGAACATGCATCTGGAGTGTTTGTGACAAAAATAACTGCCAACCTATTAAACTTTCACTTTTAAAAATTTAATAACTTGAGGTAGATTTTGTGTATATACAATTTTCAGTTGTTTACCTCGTGTCTAGTAAAAAGACAGTTATCTTTTTTCACACAACACAAGTATACGTTCTAATATTCAAAAACCTATTTAAAATTGCAACTAAAATCTTTTACATACTTATAAAGTATTATTACATATGCTTAAATTGTTTGATTTGAATGAATATTCATTTGTTATATAAATTCTCTGTAATGGCTCTTCCTAAAAATGTATTAAACTATTTTATCTAATTGTTCTTGACATATCACAAACTGAACAAGGCACTTACTTTGTTTGTTTATTGAACTAGTGAAAGGCATCCTGCATTTTATGAAAATGTACTTTTTAATATTAACACCATCATTGGTTTCACAAACTTTTCCAACTACTTCAAAAACGTATAAGAAAATATATTGATTTGTTAATGATGGCTACAATCCGGGAATTATTCGATGTTAACTACTGCTTACAATTAATCCTTATTACAGTATTACATGTACATACAAAAACGTTAATTGCTCTTAACGTTTACTGTGACTGGATCAGGATTTAAGACTTCATGAAAACGGTGACTTGTTATGGACAGTCACGCTTAATCTCTCCAGTCATGTCCTTCATATGTAGGGCACATTGAGCAGTCCCCGTTGCCCTTGTCACGAGATTGTTCTCAAGGAATACCTTTGTGATATTGTCTGCATTTATTATATAACATTAAAGTATCACTTTATAATCGCGTTACTGATTATAAACATTTCAAAATACTCCAATGTTGTTTTGTTGGTTGCAGGTTTCTGTTGCCATTTCTGTTAGGAAATGCTACATCATTATTTTAAATGCAAAATTTACAAACAATATAAAACAATAACAGGTTTACTATTATTGTTATTATTATTATTATTATTATTATTATTATTATTATTATTATTATTATTATTATTAAGTCAGACCTACCGTTGATATGGTTAACATTTGTTTTTAGATTAAGTAAAAATCAAAATTCATCCCCGAACCCTATTTATACGAATTGTTTTCCATCTCCACGACTCCTTTGCACTCAACGGAAAATTGCAACAAGGCGTTTTAAAAGTTAAAACATAGTTAAAATATATGCTTCTAATTTTTATTATTGTAAGAACCGATTTACCATAGATATGATTTTCTAGTATTGATATATTAAGCGAAGGACAAAAGTCTACCCCCACACGCCCTTAAAATATGTAAATCAATTGTACTCTGTCTCCAATGCTCGTTTTCCCTTATAAAATCGGAAAAGTGAGAAAAGTCGTTTTATTGCTATAAACATCACTACTTCAAATCTTTAATAACTATTACTGTTCTGAAACCTAAACTAATGATTGTCGCAATAGAAACTATTAAATTTTACTCGTATCCCATAAAGACAGAATTTATTTCCTATTTGGAAGTTTTGTATTTTTTCATATGGTGATTCAAAGACGCTTTTCATATATAAAAGACATTTTTCAAACATCGAGTATATAAATAATCATTTATTTTCATTTTTGGCCAAAATTAAGAATTAAAAACTTGTCAACAAAACTTTATTCACTCTTTACGACTCCTTTCTCTCAACAGAAAAATGCGAAAATGGGTATATTTTCTGAAATAAATAAGGATCTCTGTTAAAATCAACTCAAGGCAGCACAAGCGAATACGATTATTGTACCATGCTTATAACAATATTAAATCAGTCATTTTATACGCATAACAGTCACAACAAAACACCAGCGCTCTTTTTCTCTGTTTAACTACTGTGCACTTGCAGAAACTTTCGCATGTCGACCGGAAATCCACGAGTGATTGTCGCCATGTGTCAAGAGTTACGGCTCTTAATGCTCAGCCCCGTTATACTGAATTTCCATTTTAAATTCAGTTCATATATATATATATTGCACTCTGTTGAGCTACATCTCTGTCTTCGGTACAAAAACCTTCAATTAAACCTGACATACCTGTCCAATTTACAAGGCATGAATTCCCTAAATGTAAATTTTATACGGAAAATGTTAAATGTCCGTTCCTGTAATGAACGTGTGCAGGTATAAGTGTAAACGACAGACTTATTTGGATTATAAGATATATTATATACTCAGACTTCATTGAGTGACTATAAAAATGTATAGAACGAAGTCTTTTTATTTTTTCCATGACTAGAAACGTACAGGTTTAAAAGCGTGCAACTAAAATATTGTGAGGAAGTCTTAAAAGACATACTTAGCCATACATGTATATAGGTACAAGCACTTTGCATAACTTTTAAAAATATAAACCTTACACATTGTATGTAGCAAGAGCTATTTCGTGTAAAGTTATATATTTCAATGAGACCAACATGACAATCTCTTAGTATTGATTGTACAAAAATATTTAAAATAATATCGTTGAAATACATTTGAAATACATTTGTCGTCTAAACAAGTGTCATTAATCAGAATAGAGTTGTACACGGCGGGTAGGTGTCTACAAATAGAAATTACACAAACAGTATAAATAGATCGGCGGCATTTGATAACGTAATATTTTGAAACCCAAAGTTGACAAGGAAACGACAAAATGAAAGGCAGCTTTTCTTCTTTTCTCTGTCGATGAACCTGTTACAATTTCATCATGAGCATTTTTTTCACGTTTAACCAGATTAAGAGCTTTTAAACTATACAGGTGCTGTGATCACACTAGGTAAGGGCACGGCATACGACTAACGTAAGAGTGTTTAATTAAATGGGCGTGAATTGTTCTTCTATTAATCTTTCAACAAATATGTGTACAACACGCATAAAGACATAAAACTGGACGTTCTGTGGATACTGACCTTAAAATCTCGGCGGACGCTAATAAATTTTCAACCTAATTATATGTGCGGCCGCCCGTTAACGGAGGCGCTGTACAAACGTCTGTTTACTGGTATTACTTTTCTTGTGTTTTTGTTTTACGGTCACAGTTCAGTAAGAAGATATTCAGATCTAAATCTGGGCATTTTAAATGCTTAAGATGGTCGACTTTTCGATCTTTTCTAAGATGATTGTTTACATTTAATGCCTGCCATATTTGTTTTGGGATCCATTACAATCTTACATCTGACAGAGAGTAGCTGTTGTTGTTGAAAATGAATACATTTGTATATTGTTGCCGATAGTGTTTGTACTACATACCAATTATCAAAAGCGAATGAAGAAACTAAACAACAGAAATTAACGTTAAAAGCAGATATAAACCAATGTAAATTCAAAAACAAAAATCACATGACTTAAAGTGTTTAAGACAGCATGTGATATATACATGTACATATATATTAATTAAATTGATTAAATGTTGATCAAGAGGAGTTCAATAAAGTAACAACCTAATCTTATCGTTATTAAGCCTTGTGTTGACCTTACTAAGTCTGATCTGCAAAGCTAATAGAGTAAACTGCGTCTGTAAATTGATGGACAGGTATTGCTCTACTTCAGTATATGTTAACCGCATAGTCAGTTGAACTAGAATACAACAGTCCTCGATACCATAACGTCTGCCTGATCGCATGATACATATGATTGAAAGATAAAGCCCATCAAGGTTTAAACACTTGTGTAATTTACTTGAAAAATCTATAAAAACGGCAAATGATCTTTGCTGAAAATCTGCTTGGGCACGGTATATCTCAGGATTGAGCAAATATATCACCTTAACCTTCAGTAACAGCTGAAACACTGCCATTAATTCTATATAATTCTAGCAAAATCAGTGGAGTACTTTTTTGCTGAAGATTCATTTGAAGACATTTTAAAGATTAATGATAATAACAAGAATGACAATTTTTGCTGAAAGCCAAAAAAGTGGATCATCCTTTGCTTACAGAAGGATGTTACTGATAAGTGAAAGCATACTGTTGCTTAACTTTCAATATGTAGCTTCACATCACACAGATCACACAGCTGTTGTTCCCTGTCTAATGGCATGAGCAAACACAAATAAGAATGTATGACAAAGTCCTATGAGTATTGCAACATATACCAAACTCCGAAAAGGCGCAGAACAAAGGTATTTCACATGCAAGCCAAGCGAAAAGTAATAACAAATTTGTGATGAGTCATTTAAGGAAAAGAGCAAACCCGACAGTTACCGCCTTGGAACGGTCAGTCGGCAATATGGACCGACTGGGGTGCTTAAACCGGTTTTACAGAGCTCTAACCTCGCACTTCCTGACGAGTTTCTCTAATGCAAGCAAAGACCAAAACACAGATAAATATGTCCTACCAAAAAAACAACACCAAATTGAGCGAGAACATTTTAGGCAAAAAAAAAACAAAAAAAAAACAACTACATTATTTTACTTAAAATATTATTCAATTACCTTGCTACAAAATGTACTCTTTATGGGAAGAATTCTAAGATTTTCAGCTAATGTCCAACAACCCATGTGTGGCGAGAGTAAAACCAAAAGACAAGAAGTAAACCAACTGCCAAACAAGCGCATGCGTCGGTAGAACAGATTGCCTGCAAAGCTAGTGGAGGTGAACAGGGCATATTTAAAATAAACAACACATGCATTCTAATGTTATACACATTCTGTCATATATATTATGTTTATATATAAGTTTAACATGGACCCATTCGACTTTTAGCTATGTATTTGATGATGGAGATGACCAACCTGCAGTGTTTATTATAAATAGAATCAGCAGAAGGTCATCGGACTGAAAGTCTGATGACCCTAATACGACGAAGAATAAATAGAATTAGTAGAATTTTTGGCCCTTATTTAACTGACCAGTCTGGAATTCAAAGCCACAACCCACAACCCTTATTACAAAGCAGTTGACAATATACTTAGAAAATATGTTTTAAGTTAGGCCGCCTAACGCCGATTATATAACTGGTTTTTGTGTTTGTGTGCCGGTGTGTGTCGGTGTGTGTGGGGGGGGGCGGATGTGTGTGTGTGTTTGTGTGCGCGCGCGCGTGTGTGTGTACATATTTTCTATATCTATTTGTATTTGAAAAATATGGCTAGAACTTCTACTGCCTTATTAGTGTTTGTCTCTTTCATATCGTTGCATCGAAGATTATTTCTTGGTCAAATGCTGCTTTGTTTATAAAGTTTAAAATAATCTTGCTGAAATAGGATATATACAATTAAGAAATATAGACATACAACTCATTAAACACGCACTGTGGCTCATTTTGTAGTTTGAAGCGTAGATCCTGAGAATTCATAGGACCCATGCTCTGGAACTAAATAATAGGCCAACAAATAAGGATTTTTCTCACTGTCATTTCAGAAAATTGACAGGCCGTGATGTTGTAAAACGATGGCCTATGGCTGACTTGTTAACGTGAGTATCGCAAAAAAAAGAATGGCCACCTTGGAGAAAAAAGAAGAAACGAACTGGTATAGAGTGTGCCACCTACTCACAGATGTCGGCAAAGACCTGCTGCTACTTGTTTTTAAGAATAACTTGAAACCCAAATCTCTCCGTGAGTTTCTGGCAGATAACAGACAAACACTAAGTAATCATCTAGATAATGATTGGATCCACTCCGATCAGTTTGAACTGTTGTACCCAGCACCACCAAATAGTGCAAATGAAGCGGAATGGGATATAACTTTAGTTTGCTACCTTATAAGGCATTTTATTTATTTTGTGGATGAAGAACAACAGAAACATATTAAGAATATAAGGATACTGAGAAATCAACTTCATCACAATGCAGAAATGAAACTGAATGAAAAGCGCTACAAAATTCTCCGGCGAAGTGTTTCATTTACTTTAACAAAGTTTGCCAAATCACTGATGGGCGAGTCTCAACAGTCTGACATCCAGAAGAAGATAGACAGTATTGAAAAAGAAGCAGTTGTCGATGTTGTTGCTATGAGACAGTTGATGCAATCTTGGAAAGATATGGATATTTCTTTATCGGGTGAAATGAGGGAGGTCAAGGAATCCGTCAACAAAAATCAGGAATCGTTGGAAGTTATTGCGGACAACCAGAAAGCAATGACGAAAACCGTCAAGGAAACCCAGAAATCAGTTGAACTAATAGAACAAAGACAAACAGAACTGTTAGATATTACCAAACATCAGTTACCTAGTCAAGGTAATTTAAAAAAAGTAATGTAGACATTAATTGCAGCTAAATAGCTCTTGGACACTCATTTAATTTTTCAAAGTATGATAGACATAATTTTATTTGTGTTCTGTCTGAGAGTCGGTTAACGTTTATTTAACAGTATATTGGATGTTATACTATAGCATTTGACTGACGCTGGACATGTGACAAGAAACTTGCACATTATTATAATGAGTATTTAACACGCTTGATGTATCCTACGTCTGTTATTACATTGAAAACACATGCATGTCAAATTACTCTTACTCACATCCTTACTTTCCGAATGCTGTTTCAGGTGATTCTGTGACTGGAAGCCTTCATGCAGACATGTGAGTTCTTTCTTTGTTTTTATTAATGTGTATTGGTTTTAAAACATTCAGCAGTCTTTATATTATCGGATAATGCAGAATACTCTATTTGGGCGGTGTCGCATGCTAAGGCATTCAGAGTTATGAGAAAGCTGAATTTCGGAGGCACGAAGAAATGACAGTGCATGGCCTTCACTAATTGCGGCCAGTCTTCATGCATCGGAAAAAGTAGCGCCCATACAGAAACAAATATCGTCATATTGGGCTGGACACGTCAGATGTATGAAGGCATTTGTTATGCTTCATATGTTAACATTATTATTGTTATATGTTTAAATTAGACGTTCAAGTGGGTAAATTGTGTATTGTAGATAAACATAATATGCAGAAGAAAAACAGCACAAAGTAATATCACTCGGTGATTAGAGGATAGGGATGAAAAGAGGAAGCAAAACTGTATCGATGTAAACCAATGTTCTACTGTCGGTGCATAATTACTAGACCAATATATTTGCGATATCCCGCGCACGGTCTCACCACCACCTGCGGCTCTATGCCATGTTATGTCTGAAGCCATTCGTATCATCTTAGCATATTAGCCAAAAGAATGATGCAATCTTGATTTAGATTTAGATAACATGGTGTTGTGTTGACAAAATAAATAACTGGGCGTTAATTTAAAACTCTTTACATTGATGCGCACCTTTAAATCCCTACGGAGACAAATACACACCGCCCAACATTTACTATTACAACTTGCAGTAAATACCTGACATGGTATTACACCCAGACAATCATATTAACTAAAGACCAAAAATATTGTTATAAACTTGTGTAAACAAGGTAAATTCAGGACACAACATATTTTGTCACCTTTACTGTTCATATGAAAAGAATGACGTTGAGTTAAAGACTGTGTTCTACAAAACCTTTATTCTTACACTAATTCTAATTATTTGTTTGAGTTAAACGATTATTTTTAAGCTTTTCAAAACCGTCACTGCCACTTGGTTATTGGGTTTCAAGTAGAAAAAAAAGCCATTCTCACTGTCATTGTATGATGTGATCAGTAAACTTAACACTCGGTCCCATTGTCTATCAGCTGAAATTAAGCCTTTAAACTATATTAGTTAAATATAGCTGATTTATGACTTAAAACTTTAATCTGTTACCCAACAATACATAGCAGAATTTGACAACTTGATTGTATTAGAACTGTTTTGTAACTTTTAAGGGAGCCGACACCAGGATGTTCTACATCAAGGCCGGTCAGTCGAAAGAGAAAGGCCGAAGATAACAGCCCTTTAAGCCACAAAACAATGAAAACAGCTGCTTATAATTGTCCACCAAAGTGCGAAACTGGGGCACCTGTATGTACAGTTTCAGTTACATACTTGACATGTTGTAGTGTTTTCTTTGTAAATTGTTTTGGTTACACTAAAAGCTCTTTACATTTCTTGCAATGCTGAGTAGTTATTTTCTCAACTTATTTTACTCAACAGATTTTTCGAAACAGTACTTTCTAAAGATAAAAGTATCATGCATTGTCTCTATCTGCATTATGTTATATACTTTTTCTTATTTTATATTGCACCTGTAAATAGACGTTGATCCACTGAGACACATACCTTTTGACATTATTTCAAATAGTTCGGCTTTCTTGTTGCCCATTTATATAGCTTGTTGGAATAATATATATATATATATATATATATATATATATATATAGAGAGAGAGAGAGAGAGAGAGAGAGAGAGAGAGAGAGAGAGAGAGAGAGAGGGAGAGGGAGAGAGACAGAGACAGAGAGAGACAGACAGAGAGAGACAGAGAGAGAGAGAGAGAGAGAGAGAGAGAGAGAGAGAGAGAGAGCCTAGCCTACCTTTGTACAACTCTGGGAGGATTCCTTTTTTCCTCTTGATTTTTTCAGAGATGTTTTAAGGGCATTTTACTTTTTCAGAAGGTCATTAATCTAAACTGTTTAAACTGGGAATTCTGGGCTCTTTTCAGGGTACATCTAAGTCACCAGCCGAAGAGGGTTTAGATGCCTTCCCAAGTAAGTTGTATTTGCTATACCATCAGATACAAAATATATAGGGCCATATTAAAGTCACGTCCATCGGTTTGTAGGTCGACGGATGGTGTGTTTGAAGAATACCGTTGTGAAGATTTTGATGAAACTTTGTAAGACGTATTATCCTACTTGCGCATATGTTTGGCAGGTCATGGCCGTATTGTACGAAAAGTTTTTAATAGAGATCTAATGACAGATTATATTATATATTTAGGAAATAGATTGTAAGTCTATACTACGGACTTCGTGATTAAATTAATTCGCATCTTTACTCAAAACCTTAATATACTTGGTGTTAGGTCACACAAACTTGACATCTGTTTTCATTCTAAATCGTTCTACAAGAACTTTTGGCTTAAAACGAACCCAAATGCGCGCTACAATTCACGGAATGTTGTTAGATTGTTTCTCCTGTTTGGCTCAATATCAACAACCGACGAAATTGCATATTTTATTGATTTATTATTTATCACAGTTTAATACTAGTTATAAGAAACTATACGAACTAGATAACATAACCGTTACTTTCGAAAACAGGGTAAAGTTTCTGTTGAAAGTCAAGCGAACGAAAAGAACATCGTATCACAACATGTCAGCTTGGTCAATAGTACGAAAATGGGTAGGGAAACTAAAAGGAACAACTATTATATTGCAGTAAAATAGTCTCGATTTATGCCGTGATATATCGTTCATTTATTTGCACCAGCAATTCCGCTTTCTTTAAGGAAACTCCACACTCATGTATTACTATTTATTTAATGAATAGACATATAAAATCCTCTTAATGACAACAGATTTACAAATTCATAAGTTACTGTTCAGAACAAAAACGTGACTTCAGATGATGTTCGTAATACCCGTCATATTCTGTCCTAGTATTGTTTGTAAGCATAACAACACAGGTGCGTAATCATTTTTTATTTTATTTTCAGATCTTAAACTTTTTCAGCGTGATTTGATTGAGTGTTACAGAACAGGCATAGTCAAAGCTCCCGTAACAATTCAGGGAACCAGCCGTCATACTGATATCTCAGAAATCTATGCAGAACCTGATATGGTGAAAGAGGATCATAGAGCATTAACATTTATTCCTATTGCAATGGAAACTAAAAAAGAGAAAAGGATCTCTTATGAAGAGATATTCACTGAACAACATCGAAAAATATATGTCTGTGGGGATGCAGGAGTAGGTAAAACATCATTCTGTAAAAGTCTAGTCTCTGCATGGTGCTCAGCGCACGATGAAGGAAACATAGTCTCTTCATGTAAAGATTCAGACGATCAACAAAAAAGACAGTCTGCAATGAAAAAGTTCAAAATAGTATTTTACATCTCTTTGAGGCATGTTACTAAGACTGATTCGTGTAAAATCAAAGACATGACGTTGTCGCAGTTACTGAAGGAGAATCCTCTTTTGATGCCAAATCGTTATGGTATGAACACTTCAGAGGAGGTCCTAGAAAAGATTCTGCTTCAACACTCAGAGGAGTGTTTGTTTATACTAGATGGTTTAGATGAGTTGGCTGCGCCATGTACTTCTACATACCCTACATCAAGTGATGGAATACCAGGCACACCATACCATAAGTATACGGTGTTGATAACATCTCGTACATGGAAACTGGAGAGCCTTAGGCTCATGGATATTAACATAGACCTAAAAATAATGCTCCGGGGCGTAAAATCCGGTGAGGAGTTTTTTTCAAAGCTTGTTAAGCACTTCAATAATTCGAATCCTGAAAACAAATCTAAGAAATATCAAGACTTTGAAGAGAAGGTGTTCATTACTCGTTTAAACGATCTAGAATCAGTACCTTTATTTTTTAAACATCTAATCTGTTTGTGGTACAGTGGCGAGGATCTAGAGAAGTCCATGACAGAGACATGCATGAATATGGTGGAACTTTTATTTAAGCTGGGAGAAGAGCGAGAGAAAGTCGAGCAGTTCAAAATTTGTGCGAACCGACAATGCAAGTTTATTCAAGGTCTACCTTTTAAAAGGTTAAGAAGGTGTGAGAGATATGAACCACTGCTTTTGTTACTGGGTAAACTGGCGTTTGAAACTATTTTTCAACAAGATCAAGCTCTGTTGGTATTTGAAGAAGATGATTTTAGCAGTTATGACATTTCTAGTCAAGATATTGACACAAGTCTTAAAGTGGGAATATTGTCCCTAAATAGTGTGCCAAGTATGACAAGTCACAAAAGAAAAATATCGTTTCTCCACAGATCTGTCCATGAATTATTTGCTGCCTTGTTTTGGGCCTCAAATGGTGACCGCGGCAGTGTCGATAGGTTTTATAGTAAACGTCAAATCCTTGATAACTTTCATGAAATAAAAGGCATGCTTACATTTTTAATTGGTATGTCTCCGTCTTCAGTTTTAAGGATAGTAGAACATTTAGTTACTGTTGTTGATAATGATGCCGACGTAAGACGTGAACGACCTAGCCTGCTTTATAATGAAATTTCTTTTGCGACTAGCATCATCTTAAGAGCAGTTATTGCGATCGTTTTCCGTGGAACAAAAGAAACGTATTTTGATCGGATTGGTAGCGGCATCGAAATATTGAAGCTCAAGTTTTGCGAGAATTAATAAATGACTTTCCTTCAGAACTCATATCTTTTACATCCATTGGTAGTCCCCTAGATGTACTTGCAGAATTCGGAACAATAGAAAGGCCACATCGCAATCTAGTGGATATGAAGCATGTCAATCTGAAGATGTTTAGATGCCTTAACAATAAATGTGTTCCAGTTGTTCTTTCTTTGAACATTGATGCCAAACAATTAGTAGTTCTATCACTTACGTATGTTTCATTGCCACAACTCAACAGTATTATCAGGACTGCAACAAACTTAAATACTTTGGATTTGATTCGTGTGAAATCTTGTAATCATTCTTACGAACAGAGATGTACCTGTCTGTTAAACATAAATTTGACATATAACCAGAAGGTAGAAATTCTCACAGTTAAAAAATGACTCTGACAAGCCTTGCTTTAAATGATGATATTGAATCTCTTAGACTGATTAGTGTTTCTCTGCCACACGAATATAGGAAAAGACTGATGGAGATGTTATCAAATACACGCAGATTAACTACCCTACAATTGTCCAAAGTTTATTGTAATGAATGTTCTTGAAAGGAGTATTGCACATTTAACTTGAATATATCCGATCACACGCAGTGCCATACTGTCATCCTGAGACATATGTTTTTGGGATCTGTAATGTTAAGCAGGTCTACCTCGATCATTATCTTACAAGAGAACGAGATGATACATTCCGATCTTTGCTCTCTATTACATTTTCTTGCAAAGGAACTTTGCCTTGAAGTGCTTTTCATTGGGATCAAGTGTATAACACATAGTTCAAAAGAGTGCGATGCTAAGTTAGACTTGTCAAATCAAACAAAACTTGAACTATGTTTGTATGATTTCAGTAACAGTTTGACCAAGCCCATTTAAAGTCTAGACACAGAGACATATAAGGTTATATACAAATTCGATAGGTTTGATGCCAATAATTCTTTTAAACGGGCTTGGAATACGACGAGTTCTTTGGATTGTAATGGGCTATTAATGAAATTTATTTTAATTGATATTATTTAGCACTTAAGGCTAAAAGGATCTTTTGACCATACATGAATATGTTGTTCTTTCAGATTTCAGAAGAGTTTGGTGTATTTGGGTTCCCGGAGTTATAAGTTTTGCCATTTCGAAAATCAACAAACTAATTTTGTTGCGAACTATGCAATTTATCATGCATACCACGTATGAGCTGAGACAAGAGATGAGCTGAGAGCATACACAGTTACTATCAAAAGTTAATTTGCAACAATTAAAGTAAACTAACAGGGCGAAGCTTTTGGAAATAGTATTCGCCATTTTTGTCTGCAGTGTTTACTATTGAATTTAATCAAAACTTATTTACTTTATGCTTAGCAGAAAAACCTTCACAATTTCTTTAATAAAAGCAAACTGTCACATAAAGGCGTTAACCTGCCACACCTCAATATTAAAGCGTTACATGTTAAACATATCTTATACAGGAACTACTGCATTGATAGTTCAAGGCCATATTTAATAACTGTTTTTGCTATTGTTGCCTGTCTTTTATGAAATCTTGAGAAATCTTAAATCAGTTGGACATTTATCAATGCAAATGATGTTTATATGATAAGAGGATAATACAGTTGTGCACTTTATAGATCAACTTGGAACTATTATTTATTATATTTGCAAAACAAAATAGCATTCTCATTTGTAACAACCGTGTTTGTTTTGTTTTTAGGGAAAAAAATAGCTGCTGTAGAAATGTTGTCCAAATTACTTTTTTTTCTAATGTATTGTAGAACATGTTGCATCTTTAAAAACATTGAAGTACGCTGTGGATATGAGAAGGTCAAGCCTTGCGCATTAAAGTGGGAACCGTGTATATTCCTGTTATTGTTAAATGTTTGTATTGGAACATACTTTGCAAGTGTCGCTGAGGACACTTTGTGAATATAGGCTTCTAAAAATCAACAGGAATGGAAAATAATGGCTACTTACACGAAAGAGTGTCTCATTCTCAGAAACCAAATAATTATGTTGTTCAGTTTAAGCATTTAACGAGTCAACCTATTGAAAAGATTTACCGTTTATTGATTTTGTTACCTTTGACCCCCATATTAAGAAGTTATGGTTTGATAGGAGGAACTGACTGATTTTACCTGTAAAGTGCATGTAATTGATTTTTTTTTTTTTTTTTGCTTTTATTATTTGTCTTATACAGGAGCGGATTTAGAATCTAAACGTAAAAGAGGCATGTGGGTCTTTCCTTCAAATATTTGATATTTAGAAATGGTATGTTTGAAAATGATCGATATGAAATTTGCGTTTTAACGACATGTACATGTGTGTGTGATTATGAACAAGGTTTTGTTTAAAGATAGGACATTTCTTGTGGAAATTCTATTCTGTAAGGTTTTTATAGATGTGCAATTCATTTTACATTAAAGACTTTATTTCTGTTTATTGATATTACGGAACTTAACGGATATTAAGAACTTAATCATTATGTAGGTAATAAGTACCTAAACCCAGAAACGCTGTATCCATAAACCTTTGCTGGACCCACAGTGCAGAACAAAAATAATTGACATCTTCAAAATTTGCACCTCTTTCTGGAAGATCGGACATATTATTTAGAGCCATGCACGATATATACTTAAACAACTAAGCGTTGTTGATTTTTCATGCCATCGTTCCTATGAATTTTGCGCAAAAAAGAGAAAAGACAACACCATTAACAAAAATAAATTTGAGACATGTGTGATGTTTTGGTCAATGTGGATTTAATCCACATATGCATTTTGTACTGGAATTTTATGGTGGGCATACCCCCAGTTAATCTCCGTCTACATCCGCTCCTGGTATTTGTTATGGCTACTGATAATGTGTATCATAACTTTCATTGCTTTATCCTGCGAAGAGTGGATTATATGTATTGTGTACATATTGATTTCTCTTTAAACATGTAATTCTTTTCTGTTGATGATGTTGGTACATACAACGGTTGATCTGACCTCTGTAGATCATGTCCAGGCGCCATATTGTTTATTCTTACTACATGTATATTGTTGTGTTTATTGATGATGTTGATATCATACATTGGTTGATTTGACCTCTGTAGAACATGGCCAGGCGCCATATTGTTTATTCTTACTACATGTTTATTGTTGTGTATATTGATGATGTTGATATCATACATTGGTTGATCTGACCACTGTAGAACATGGACAGGCTCCATATTGTTTCTTCTTACTACTTGTATATTGTTGTGTATATTAGTGATGTGATAGCATACATTGGTTGATTTGACCACTGCAGAGCATGGCCAGGCGCCATATTGTTTATTCTTACTACATGTATATTGTTGTGTATATTGATGATGTTGACATCATACATTGGTTGATTTGACCAATGTAGAACATGTCCAGGCGCCATATTGTTTCTTCTTACGACATGTATATTGTTGTGTATATTGATGATGTTGATAGCATACATTGGTTGATTTGACCACTGTAGAACATGGACAGGCTCCATATTGTTTCTTCTTACTACATGTATATTGTTGTGTATATTGATGATGTTGATATCATACATTGGTTGATTTGACCACTGTAGAACATGTCCAGGCGCCATCTTGTTTCTTCTTACTACATGTATATTGTTGTGAATATTGATGATGTTGATATCATACATTGGTTGATCTGACCACTGTAGAACATGTACAGGCTCCATATTGTTTCTTCTTACTACATGTATATGTTGTGTATATTGATGATGTTGATATCATACATTTGTTGATTTGACCTCTGTAGAACATGTACAGGCGCCATATTGTTTATTCTTACTACATGTATATTGTTGTGTTTATTGATGATGTTGATATCATACAACGGTTGATTTGACCTCTGTAGAACATGTACAGGCGCCATATTGTTTCTTCTTACTACATGTATATTGTTGTGTTTATTGATGATGTTGATATCATACAACGGTTGATTTGACCACTGTAGAACATGGACAGGCGCCATATTGTTTCTTCTTACTACATGTTTATTGTTGTGAATATTGATGATGTTGATAGCATACATTGGTTGATTTGACCACTGTAGAACATGGACAGGCGCCATATTGTTTCTTCTTACTACATGTATATTGTTGTGTATATTGATGATGTTGATATCATACATTGGTTGATCTGACCTCTGTAGAACATGGCCAGGCACCATATTGTTTCTTCTTACTACGTGTATATTGTTGTGTATATTGATGATATTGATATCATACATTGGTTGATTTGACCACAGTAGAACATGGCCAGGCGCCATATTGTTTCTTCTCATTTCATGTAAATGTAGTGTATATTGATGATGTTGATATCATACATTGGTTGATTTGACCACTGTAGAACATGTCCAGGCACCATATTGTTTCTTCTTACTACGTGTATATTGTTGTGTATATTGATGATGTTGATATCATACATTGGTTGATCTGACCACTGTAGAACATGGACAGGCTCCATATTGTTTCTTCTTACTACGTGTATATTGTTGTGTATATTGATGATGTTGATATCATACATTGGTTGATTTGACCTCTGTAGAACATGGCCAGGCACCATATTGTTTCTTCTTACTACGTGTATATTGTTGTGTATATTGATGATATTGATATCATACATTGGTTGATCTGACCACTGTAGAACATGGCCAGGCACCATATTGTTTCTTCTTACTACGTGTATATTGTTGTGTATATTGATGATATTGATATCATACATTGGTTGATTTGACTTCTGTAGAACATGTCCAGGCACCATATTGTTTCTTCTTACTACATGTATATTGTTGTGTATATTGATGATGTTGATATCATACATTGGTTGATCTGAACACTGTAGAACATGTCCAGGCACCATATTGTTTCTTCTTACTACATGTATATTGTTGTGTATATTGGTGATGTTGATATCATACATTGGTTGATTTGACTTCTGTAGAACATGTACAGGCGCCATATTGTTTCTTCTTACTACATGTATATTGTTGTGTATATTGATGATGTTGATATCATACATTGGTTGATCTGACCACTGTAGAACATGTCCAGGCACCATATTGTTTCTTCTTACTACATGTATATTGTTGTGTATATTGATGATGTTGATATCATACATTGGTTGATTTGACCTCTGTAGAACATGGCCAGGCACCATATTGTTTCTTCTTACTACATGTATATTGTTGTGTATATTGATGATATTGATATCATACATTGGTTGATCTGACCACTGTAGAACATGTCCAGGCACCATATTGTTTCTTCTTACTACATGTATATTGTTGTGTATATTGGTGATGTTGATATCATACATTGGTTGATTTGACTTCTGTAGAACATGTACAGGCGCCATATTGTTTCTTCTTACTACATGTATATTGTTGTGTATATTGATGATGTTGATATCATACATTGGTTGATTTGACCACAGTAGAACATGTACAGGCGCAATATTGTTTCTTCTCATTTTATGTAAATGTAGTGTATATTGATGATGTTGATATCATACATTGGTTGATTTGACCACAGTAGAACATGTACAGGCGCCATATTGTTTCACAAACAGACATTTCCATGATAACAGTATAGGTCATACATTGTGTAACAATAAATATTGCCAAATTGTATATGTGTCTAGAAGCAAAGAGATAAAAGAATAATATACAAATGCCGAGTTAACTAGATGCCGAATTCACCAGGTGCCGAGTTTACCAGGTGCCGAGTTTACCGTATGCCGAATTCACTATTCTTGGTGCCGAGTTCACCAAGTGCATGGTTTACCAGGTGCCGGGTTGACCAGCATTCATGTTGTGTACATTGATATCATGCATTTGTTGATCTGCCCTCTGTAGAACATTCCCATCAGCCATATTGCTTATTAGTGCTACATGTATATATTGTGTTTACTTATATTATTGATATCATATATTGGTTGATGTACCATATTGATTCTTACCAAGCCATGTGTTATGTTTATTGCTGATGTTTATGTTTTAAATTGATTTATCTGAATCATGTTTGCATAAACATGCACCATATTGATTGGTTCTTACTACGTCATGTGTTATGTTTATTGGTGATGTTTATGCCATAAATTGGTTGATCAGAGCCTTGTTTGCATAAACATGTACCATATTGATTGGTTCTTACTACGTCATGTGTTATGTTTATTGGTGATGTTTATGCCATAAATTGGTTGATCAGAGCCTTGTTTGCATAAACATGTACCATATTGATTGGTTCTTGCTACGTCATGTTTCATGTTTATTGGTAACGTTTTGTCATAAATTAGTTGATGTGAACATTGTTTGCATAAACATGTACCATATTGATTGGTTCTTACTACGTTATGTGTTACGTTTATTGGTAATGTTTATGCCATAAATTGGTTGATCAGAACCTTGTTTGCATAAACATGTACCATATTGACTTATTCTTACTATGTCATGTGTTATGTTTATTGGTAATGTTTATGTCATAAATTGGTTGATTTGAGCCTTGTTTGCATAAACATGTACCATATTGATTGGTTCTTACTACGTCATGTGTTATGTTTATTTAATATTGGTTGGTGTGAACCATATAGAATATATACATGCGTAATATTGTATTGTTTTGTAATTATTTCAATTCATTTTCTTGTTGTTTTTTTATCAACTTCGTCGTATTTTATTTTTAAGTTGACTACATTGATAATGAATATCTTTATTTAAATGTTATTGTTATAATTCTGATAATAGGTACATGTATAAACAAAGACATATGTGTGTTAACATTATATGTCTTTGGTATATTATTTTTATTTTGCAGACGTTAAGACTGCTTAATATGTTAATTGTTTATAATTGTAATAATCTGGGCCTGTACCACGTGACCACGTAACTTGAGTAGATACATTCTATTGCTTATTGTTTAATTTGAAAACATTACCTTACCATTTAAGGGGAAACTTCATTTCTATTGGCATTACATATTATATTAAGAATTCCTATAAATGTGCCTGATCTAAACGTTTACGTTATTTGTGGTTCGATAGTATACGAAGTTACTTGAAAGATTTATTGAGTTGATCTCGATATTTTTTTCTGTAAATTAAAAGCAGGAACATGCTTTGTAATTTTAATCTATTCTTATGTTGCACATTCAAGTTTTCTTCGAATCTAATTACCATTATTTTTGGTTTATTTTCATTTATTTTTTTATCATATCGTTTCCTATACGTTTGCCTTATTAAAAGAGTACATTAAGTAGGAAGTGACGCAAAAGGTGTGATGAAATATTCACATACATTATAAGCATGTGTGTTAACGCAAATTAAGAAAACTTCCCTAGCATTGATTTGTAACATAAAAGATTACTTCTAAAATTAATCCCCAGGTTAAGTGTTGCTTTACTTAAAATAACGACATACCTATTCAGTAAGACATTGTGAAAAACATTCTTTATTATTCCGTTTCACAAAGTAAACATAATAAATGCATGGAGGCGCCCATGGCAGTGCAGTTAAAGGGGGTATCCGACAGTTTGGACCATTTTTTTTCTCAAATAACCAAATAAGGCATTGTTATCTGAAAAGTTCTTGCAAAATGCTGTTCATTGATGTCTGTATGAGTAGTCTAGTATAAATCACCACTTTTCATTGCAAACAGGTATTTCCTATCCGAGCCACCCTGCAGAGATAGCTTTTTTTAGAAAACCACGCGACCACTTACTTTTGAGATTACGTTACTTAAAAGAAATACTTTTTCCTTTCGCATACCACCTTCGAGCATTTTATATAGTTGGAAAGAATACACAGAGAGATTTTTTCGCGATTATTTCTGTCTATAAATTCAGATAGTGTTCAAAGTCGTATTTATTAATATTAAAGGATACATTTGTATAAAAATATGCCCAAAGTCACCAAAGCAGTGATTCTAAATTGTTAAATGTATATGATATAGGCAAACTGTCGTATACTACCTGTAAAGCCGGCTTGTAACTCCTCAACCACTTGTCGTGTGGGTTCGAGTCCCGGTCGTGGCGAGAACTACCATACGGGGAGGTCTTCTAGCTGACCTGCTGTGCGCCGTGGGTTCTTCCCAGACACTTGCCCAGATTCTTCCTGTACCATTAATTAGCTGGACATCAGCAATATTGTCAGAATTATGTTGGTGCAATGTAACAAAACAAACAACAGGGTGTCATATTCATAAAAATCCATATATTTCCCAAAATAAAAAGAAAGATTTCTTTTGAATTTTTGTAATATTTCCTTAGATATAAGAATAGTCTTCAGTTTCATTCATAGAACCTTTTAATTTTAAGAAATATCCGTTATTTAAATAAAAAGGCATTTTATGTATAAAACAGTTGTTGATTTACAAGTTTCATTATGGATACAAACATATGCGTTTGAAGTTCAACGTTAGAAAAATGACCCATTTAATTAAGAACCATTGTGAAATATATATATTCTGTATGGAATATCCCATTTTTATACATGCGAACCTTATAATTTAAGAAATTAAGGGATTTTAAATTTTAAAAGAAATGTGCAAGTTTAAAGGAGAGAAAAAAAGAAATTCTTTATGCAACACACCCAATTTGCTTCATGATTAAGAATTATTAATTTTTATATTTGCTTTTTTGCTTAATAAAAAATAATACATGTTTATGCAATAACTACTGGCGGTTTAAATAATAAATTAAGAAGATAAAGACACAAGGTTTATGTGACTTTATTTCACTTAGTTAATGATATACGAGTTCAGTATATTGCAATAAAAGGGAATATTTAAGTTGCGTAATGAGTACGGCCCGGGTTATTTAGGTTATTGTTAATTTGTGTATGCGTTTTAATTATTTCTATGTTAATTAATAAAAAACAAAATTACAAAACATGTTTGTATTTGCTGTATAGCCTTTTTATATTTACTATTGACAAAACAGTGTAAAGGTTAACACTGTCTCCACAGTGGACGATACAAGGGAAAATACTCTTAGTATAAAGTTTAATCAATTGCAGTTTTGATTACCTCCCTTGTTTAGCATAAAAATAAGTATAGTATTTAGCTTTGTCTAGCATACTTACATAAGTAACGACCAGTGCTTTCATAATGATTTTATGTAAATAATAAACAAAATTGTCAAGGTTTTCTAAAAGTTGTCTCTAATGATGCTGACTGATATGCGCAATAAGTACATATTCTGCAACATTTGTTTGTAAACCAATCTACCTTTGAGTTATTAGCTAACAAATAGATACATAAATTGTAAACTGAGACTGCAAAACATAGTGCAGCTCCATATAAGTCAACTGTTAGCATTAACAACACTAGACGTTTTCCAGCATCCTCCTACACAGAGTTATCGTTCATTATTTTCACATATAGCCCTGCAACAGACTCGCAGGTCCGTGTATATACAGCCTTTTCTTTTTTTTTCATTTTTCTTTTCTAATAAGAAAAACGGAAAAAGGTACATAATGTTGTTTTTTTCTATATCGAATTTAAAAAAATAACAACAGAAATATATGTATTCCAAACCGTCTTCCTTAGGTAAGCATGTACCTTTAAAAAGAGAACTCTAAGCGTTTACCGTTTATCGTTTCACAAAACGAGAAACGCTTGGCCGTCAAGGGAAGTAACTAGCAAGACAAGATACACAAGTTTCAATTGCGACAAGAAAAAGAACCAGATAATATCAATGCCAGTTAAGATGAATAATCTCAAACTTATTTCTGGCCTCCATTGAAAATTGTGTATCTTATCCACTCGTTTATCGTTTTGTGAAACGGTAAACGTTTAGAATTATCCTTTTTTTTTAATCTACATGTTCACATTCGGAAAACGGGTTGGAAAACGTATCTCTCTGTTTCTTTGTTTTTAAATTCGAGATATATATATATAAATATATATAAACAAACAAAAAGAAAACAACAACAACAGAACATTCTGCACCTTAACTGTTTTTCTAACTAGAAAATGAAAAGGCGGTATATACACGGACCCTCACAGCCATTGAACGCCATGACTCTTGATGCAAAAACAATAGCCTAAAGAGGTTTGTTTACGTTTTAGAGAGTCTTCTATATTATGCACAAAGTGTTTAAATATATGTTGTTTTCGTCTGAAAACTTTACATTACTTTAATAATTCAGCAATTACTATGTAATTATTTATTGTACTTTTTACACAAGGCTGGTAACTACGCGAGTGTAAAGTATAACCCTGTATATATAACAGACACGTAGATACCAAAAAAAACTAAATGCATTACTAGTGACATTATTTAACTTAAAGTTATTCAAATATTTTATCTTTATCCCACCTAAATTTCACAAGCTAAGTGTGTACCCTATTTGAAACTTCTATTTTCAATTTCCTAACCGACGTTTTCCTGACGTCATACTGAGTCACGCGGCATTGAATATGTTGAGCCTTTGACAAAGGTAAATGTAATAAACCGACACAGATTGAGTTTTCATCTCAACAATCAAGTATATCTCTACATTGCGCATGTGGTTAAATACGTCATGTTTAGATGTCAGCCATAAACAATATGATGATTGTCTCGATTGTGACGCAATAGTTTACATACATATAGAGTGTAGGGAGTGTGGTTTTATGGGTCATGTACCAACACTAAACTGTGGCCAAGTTGCTATAAAACCTGCAATTTGATAAACTGTGGCCAAGTTGCTTTAAAACCTGCAAATTAAAAAACCTGCAACTGTGGCTAAGTTGCTTTTGAAACTACAATTTAATTCAACTGCTGCCAAAGTGTTTTAAAAAATGCAAAATTTGATGCACTGTGGCAAAGTTGCTATAGAAACTACAAATTTAATCAACTGTGACCAAGTTGCTTGGGAATTTCAAATTTGATAAACTGTGGCGAAGTAGCTTTAAAAATTACAAATTTCATCAGCTGTGACCAAGTCGCTTTAAAGTCTGAAAATTAGATCAAAGGTTCTTTAAAACTGCAAATTTGATCAACTGTGGTCAATTCGCTTTCGAAACTGAAAATGTGATAAAGTTGACCAGGCTGCTTTAAGAATATACACGAGCCCTATTTGACACACGCGGCAGTGAATGACAACGTGACTAATACACAAATCTTTATTCTATATACAGTAATGGTATATACGTTGTGAAACTGCCATTAGAGCTTATGTTATTTCCTACCAGCTGTTGTAAAAATGAATATATCATCGAAATGTTAGCCAACATATGTTTCTGATTGAATGAGGGCAACTAGAAACTGCAGAAACCTGTAGTTATAGTTTCATGAATGGATCAAGCCATATGTTCCCGGTGCCGACATCAAGCATCGTGCTCTTTGAAGGTCCAGTCCGTCATAATGTTATAATTTTCAGCAGCATGCGAAAAAAAAATTTTTTTTTGTTGTTGTTAAAAAAATAAAATATTTTAACATAATCACATTTTTAGCAAATAACCAAAAAAAGAATGCGGTGAAAGGACATTCTTGTGAACGAGAGACTAGCACGAACCCACTAAACCGTCCATCTGATGATATATCGTCATCATTTTCATCATCATCATTATCATTATCATCATCATTATCCTCATCATCATCATCATCATCATCATCAATATCATCATCGTCATCAATAATATTACCATCATACCGGCGGATAATATCTTAAAAGGTCCTGTTCAGCAGAGGATATTTACAGCAAACAACAACAGAAAATGAGAGTAAGAAAAAAATACACAAACTGAAAAGGTAAAAAAACTAGTTTTAGCTGTGAAAATGCTAGTTATCATGTCTTGTTTGAGACAAGAATGAGATTTTTAGTGACAATATAGACTCGCATTTAAGGATAAACATGTAAATATTTTATTAAATATGAAAATGTACTAAACATTTTCTGTAAAAAATGTTTCGTGTCCGGTTCTCACTAAAGCTTGTAATCGACGATTACAATGACACTGATGATGATGATGATGATGATGATGATGATGATGATGATGATGTTGATAATGATGATGATGATGATGGTGTTGATGATTGATAATGATGATGATGACGATGATGACGATGATGATGATGATGATGATGATGATGATGATGATGATGATGATGATGATGATGATGATGACGATGATGACGATGATGATAATGATGACTATCACTACTACTCTACGATACATTTAATCACTTTAGATCATAGATGCATTGTAGATTTCGCCAAGGTCAGAACATTTCTCCTTCATTAAGCGAATATTTGAAAGTAAACCTCAGGTGTCGGTAGTAGTCTTTTACCAATTATATCATTGGCAACGTTACAGTGCACAGGTCACGTGATTGATGATGGATGCTACGACACAGACATTTTTTTTCTCATGCTACTAGTTTATTTGTGCCCTACATCTTGTGAAAAATAAAACATAACACCACGCTTATCATTACAAAAAAAAAGTATTTCCTATCTTAGCCACGCTGCATACTATTTTCAAACAAAGTGATCACTTACTTGTGAAATCAGGTCACGTGAACATCCGGGTAATCAGCTCTGACGTCAATATATTTTACTATTTGGCAGAAATCCCCATCGTGCTTAATAATAGATGTTGGAAATGGACATTTAAAGCAATTAATATTCACAAGTTGTACTGTCTAATAATTGTTGTATTGATATTACCAGCCTTTATTAACACTGAATATATGCTAATGAAGCAATTATTCCACCATTTCCCAAAACAGACGTAAGATGGTATTACATTATAAGATTAAGCCAAACTATCGGATGCAGTCTTTAATTTCATCAAACGACATTTTTATCAAAACAACTCCTCATATAAATATTTATGCGCTACACAATGTTCGAAACTTTTAATCTTTTTCGATGGCCAATAAATTAACACAAGTATTGTTTTTATTCAAGAGTTGCACTAACTGACGCAATCAAAGTACTCAACGCCAAACCAACCTAAAGTTGCTGACTCATGAAAAGAATTTGGAAAAGATTTTTATGACAAAATCAAGAAAGAATACAAAAAACTGCTTTCCATAGTTCAAATCTCAACAACTTTTTATAATTTCCTTTATATTTTATTACATTTGTACAGCCGGTTTTATTTCGAAGAAATGGCCGAGGTTTTCCAAGTATCAGCCTCCATTGCGGGAGGTGTGGTGGATACTTCTATACAAAGACGTTGACGTCACTAGATTTTAGTCACCTCTATATAAAAACGCTTAACAACTAGCCAATTTTAGGATTTGTGCTTCCGCTTTGTAATATAGTCCCATGTATAAATAAAAATATATAATGGTATTTTCTATCTTTTCACAAATAAAGGTTTATAAATAGCACGAGAAGTGTCTAAAGTACACAAAGCAAAAAACCTTCCTTGTGCAGAACGTTCTATTGTCAGTCAAGCTCGAATGTAGATTGACCCCTCATTGGGCCCATCGTCAGAGCCCACGGAAAATATTTCGTTACTTGGTTACTTGGCCAGGAAAAAAACTTTTCAATATATACATGAAGTATTTGATTTGCTTCGTGGTCAAAACGGTGAGGACATTCAGCCAATGAAATGATTTTAGTTAGTAAACAACAGGTGTCGCAGCAATCGGAACACCTCGGATAATTCACGAATCATCTCTCGGATGTATGTAGGTAGTCGGATCACCTCGACAGTTTCCCTAAATTGGGGGGAAAAGATGGCAGCTCAGATGACAGCTCACTGCAGTGGATAAACATTGCTTGTCTACATAATCCAATAACAAAATAGTGATATATTGAGCTACATAAACGCACACTTACAGCCAACATTTAGGGTAGTAACTGATATATCAAACTTTTTCCAAAGCCTGTTGGCAACACGATCAACGTATCTCTCCTTCAAACAATCCCTGTAAAACTTCAATTTGTTGCGGTTTCATTTAAATCACCCAATGTTAATTTATCCAGCACAGCAGACACACAGCTGTCAAACGATGCCATTGTTTATGTTTTGTGCGAATTCCATTTTAGGTATATTCTTCTTCCGACTTCCGGCGAACAAAACGATCGTGATTTCCGTAAGTATCATTGCGCCAATTAAATAATTTACTGCTATAAACAAATACACGTTTTTAGCAAGACGAAAATAAGACAACATCGTCGGTTATCCCCCGTTACATTACTCCGCTATGCTGCGTTATGTACCCGTGGGACAATTGGCTATGAAAATCTCGTAGTCATGAATAATTAATGAGGCAGTTTCATTGGTGCCATAAGGAAACCACCACGGATAACTAGCCAATGAAATTACGTTTTATGTCTAAGGTTCGGTTTACCATTCAAAATGGCGACCTCCATGAGTAAACATGTGCGTGGTTTCTATTTTCAGTATGACGTCATTGAGATTGAAGAGTATTTTATTGTAACATGCGATTTCATTGGAAGAAGATTTGTCTCCCCTGCCTCATGCATATTCATGAAAACGAGATTTTGCTAGTCAAATTTCCCACGGTATGTATGGAGTGTAACGGAAGAAAGTACTGTGGTTGCCGACGATGATAAGACAACAACCAATTAGACAATTGGCGTGAGAAAACAATTGTAGAAAGCATGTTAATAATACTGTAGGGACGGATATCAGGAGTTCCGATTGGCGTAACAGGATAATGTGGCCATCTTGACATTGACAAATACTGCTTTTTGTAACTTTGAAGTTGAAGAGTAGCGTCGATATAACGCGCAATTTCTTAATCTCACTGGTTGCCTTAAATATTCACGAAAACAAACTTTTACCAGCCTACTATCCCAGGGTCACCATGAAGTAGAACGGTCTGACTGAAACTGGGTCCCGGCGATGTATTGGGCCGGACTTTAATCGTTGTAATGAACTGATAAGTGCAAGCTGTCAAAATAAAAAAGATATACTAAAAAGTAAACTTTAAACATTGTAGAGGTCGTCATGTATTGTACTACTATATAAATTACAAAGACTCAGGGCAACAGTTAGGAGAGCACAGGACTGCCATACAAAGTAAATAAATCCAAACATTTTTTATACTTTTGGTTGAATTGTAATGTTGTTTTTCTTTTTAACATTAACTTAAATTATTTTTTTATTTCTATTATTTAATATATTTCATTAATTTTAACTTTTTAATATAAGCACTTATGCATTGTATCGACAAATTAGTTGTTACTATTTTTTAAACAGCAGACACCTGAAAACTGTTATGAGTAAGATTAAAAAGTGCCTGCCAAAAGTTTTTATGATGCTTAAATAAAAGTTAGTTAGATTAACTCTTTTGAAACAAAGTTTTCAGTACAAAACAAATTCGGACAAGAATTAAATGGGACAAAAGAATTTAAAAAATATCAAACTTAAAAAACAAGCATTTTTATCTTGCTTTAATTACATTTTACGGGGGGGGGGGGGGGGGGGGGGGGGGGGGGGGGTCTTCCTTTTCTGGATTTTTCTGGCTTTCGTTTTGCAGCTCGAAGGAGCGGTTGGTGCCGAGTGGTTAGAGTCGTCTACATGTATAAAGTCAGTCCCTCACTCCGTGGGCTCGAGTCCCTTTCGGGGCGAGAACTGTCATGTGGGGAGATCTCCCAGCTAACCTGCGGTGGTCCTAACTGGGATCTTCTTCCACCAATAATAAACCCGACGTTGCGAATATGACCATAGTTGCGACGGTGCGATAATGAAAAAAGACTATTCTCGACAAGTATTTTTCTAGTATTATTTATAAACCTCAGAACATACAAAACCGTTATGGAGACGTTTACATATTTGTTATGGTTTATATGGTTTTAAAGACCATTATTAAACAACTGTACGTTATTAGTCCTATAAAAAGCACCTGCCATGTGCAATAACACGACGGCCTGCTTTATAAGTACATGTAGTGTAGGCCAATACGACTGCCCTCGGACAAATAACAGGGCAAATATCAAATCACTGATTTATTAACATATATTTAACTTCTTGTGTATTTCTTACTTCTATAAACGCACAGTTATTAACGAAAATAAGAATAAAGATGATGTCTGTTGCACATACTTATTGGTGGCAGACGTCCACAAGTTAAGAAAAATACTCAATTGTCAGACGCCATGGGAACTTCCGCTTCATATAAACTTCAATCTCTGATAAATCCTTTGTTTTTAATGACAGAATTTTGCCACCAAATTATTATTTCAACATTCAAAAAGAAAAAGAGGATAATGTTGTTATTTAATCCATGTGTTTGAGCAAGTTAATGGTGTTTTGGTGCTAAAATAACTAAGTGTGTAGCGTATGCAGAGAAAGGATGAACTCCACTAAAACATTTCTTTTCTAACAAAACATGTACTTGTAGATCTATGACTCTCCCTAAACAAAAAACATATTTATGCCCGTAATACATTTGAGTCGCCAAAGTTTATAACTTGAGGAAGTGTACGCAGTGCAAAATATGAAAAAAAGGAAGTAACTCTTAGTTAAATAAGATAGGATTTCATGTCACCCGTCTACCCTACTGCAATTATACCGTCTAAACCATTCGGTGCACCACGGACAGTACGCTAATATCGATTGTTTTTACATCACCAAGGGGTAGCGAATGAACGAAATGAAATTGAGACAGAGTCCAATGTTAACAATTTACAACCGAAACTATTGTTTTTAAGCTCCGTCATTGGTAACCCCCACACGAGCTATCACAAGTGGCGTAATGCTACGCCAAGAGCTTTATTGGGGGATGTAAATAGATAACAGTTCTGCACTCACATGACTGCTTTTTAATAATTCCACCCTGGAAAAATATGACAAACCTTAAAACACTAAGAACATCCATCCGATGTTTGCTGAACAATTAATGTTGTCCCTTGCTGGGATAGAAGAGACATTGGCTCACTATGCCATTTTAGGTGGTATTTGGCTGTTTTGACCAAATTCTTTCTCTCAAATAAGTAAATCGGTTATTGTTACTTGAAAAGATTCTGCAAAATGTACATTGATGCTCTAGATTTGTGTGAAGCATAAATCCCCACTCGTCATTGCTAACAAGTATGTCCCATCTGAATCATGCTGCAGAGATAGTTAATTAAAACAACATGACAACGTACTTTTGAGATCATATATCGTCATTTATATCGTCAGTCGGGTAATCCACTCTGGCTCCGATATCTGTTTTAAAGAGAGGTCTTCGTCTTGCTTATTAAAATATTTGGAAGGAATGAACTTTTAAGAGCGATTTATTTAAAGATTTATCCTGTCTAACAACTGATATAAGATCTAAATAACCCTTATTCTAACGCAAGTATGATTTAATGAAGGAATTATGCCGACATTTTACCTAACAATGTTAAGAAATTTGGCAAATTATTGGATACCACCTTTAATGCACTGAGAGCCTCTAGTCGATATTTACAGAGTAATTAAAGTGTTGTCCCTTGATAGGATAGAAGAGGTACTGGCGTAATCCTGTCATAAAAGGTCGTCTGGTGTAAATATTATTTCAGGTTTGAACAACTGGTGTACCATTTTATCCAATCGGAACATTTCGGATAATTCATGAATTATCTCTCAGATGGATGTAGGTAGTCGGATTACCTCGGCCATTTCCGTTAATGGGACTTCTTTTGTGACTGACGTCAAAACAAAGATGACAGCTCACTATAGTACGATGCATGTAAAACTTCACTTTGTGGCTGCTTCAAATTTAAATCGTCCAAGTTTCATTTACCCGGCGCAGCAAAGACACATGTGTCAAACGACGCCATTGTTTATGTTTTGTGCGAACTACATTTTAAGTATCTTCTTCCGACTTCCGGCGAACTAAACGATCGTGATTTCTGTAAGTATCATAGCACCAGATACATCAAAGAGATGATTGTCCCGAGGACGGAATTACCCAAGGAGTTCCGATTGCCATTTTAATGACAAACCGTCACAAAGACCACTGGTACTGAAGACTTCGTCTTGTGGGCAGGAATGTTTTAAAGGTGGTATCCGAAAGTTAAGACCCGATTTTATTTTCTCAAACAGCCATATAAATTATTGCTACCCGAAATGATCCCACGGAATGCTGTTTATTGATGTACTATATCTATATTAAAAGTGGAGCATAACGACCTATTCGTCATTACAAAATATATTTCTTATCTGAGCCACGCTGCACAGTTACCTTTGTATAAACTAAGAAAACCACGAGGCAATTTACTTTTCACATCACGCAATACATGTACCATCATCCGGTAATTCGCTCTGACGTCAGTATCAGTAGCAGAAGTCCCGCACCCCTTCATGTTTATTTATGGATTTGAAAAGAATGAACCTTTAGAGAGAATTTTCAAAGATTTGTTCTTTTAAACAATGAGAGTAGTGTCAAACGCGTCTTTATTAAGACCAAAGCGTAAGTTAAAGCAGAAATTTAGCCCAAATTCTCCGAAACTGGGGCAATGTCTTGTTAACTGTATTTGATATAGGCAAACTGTCAAATTCTACCTTTTACGGTGGTATGCGACAGTTTTCCTGTTATTCTATGCACGTAACAACTTTATGCACTTGTTCTGAGGAATCTCTGCATGATTGCTGCATAAATTTATAGTTTAACACCGTTTATAACATTACATCAATTGTAAAACAGTACAAATAATACAATATAATGCTTTAAATATACATTTTCGGATACTACCTTTAAAATACATTCCACCATCACATTTAACCACCAGGAACCACCGGTGCACACCAAGACTGCTGGATGCTCCTACTCGGTCTTGAACCCACGTGGTGTGGGACTGAGAAGTCAACGACTCTAACAGCTTGGCCAAGGACGTCCCTTTGACTGAACTTCATGTGGAATAATCTTGATTGTTCCAATGGTTTTTATTATCAAGTCAGAGCTTTTATATCTTCGAGGAAAATTGGACATCAAAATGGAAATAAAATGTGCTTCGGAACTGCATTCAAAAGAAGAACAGTGACAGGTTGTGTCGGAAATTTAAAAAAGAAATGGACGATTAAAGAAAATGTGATGATGTTGATGTCGACGACGATGATGATGATGATGATGATGATAATGATGATGATGATGATGATGATGACGATGACGATGATGATGATGATGATGATGATGATGATGATGATTTTATGTTTCCTTCAGGACATTTAAGACAGTTATTACAGAAACAGTGTGTGTTTACTCGGTACTCATGACATTGTTTCGGATGCATGCTTTTGAGTAATAAACCAGTTACCGCACCACTGACGTTTGCACTTGAACACAGATAAGCACATGCACGTGTGTGGTATTTAGTTTCTCGTTCATCGAGCACTGCAACAACGCATGCAATATGTCACGCAAAACAATGTTAAAGGTGCACAGTTTGGCCTTTTTTGCCAAGACCTCTCAGCAATGCAGTTATGCATACACTTAGTATTGTTATATAAGACTTTAAAGCTTGCGTCCTTTAGTTTGTTGTCATTGAAACAGTGTTACCTCGTGTATAAAAGGTTCGCAGCCGGTCATAATTTCGTTCAAGTAAAATCATATATATAATAATAATATAATTCACATATATATATATATAGATATATAGATAGATATATATATATATATAGATATATATATATATATATATATATAGATATATATATATATATATATATATATATATATATATATATATCTATATATATATATATATATATATATATCTATATATATATATATATATATATATATATATATATATATATATATATATATAATATCAGTTATTAGACAGTGCAAACCGTGAAGTATTGTGCTCTAAATGTTTATTTTTTTCAAAACTAAAAATAAGCAGGATGGGGATTTCTGCTTAAAATATATATGTGACGTCAGAGCGGATTACCCGATTTATGATAAAACGTAATCTCAACAGTAAGTGGTCACGTGCTTTTCTTAGTTTAAAAATAGCTAACAATACGGCGTGGCTCAGATAGGATATTTGTCATGACGTGTGGGGTGTTATGCTTCACTTTTCATATGAATGTAGAGCATCAAATTACAGCATTTCTCGCGACCTTTTCTTAGTAACATCAATTTAATTGTTTAAGAAACAAAACTGTGTTCCAAACAGACGGACCACACCTTTAACAAGATATAAAAACTGCTTTAAAACGAACGTTAAGGACGTTAAAACGTGCCTCTGGAGTACAGTTTTACTGAACTTAACGCAGAAAGCACATTGGTGAGAGATTTTCCTTCAACTTTTGGCATATGAACCAACCGGCAGACAGGGCCCATAAAGGTCATGTCCGAATAATGTTCGAATTGAATTAAAACAGTGTATCGCCGTGATGTATCGGGGTTTCTTTCTCCTAGATATGTACTTATTATCTTGTCAAAACACCTGTTTCGTGTTGTTTCTGATTTATTTCCTGACAAACCCATTTTGGTCAGTAACCGAGTTATTTTTAAAGCCATCTTATTAAGTATGTCTTTCAATAAAATGGTCGCCGAAACGGTCAAGTTCGATATCCACGCATTGTATTTTTAGTTTGTTGTTTTTTTAACTTAAACGACGATTTATAAATTGTGAGTTTATGTAGTTCAATTCTCAAAAAAACATTGTGGGAACTTTGACAGCAGGACCTGGAGTTATTAAACTCTGAGGCTGAGGCTGAGAAAATTCTCTAGTACTTGATTGGACAGATTTTAAGCTTTTTTTCAAATAATGACCAATCAGATGCCTGTGATCGAGTTAAATCAATCAACTGAGATATTCCTTGGTTGAAATGACTTTCAAAATGACTCTAAAGGAATCGGTCAGGACGACTTACAAAGGTGTTTTATAATTTATTTTTTTTTTTTTTTGTATTGTATTGAAAAAATGCATTAAAGATAAAATAACATATAAAAAATACGACAAGAAATGTGCCCTAAAACTTGTGATAATGAAGTCAAAACATATTGTAAAATTAAACGTTGGCAACTTTTATTCTCGATTTGGGCTTTTTCTTTATTAAAAAAGGAAGTTCGAACGGGTAGTATTAGGACATTTAGAATAAAGGTTGTATCCATCAGTTTAGACTATTTTTGTTCTGCCCAGGAACCAAATATATGATAGATTTAAGATGCCTCGAAAGTTTGTTTATTGTTGCCGTACACCCATTTGAAAAATAAAGTATAACTTTCCACTTATCATTACAAAATGTATTTCCTATCTGAGCCTCGCTGCACAGTCAACTATTGAAAACTTAGACACGCATTTACTGCTTACTGTTGAGATCACGTTATATCACCAACAGGGTTATCGTCGGTATCTTTTCAAGCAGAAATTGTCATCGTTTTTTATTCATAAATTTAGAAAGAATGACCATTTGAGCTTTTTCCGCAGTGGACATTATTCCCTCACGATAACCACCTTCCTGTGTAGAACCAGTGAGTACCTATAACAATGTGCAGGTAGATAGTCTTCCTCATGGTCTAACATTCCAACGCCTTGACAGATACGGGTTTTTTTTTCTATTACGACATGTGAATAAGGACCGGAGTGTCGCGAGTTCGAACCACTAGACCACGACCGCTTACAAAGTTTTTAACTCCTTGAGAGTTAAAACAAAGCGAGTGGTCGTTAACCATCATTATGAATGCCTTTAATGGCTACTCTGAATGTTATCTGGTGTATCATGGATAAACAAACAAGCGAAATCCTAGCACACTGAATAACCTTAACCCTTATCGGCCTATATTTGTTAATAACCTGACCTTATTTCTTGTTAACCTGCCTGCTCACTTAATTCAAATGTTTTTAATGCGTATCGATAGAAACTTAATAGCCAGTGGCGTAGATCCTGATCAGACAGCGCCCGTGTACGATTTTCCTGAGCTAGATCTAGTCGTGCTGAGCGTGGTAAGTGTTCAAACGCGACTGTGGGCAGGTTGCAGTGCCGTACTATATATAAAGTATGGAAGGCTATCTCGCGGTTCAATTCATTCATACGGTTCACAATACGGTAGAAGGCAGAGAGGAGAGATAGAGAGAAAAATCAACAAACGAGTCAACGAATTAAATATTTTTGTGTGTATGATTTCTATAAGAGTTTGCGAGTAGCGATGCAACTGTAACGTGATTTCTGATGGGATAAAACAATAAAATCCTTCAAGAAGGGGTTTAGTTTTATACATCGACACAACCGACTGTGATGCATTCGAGAAGGTTGTGTTTCTAACAGACGTAGGTGCAAGCGGACTTAAACCAGATTAACAGTTGTAGCGAACAGCTGTTATATTGTGCTATTTTTGTGTAAAAACGAAAGTCTATAATATCTGGATAACGATATTAAGATCGACAGAGGTAAGTTGCAACAGCTTATCAATGTTTAAAATGTTTAACGATAAATGTGCGTGATTTTTTATGCTAAATGTTGATGTATTATCTCCTTGGAGATTACAGTTCATTTTCAGTAATTATCGTTGTCGTATGGCGACGGGTTTTTTTATTTGTCATTTTTTTTGGACATCAAGTCTGAAAAAAACACGTTTAGTTAGAACAAACAAAATAAGATTTTTTTACAACATTAATTTTGTAGTTAAAAGAACGTATTTTATGATTCAATAGACACAGCTGAAGAAATTTTAACTATAAAGACATCCTGCATAATAAAACAACCCTGATATTAAGACCGTTATGATTAACGGCTGAACATTTATGTTCACTATCATTTTATTTCAAGCAATTAAAGATCGTATGCATTAACACACAGTATTCACTATATTTAACTCAAAAAAGAATTGACATTAATGCGGCCTGGCAACAGCTTAACGTTTGTATAAGACGCAGAGAAACGCATGATCTGCACTTTATATTTATGTAAATATTGCATCAACATCGAGCCAACATGTGATCTGTTTAGGACTGACGTGAAAATGTGAAATAAATTCGTGATAGCATAGTTATAGCATGGGGCTATTATATATCGTTAAGCACCAAAATGACTAAAATACGTTGAAACCTTTTGTTAATCTAAGAACAACCAAATTTCTTCGAGGATATCATGCTGATATTTAAATGATCAACCAGTAGGGTTATAATGAGAGACATTAATGAATAGTCTCCAGAAGGATGGATCCTGAGGAATACATCCCCGCCAACCAGGTAAAAGAGAAGAGTTTTAAAAACACATACATGTTAGCTTAAAAATATTAAGCTTTTAAAGTAAATTTTGTATGTGGACATGCTTAGGTGGAAGTAAGGGTCCCTTACTCTATATATATATCTAGAATTAACTGAGATAAAGTTGAATGAATCTTGATTCATATCTCCCACCAATATTTTCTGGATCCACTTCTATTCTCCCCTGAATAATCCCTAAATACAAGTAGGTCCTTTCATTTGTTTTACTCGTTTTTTTCATTTGTTTTACTCGGTTTTTATGTTTGTGCTCTTTGGAGTGTATGTTGACTTTTCTGTCTTTCTTGTGATACCCAAGTTAACCATCATCAACAAACACTTCCATTGTCTTTTTAAATACATGTCTCTGTAATTATTTAAATGGGTTCTAAGCTTATAGTTCTGCAAAAGTAAGAAATTTCACTGTTTGTAATTGCAATATCTACATAAGAATAAACGATAAAGTCTTAGAATTCCAACAAACAGGACCTACCTACTGTTTAGAATACCTCGGATATTAACTAACTAGTGAGACAATTTCCGTTTCACCAATGTACCCCATTCAGTCCACTGTAAATTTTGGATAAAAATGTTTTGGATCAAATTGCAATTTTAGGAAAAAAATGTTAAGTTACCAAGTCGATCTCTTTATCATGGAGGGCAGCCTTTATAAGTAGGAAAAATGTCAAGGCTTATTTTTGTTTAACTAATTATAACACGAACATTAATTAGATTTATGTTATGAGAACTTTTTTTATATATAAATATGTATGTCTACGATGGTGTAGAAGATTTCTTTCATTCGTTTAATGGGATAATAATATCGCGATGTATACAATTGTCAACAAAAGTTATAACATGACAAGGTTAAAAAGATTATTATGATTATAATTATATAAAAAATAATAATAATAATAATAATAATAATAATAATAATAAATTATTATTATTATTATTATTATTATTATTATTATTATTATTATTATTATTATTATTATTATTATTATTATTATTATTATTATTATTATTATTGTTATTAATATTATAGCGCTACATCACGTGCAATTCTTTAAATTTGAAGGACAATCCACATCTAATGTAATGACCATCTATACTAATTTGATATATGTGTATTTTGAAGGCCCTGTCATCGATTTTGACATGTTCTAAATATTGAAAAACCTTCCAGACAAAATTTGGGCACTCGAGGCCGAAGTGTAGTGAAGCCGACTTGTCACTTCTTTTTTCTGAGTCTCTGAATGCGTGGGCTCGAATCTCGTTCCGGGCGAACATTGTATTGTACGATATACCACAAAACCTGATGTGCGCCGGTGGTTCACTCCGCAAATTACAGCGACGTTCTATAACAACCACTTTGTGTCGCTGCGATGTTCTTTCTACACAAACAAAATTAAACAGACTGGACATACTACTGTAAATAATTGATAATATTGTACTACTTCACAATTTTAACTGTGTGACTCTCTTTCATTTCGAGTCCTATAATGGAAGTACGTGGAACTATTTCTTGTCGCGCTAAGAATAGTTAAAGCATGTTAGGTCAGCAGCTTTTCCCTGGTAACAGTGTATTCACTGCGTTACAACAAAACCGATTTTGACACCGCCATCACCAAGAGCTTTTCAAAGGATTGAAAATACAGTGACGGATCTAGTAGCAAGGTCAGTCTGCTTGTTTATACCAAACTTGTAGCAAAAAGGATAAAAATCTGAGCTCTAATAAATTTTACGTCTTTATTAAGATGTGAAAGAAACGTACTATCCTCTTTAATTGGGTCTCCTTTTTCGGTATAATCATTACGTTCACGAAGGACTTTTGTTGTGCAGATGTGAAATATGAGAATGCCAGTGCGTTCTATATTGGCTGTTTCACAAAATTCTTCATTTCTATGCTCATTCGGTTTATTTATTGTGAAAATAGTGTTGCTGTAAGCAACACAAATGCTGAACTTCCTAAAGGGAGTATCCAACAGTTTGGACCAAAGACTTTTTATCTCAAATAACCAAATAAGGCATTGTTTTCTGAAAAGGTATTACAAAATGCTATTCATTGATGCCTCAGTTCTGTGTTTATGGTGAACCATAAATCGCCAATAGTCATCGCAAACAGATATTTTCCCATCTGAGCTACACTGTAAGGTGATCTATTTAAAACTTTTGAAACTACGTGGGAACTAACTCTTATGATCTAATAATATCGTCATTCAGGTAGTTGAACATCGATATCTACTTTAATAAGTGATCGCTATTGGGCTTATGTATTCATTTGGAAAGGATAAATATTTGGTGATTTTATCATAGTAATCATAGGTATTGGTTTATCATTTCATCATCATCACTACCACCACTATCATCATCATCACTTCATCATCATCATAATCACCAACATCATCATCATCATCATCATCATCACATCATCATCAAATTATAATCATCATCACTTCATCATAATCTTAATCATCATCATCATCATCATGAACCAATGGACATAACAAAACAATCAGAGGTGCAGTTAAGCAGTGCCCTGATTTTTCTATAACTTTGATAAAACCATTTGGGCGAATTTCAAGAAATGTGTTTTATTTTATTTTTACCTGTGGTAATACCCCTGCCTCCTTCATGGGGCTTGTACGATGAGAAATATTGGTAGTTAGATTTTAACTTGCCGAGTAGATTTTTGCCGAAACTAAACATAATATCGACCTCTAGACCGATGTTTGGAAAGTTAGGCTACCAGCTACAATGTTGTCACAGAAATTATGCAGAATCTTTGGTGATATAATGTTGTTTTTCTTTTAAAGTATCCTTTCAGTTTAGCATGATAAACCAGTTAACAACAAGACCTTTAACATACGAGTTTAAAAAGACGTGTACCTGTTTGCTACAAAGTGCAAAAACCTTACTCTCTGACGAGAATGTCGGTGTAATTATTTTTCTTCTCAATGCTTGAAACTTTAAAGAAGCCCGTCAATTGTTTCTTATCAAAAGGAGCTGAAGTTTGGCATTTAAATAAAAAGAAATCTCCATTCCGGTGAATAATGTCTCATTATTGATACAATCTAGCCAGGTATCGAGTTTGAAACTAAATCCACCTTCTGTGACTGTCCCATGAACGGTGGGCTGTACCGCTACAAGGTCAATACTTTGTCTCTTCCCGTGTGCACATAATACGTGAACTGTTGTTTTTTCTCTCTTCTTTTTATGTTGATTACACAACTGCGTCATGTGAAAAAGTGGTCTAAAGAATTGCAAGTTTGGATTTAGAAAAAAATAAAAACAATTAAAAAAGAGTCATTTAAACAGCCACTGGTCGAAGAGTCAAACTTACGAGGGATGGGGTAGGGATTTGCCGGCATTTTGCCGATACTGTGCAGCGACATTTCTATCATTATAGCACAGGGGCACTTATGAGGTGCATTATACTGACACCGACGAGTCAGGCGTTATGCTGTCCCCTTAGCCCCGAGCGTTAGGAGGGAAGCCACTACTACCAACTTTAAAGTCTTTGGTTTGACCCGGCCGGGGTTTGAACCCGCGACCTCCCGATCCGCAAGCCGACGCTCTACTAATTGATCTATTGCGGTCGGTCAAATTCACGATACAACCAATCATTTTATTTAAACCTATGGGTGACAACATGAAACGAATTGTCTAAAGCAGTTTTGAAAACAGTTATAAGCAGGAAGTGTATCTTGGCCGCCATCAATTTTAAATATATAACTATCTAAGACTTTCTTAAGTTCTAGAATATTCTAAATATAGTGGTTAATCAGTATCTACTTCGTATTAAATATCGATATAAAATATTCAAAATGTATTTTGAATATATGTACCAAGAGTATTCTCAAAGGCGTCCAATTCCTTTTTTTTTTAAATGTATATTTTTCGAAGTGATGTCTTAAAATACTTGAATGACATTTTAGTCACAGAAAAGGAAATATATTCCCATTTGAGGAAGAAATACACTTTATACTACCGCCTCAGTTTTCGTGATAAAACTTTCAATGTAACTTTACATGTATTCATCTTGAAAGAATGTTTTACTTAGTACTCTCATAAACCATCACATTTTTCCATGTAACGAAGCTTGGTTCTTGGTAACTGCCCTTAAATAGTTTTAAATGTTTGCGTTATAAAATTTCTGTCAAAAATGCAATACACAAATACCACCCTTCAAATACGTCGTTGCTTTAGACTATCTTTCCTTTGGGCCAGTGACTTAAAACAAGGTAAATATAGGTAATTTCATCGCAAAAAAAAATGAACATACTCATATTCCCCTTTAAAGAAGGAATGCACTTAATATAAACACAATCGCCTTAAACATGCCTTGCATTGATACGTCTACACAAAACAAAACAGGACAGTGATTGTGGAAGTCTTTGGTATACTATACTGGCTTCCGCCTCATTTCACTTCAAAGTTCCGAACCTGCAAGAAGGTCAAAGAACCTTAATAGATAACAAGCAGTTAACTACCGTATCTTCTTTCAATGGAATTACTAATCTGTCTTTATACAGTAGATCTTAAAATTGAACTTCTTGCATACAAAGAAGGTATTTATTTTTGTTGTAGCTGTTTTCTGGATTAAAGTGTATTTTCTCTAACCACGTGGTCATCAAAATAGTATTTTCACGAAAGGCTTAGCCATCGAGTTGAAAATACTCTTTTGCTGACCTTGGGTTGAGACAATAATATAAAATACATATAATCTATATTTATTTTATGCATAGAATCCTATTTTGAAAATAAACAAAATATTTCCATCGTAAATGTGGTATTCGACAGTTTGGACCAAAATATTTTTTTCTCAAATAACAAAATATGCCATTGTTACTTGAAAAGTTCCTAGATCCGTGTACACTGTAAAACATAAATCCCCATTCCTCATTACAAACAGGTATTTCCTATCTGAGCCACGCTGCAGAGAGAGAGAGAGAGCTATTTTTAACTAAGGAAACCACGTGACAATTCGCATTAGAGATTACGTTATATAGTCATCTGGGTAATTAACTCTGAAGTTTATATCTATTTTTAGCAGAGATCACGATCGTGATTATTTATAGATTTGGAATGTTTGAAACTTTAGTGTGTTTTACAGCGGTGTGTACTGTCTAACAATATAGTCAGTGTTTAAAACTGTCTTTACTTTAATTAATTTATGAGTTTATGCAGAAAGTATAACTCCCAAAAGCAGCGGTAATGTATTGTTACCTGAATTTGATATAGGCAAACTTTCGGATACCTCCTTTAAAATTTACTTACGGAAATGTGGGTGTTGTTGGGTATTGATGTACTCAGGGTGCAGCAGTACAAGGTCCAATAATCTTTGTTTTGGCCACCTATTTTGTTCTCAAAATGTAAACATGGATTGTAAGTTATCTATTGGCTTTGACGTTTAATTTGCTGATCGGCTAATTGGATGGACATGAGACATGTTTAAAGATGGCGTATTTTGTGTTTCCTTAAAAGTCGAATCCACATGTTCATCATACTTAAAAAAAAGTTATTACGATTAAACTTACCGAATGTCAGCAAGTGGCAAAAATAAATACCCTGTTTAATTAAAATTACTATTTTACATAGGTTTTTTTCATTCTAAGGATACATGGCTTTCTAATACTAATTTTAGATATCGAGCAGTCTTTACAAATCGTATTGGGAAAATCACGTGACAATTGTTAAAAGAACGGGCTGAAATTGTCAGTACAAACCTTACTCGGACTGTCACTATTGTCGACGATTTTATTGCTTTTCCGTAAAGTGACCTTTTGACGTATCATTGAGTCGGTAAACGTAGCTGCGGAGATTCCCTTAGGTATTTTAACCAGTTAAGGATATTAACTTGTGCTTTATAGCTAGGAATTATATAAGTAGCAACGAATACATGCGTCCACTACCATTTTCACGTAGTGAATTATTCAAAGAGCTAAAATTCGATACTCGACAAAGTGTTGTTTTCAGAGTAAAAGGCTCGGGGCAAGGGTACAGCATTACGCCTGACTCGTCGGTGTCAGTATAATGGACCGGCCTGGTTCAGTCCCTGGGCACTTCATAAGTGCCCCTGTGCTATAATG
The DNA here is from genome assembly GCA_007844125.1 of Sinonovacula constricta. Lineage (NCBI taxonomy): Eukaryota > Metazoa > Mollusca > Bivalvia > Cardiida > Solecurtidae > Sinonovacula > Sinonovacula constricta. Next base: position 17,538,169 of record CM017565.1, read on the forward strand.
ATAGAAATGTCATTGCACAGTATCGGCAAACATGCCGGCAAATCCCAATACCATCCCTCAGAGTAAAAGTAAACATAACTAATTTTTTATTTCACTTATATATAATTTTATGCATAAGGTAAACATAGCTATTTTTTACTTCATATATATTTCATATATATATATATATATATATATATATATATATATATATATATATATATATATATATATATAACAACAATGTCTCACAAAATTATTAATAATTCATTAAATCAGTTAGCGGGACTAGGGTGATTTGGATATATACTTTTGGGCTTGGCGTGATTAAGTTGTGCTTCGCAGACATAGGGCTTTGGGGAAATTCAAGAAAGTAATAAGACAAATGTGAAACCACTTAGAATTATTTTAAATGGAAAATCTAACATTCTAATTTATAAGTATAATGTAGACTTGAGTTTAGTTTGGCGAATGTTCATTGTAATAGTCTGTCTAGCTGTTACAGTCCCAGTTTCAATACACATCATCTATATTTGTTTCACACCGACAATTTCGTTAAATACAACAGAGTCGCTAGACAGAAACTGTTGTTTTTTATCTTGATTAATGCACATTCAGTAAATACTCGATTTTTTGTGCTCAGAACAAATCTTTGCTCATTAACACTGATAAAAGGACATGTAGTGCGTAAACTGTGCAAAACCTCGCCAAGACCTCCGGTAGATGCAATCCGCCATTGGGTCTGTAAATGTCCTTGGTCTTTATTGTTGTCCCTGACTTTTATAACTATTGCGCAGACATTCGGGGACCCTCGTGGCTTCTTTGATGTTCATCGATGTAGTCCATGATTTATTGATATATAGACCAACATTGCGCATGTGCAAACAGAACGTTAAGTGGATGACCTTATTAAATGAGAACCCCCTGCAGTGTTTACGTCTTTGAATTACTGCCCTGCAAGGCAGACGGCCGGACAAACAGATATCAGGATTCTTTCGTTTTTCAGATGCACATTGCACATTCATTAAAAGATGTTATCATAAAAGACAACACAAATGTTGACAATAATTTCATGACCTTTGAGAAGGGCTTCTATGATCATATTGAGTGTCGCGGCGTAGTTTACGATGCTGTAGACATAGGTGACATACCGGGAAGGGAGATAAAACCACAATAGAGGACAAAAAAGTACAATACAATACAATAAAATGCAATACATTAATACAATGCAGCACAATGCAATGCAATTCAGAACAAAACAATATAATGCAATACGATATAAATATTACAACGGCAAATATAGGAAATATTTCTGTTTTCGAATGACGTTATTTATGCAATAAATAAGTATGACGACAATACCGCGTATAATTTACCATCGTAAGAAATTTTCTTAATAAAACATAGAAAAATAGGACGATTTCTCCTTTCTGCTATAACATATGACGCCGAAAGTGTGCAAGTCAGATTAATTGAAAGATTTTGATTTTTAAATGGCTATCCACTATAGTTAGTCTTATATGTGTGCAAATTTGAATTCTATGAATGAATGACTTGCTACTCTTCAGAATGCAAAGCAACTCGCCGCGTGGTTTCGAATCCCGTCCGCGCCTGAAGACGTGTAGGATGAAGAAAGGTATTTCATTACACCTGCGGTGCGCCTGTGGCTCTACCCGACAAATGTCTGGGCACTTCTTCCACCAAAATAGCTTGGCATCTTATTATGACTATGATTGGTCGCGGACGTTTTAAATTTAAAAAAACAAAAAAAACAAATAGGCAATGACCCTTTAACGTATTTACGTTGTTGCAATGAAAACATTGCATGATTGTTGATGAATGTCCTAACAGCCTTTCCAGACACAGGCAAAAAAACCTAACAAGACGCATGTTTTTGTTTTTCCCCATTTTGCATGAGGATAAAACTGCCATCGTAAAAACTACACGATCATAAAACCCTTATTGCAACATAACCTGTAGTCGTTTACAAGGTGTAGCGTTAAGGCCAGTGGATATAGTGTTTGTTGATCATTCCCTCATCGCGTTCGAACATTTGAATCTACAGGTGGCGCTGTATATTAGCTGAATGTCACTCAAAGGTCATTTTGACATGTTTTACGTTGCAGAATACAATCGACATCTGTTTATTGAACAATATACGCGCATTCTCTGTTATTTTGGATTATTTACGGTCGTCGACAGACGTTGTGATTTTGTGAGTGTTGGCCAGATACATTTTATGGCAACAAATAAACAAACAAAAGCCTCACACATGTTCTAAACGGTGATGCAGATGATGTTGCAGGTGATGATGATACAGATGATGATGCAGGTGATGATGATACAGATGATGATTATGATGATGATGATGATGATGATGATGATGATGATGATGATGATGATTTTTAACAAATTTAATATTGAATTCTCAGCAGTTTACCAGCCAGTATTTCAAATATATCTAGGATCACTACCCCAAATTCTGTGTTACCCAATAATTTGTTGTCGTAAAATTAATTGTACTTATAATTGATTTAATCATGTAAAGTGCAAACTTAAAAACGCTCAATGGCAGCCTAGTTAAATTTAAGAAGGTGCACTGGGAAGAAAATTGCAACCTAAGGTGAGCTTCTTTTTTTTGCAGTAAGGGGATAATTTCCTGCGCGTGTAATTTACATAGGTAACCGTATCACCTCTGGAAAATGACTTCAAACAATAAGTCTCTTTGTTGCTGGTTGTTTGCAGATTTATTCTGACACATTGTCTCTGTATCATTTTAATTTATTTCCACGCATTATATTTCGTGTAAAAATGAAACGTTTCTGTACAAAAAAAGAGCAGGAAATGAAACTTTCAATTTACCAAGCTGTATTTATTCATAATACTCTTCTTTCTGCCAACGCAAATATATTCATAGTAATAGTTAAAAGCCATAATGTGCTTAAATTGCCAACGATGCGTGTTACAGTAACGTGTATACAAAACGTAACACGAGTGTACTCTATTATTTTACTATGAAGCTTCATTTAAAGCGACAAGGAACACTCCGTCATTTGTTTTTTCAATAAAGCAAAATTTTGTAGAAAAACAACGTGCAGTCTTAAGGTCGAGAGAATACAAACCATTGCTACACTTTTCAACTAATTTATTGTTTAACCCAACTATCTTGATTATCTCCCGACTTGTGTATGCGGTTATATAAGTCATTGGAGACCTCTTATTGAATGCATTTTTATGGTGGTGTATAGTATAGCAGGCAATAACAGGAAATTCTGTGAGACCAGTTTCATTGAAAATATATGGAGTAGTCGGCTTTCAACAGGGTAGCTTGCAACAATAAAGTGCAGATGTCAATTATAAAAAAGTGGCAGACAGTAATACGAATTTGCAGCTGTTTGGTCTGGTCTTGGAAAGACCCGGCCGAAAGCCTGTTCTTGGAAAGTCCAGGCCGAAAGCCTGTTCTTGGAAAGACCAGGCCGAAAGTCTGGTCTTGGAAAGTCCAGGCCGAAAGCCTGTTCTTGGAAAGTCCAGGCCGAAAGCAAAGTAGCAGTCAAGTCCCCATTAGGGTTCGTTACTCTTATAAAAATGTTATTAATCGACAATGAAAGAAACTGTTTAGTCCGAGAATAATCTTCGTCTTAAAAGCGCATGCGCTTTTCGGCGCCTTGGATGTGTCACACCCGTGCTCTTTCTTGTGAACCATCGGATCGATAGTAACGCAATAATAAGAAATGAAGTGCCGATTGCGAGGTTCTATGTATATTGTACCCACGCAAAACTGTGAACTAGTTGCTTTAATAGACCTACATAGTTATTTGTGTGCTTAATAACTTTAGTAAATGGACTATGTTAGTGTGTCAAGTTTCTTAAACATAATAATAATGCCAAATGCTTTGACCTTAATACGTTTCTCTTTTTAATTTGAATGCTTTATGATAGCTTTACGGTGTAAGTAAATACGTAAATGTGAACGTTTAATTATGAATTATACATTTTTTCGAAGAACTTGAGAAAATTGGCGATAGTAAATTAAATGAAATTTTTGAATTAAGAAACAATGACCAGAGATGTGAAAATGATTGTAGCATGCTGTTCATTTGTTGATGGAACTGACAATGTCCATCAAAAAAAATACACGTAACAATCCTTATAGGAATAATTAAATGACAACATAGTTAACATGCACGGAAAGGTTTTTACGACCGCCACACCGCACAAAACATTGTTGTAATCACGAATAAAGCAATATGACAATGCCCTATATTGCAACATATAACAACATTTGAAAAGGCACATGAATTGTGAAATGACTTTAAATAAAGACTGTTTTAAAGAAAATGTATAAAATTTGCACACAAAATAATGCAGTTTAAACGTACAATCGTATTATCTTCAAAAGAAATCTAGGCGTAACACTTCCACAAGAAGTATCTTCTGTAAGCAGGTATTCTGTAATTGTCCCCACCTAGTCACAGATCATCTTATTTACACAATTTTCGTATAATCTGTTCGATATATCAATTTCATTTAATTAGGCATGACGGCGCTAACTCGAGCTAGTCCATGTTCACGCCCGTCATTATATCTTGTCTTTTGTCACCCTCAACAGTCACGCTTCCTTTCTAGATATCGGTGAACGAGATCCATTTGAATGAATCATAAAGGCTATGGTCTGTCTCTAACATTCTAATTCATTATGGTTATATTCCATTAAAAACGACAAAGTCGCAGTTTGTTAAAGTTGCATTTATAAATGGTAGCTCAAAAAAAAGAACTTTGTTCAACCACAATGAATAATGAAAAAGTATTGCACAGGAACAGGGATGGATCCAGGGGCGGGGAAGGAGGGTAAGTGGGATGCATCCCCTCACCAGCCATGTAAAAGAGTAGAGCTGGGAAACACACACATGAATGCTTAAAAAATACTAAGCTTTTAAAGTAAATTTTGTCTTTTTGCTGCTTAGGTCCAAGAAAGGTTCGATAGTTGTGTATGTCTATGCTATTTACTGCGATAAAGTTGAATGGATCTTGATTCATACCCCCCCCCAGTCGCCCCCCACCCCCACACACTAAAATTTTCTGGATCCGCCCCTTATAGGTAATGGTAACAGATGGAAGAAATTATTTAAAAAAGTAAGACTACTTTTTAATAGCACTACAGTGTAAAATGGAAATTGCATGCTTTCAATCAAATCAACGTTTATGGCTTTAAATCGCAAATTGACATTCTACCGTACCTGGAAGCGCAATCGGTAGAGCATCAGCTCCAGGTACGGGAGGCCCCTGGTTCAAACCCGGGCCGCGACAAACCAAAGTCGTAAAAATGTTAGTGGTATAGCTCCCTCGATAACGCTCAAGCAAGGGTAGTTCCACGACTGGTTGACACTGTATCAGGATAATGTGACTGGTTGTGGTATCATGCCAGGTGTTCACGTCATGCTATACACAGTGAAGGCAGCACTATACCTGCTTCAAGTGGTCCCTGTCTCCAGCTAACTGAAATACTGTTACTGGGATGATAAACCCAACAAACAAACAAACAAATTGACATTGGAGAAGAATTAGATACAGATGGGGCATGTTGACCTTCTTCGTGTATAAACTACTTTTTAACGCCATTTTTTAAAGTTTTATTTTCGAACCATTCACGCTGAATTAAAGATATCTCTGTTTATTTGTTAATTGATGGGTGTATACTTTGCTTGAGTCATTTACAGTATGGGAATGCCTTTGAAGTAAAATAGTATCACCGATCAAATATAACTGGCAGGGATAACAATGCTTAACAGATCATATCAAGCAACTACAGGTTTTGTTTAAAATAAAAACGAAACATTAAGCAAACAGTATTGAACCGAGGTAAATTCCCCACTAAATTATATACTACAACATGGCATGCATTCGGCAAACAATTTGAGACATTTATAAATGTTTTAATGAAGGCTCCTTTATTCCCTACGCCATATACGTACTACTTATAGCAGTTAATTTGATAGGACATGACGTCATGAGAGATTTTTATCAATCAAACATAGAAACATTTGCCATATCGCTGGACTTGCAGTTTTTGGCCAAGTAGTTTTATGATAGGGAATTATGTAAACAGCTATAAAAAGTTGTCAGGCCGTCGTTCAATGTGGGCAAATTTCCATCTTGTCACTCAGAAAATGCAAACAAACTGTTTCGTTGAAGATAGTAGATCATGGATCAAGGGTTCAATGCAGTCTGTCACACTATATCATAGACCCGTAAAAAGAAATCAATCTAAACACATCGGCACTTTCCGCCGTTTTCCGAAAATCTCCAGAAATTTTCGAATGCCTCAGATCTGTTTCATCGGGTTTAATGCCAATATGTTTTAGAGCTGTTGTCAGTGTAAAACGTGATTTTCGGCAGGTTGTGCCAATCGTTTTTTTCAAACAGCCAAAATAAATTATTGTCACCTAAAAAGTTATCGCAAAATGCTGTTTACTAATGTCTTACATCTATGTGAAAGGTCAAGCGTAACACGCCATTTGTCAGTACAATTAGGTATTTCCTATCTGAGCCACGCTGCACAGCTAGCTATTTTTGAACTTAGAAAACCACGTGCCCACTAACATATGAGATCAAGTTATATTATTGTTCTAGTAATTAGCTTTGACAACGCTCTATTTTAGCACTTTATGTATATGTAACAAAGAGGCCCAGGGATGGATCCAGGGTGTGTGTGTGGGGGGGGGGGGGGGGGTATGCATCCCCCACACTAACCAGTTAAAAGAGTAGAACTGTGAAAACATACACATGTAAGCTTAAAAAATACTGCGATAAAGTTAAATAGATCTTGATTCATACCCCCCACCCACCCCTCCTCCAAACTTTTCTGGATCCGCCCGTGATTATGAGAACTTGTTCAATTATAAAAGTAGGATAGAATTATATACATTTGTTATCGGCAAACTGTCTGACATCGCTATAATAGTTTGTAGTAGATTTTTTTCCACCGATGAAGATAGGCCCACACATTCAAAATGCAAACATATGTTAGCTCATTTGTTTCAGTAAAAATAAAATACAAGTGTATATATACTATCACATATTTGCTCTGGTGTCTAAGTCTGATTATCAATTAGATTTTGATCTTTAACATTTGGCTTGCATGTGAATACCTTTGTCCTGTGCCTTTTTAAATTTTGGTATATGTTGCAATGCTCATAGGACTTTGTCATATATTCTTATTCATGATTACAACAATGTTACTTGTGCCGTGTGGCGGTCGTAAAAAATCCTGTAAGGATTGTTGAGAACATTGGACTTTGCTTCCTCAATTCCATTTTTACATGAACAGGATGCTACACACATTTACTCTTCTCTTGTCATTTTTTCTTGATTCGAAAAGTTAATTTCATTTACAATCAACAGTTTTGTGCTGTTCTTCTAATCGAAATATTACCTCTCTCTCTCCTCTAAACACGATGCCGACAGTCTTTTTCAATGACGTCACAACTTTTTGTCATAACTTATCGAAAGAAACGTCAGCGCTTGGACATTTTTTATTCAAAAAGATCGGTTTTCTATTTTATTGCTTGCATTTGAGAAACCCATCTGGCATTAGAAAGTGCGAGGTTAAAGCTCTGTTTAAGCACCCTAGTCGATCCATATTGCCGACTGACCGTTCCAAGGCGGCAACCGTCGGGTTTACTCTATTTGTTAAACGACTCATCCCAGATTTGTTCTTTAAAATTTAGCTTGCATATGAAAACCTTTGTCCTGTGTTTTTTTTTCTCAAATTTTGGTATGTATTGCAATGCCCATAGAACTTTGTCATATATTCTTATTGATTGTAATTGTTGCTTGCTTGCTTCTTTAGCATACTTGTTTTTGCTTGCTGCACTGGCATCCTATTACTCCCTGCTGTGGTTATCACTCGGATTGCATAGCTAATTTTCATACAAGAAACACCCAATCGGACCTCCTCGGGTAATTCTGTCCTGGGGACAATCATCTCTCGGATGTATTTGGTGCAATGATACAGGAATCGCGATCGTTTTGTTCGCCGGAAGTCGGAATAAGAATATGCCTAAAATTTTGTTCGCACAAAACATAAACAATGGCATCGTTTGACAGCTGCGTGTCTGCTGCTCGGGGTAAATTAAAATAGGATTATTTTGAAGACGTCACAAATTGAAGTATTACAGGCATCGTACTGTAGTGAGCTGCCAACCGAGCTGCCATCTTTGTTTTGACGTCTATCCCAAAAGTAGCCCTATTTAAGGAAATGGCCAAGGAGATCCGACTACCTACATACATCCGAGATATGATTCGTGAATTATCCGAGGTGATCCGATTGCATGTAATCTATTTTGTCATTTAATTAATCCTATAAGGATTATCCGATGTGTTCTGATTGAAGAAACACCCATCTGAATTCCACCAAACAGTTGCGCATATGTGAATATTGCTGGTGAGAAAAAAAAAACGATTGAGTGAAAGGCAACAAGAAAGAGCATGAATATGAGACATCAAAGACGCCGCAGAAACCATTGTCTTAAAGGTAAATTTAAGAATTAACAGGGAGGTTTGGTTTCGTATAATGACAAAAGAAGTACTGAACGATAATTGTTAAATGATTTCTTCCTTTTGCTCGATTAAGCTCTTGATAGTATGTGCCAGTTTGAAGTTACTTAATTGCTAAAGACAAGTCATATCTCTGCTGCTGTATTATGTTACGATATAGGCAAGTTACCTTAAGTCTATTCGGCATTCTTCCTTGTTGTCTGCTTCATCTTTTTGTAAGTGCAAGCTGCATTGTGAATCTCGGCATACTCTTTAACAAAACAAGACCTCACCAAACAAATGCGAATTCGTATTAATGCCTGCTACTTTTTATAATTGCAAGCTACACTTTATTGATGCAAGCTACACTGTTTCAATGAAAAAGGTCTTACAGAATAGCTGTGATTTCCTGTAATTGCCTGCTACATCATAATGCGTTACATAGCAGGCACCGCTGTACATAACGGCGCTGACAAGCGGCGCTAAATGGAATAAAAGACATTTTACAGCATATTCACTAAGGTAATGTCATATAAACTCTATAAACTTATATAATAGGCATATAAGACGCATATAAGATGTTTTGTTGTCGCTGTTTTTCTAGATATTAAATATAAATTGGCCACGCTGATGAATTTGGTTTTATTCAAAAGGCCGTCCAAACACGTTCTGTTTTCATAAGTTACGGATAAAAGAAATACAAAAAAATCGATTCAGAAAAAAACAGGGTACGGACAATGTCGATAATAAATGTGCATATAAACGAGTGAACTGGAATTTCGCAGCGACCTCTACAATCGTGATTCAGAGTATGGCAATATTGCCGTGCAGATTAATATAAAAAAAATCATGATAATATAATACACAATCTGGAACGTCTAACAAATCAGCGAAAACGAAAAAAAAAATGTCCCTATGCGTATATACGATAAGAGCGAATGTAATGTAGATTAACCTTTTAAGGGGTGAATGAGTACTTGTACCCGTAATGGTTCGTACCTAGTTAAACCGTGCCATTGAATGTGATAACGTAGCTATGTGTCCGTCCTATCTGGGCCAGGCCATTGGGTGCACAGATATGCCTGCCGATAGCGTGATTTCATTCGACCCACGATCACTGTCAGTCGTCGGTTCTTTAAAGATATTTCCCGACAGATCGGCAAAATGAAGACAATCAAGATTTTAATTTAGGACATTTAAATGTCATCGTCGACTTTCTGTTCTCGTTTCTAGTATATATTTTATATATTTTAATATGTGTGAGTTTTGTAAAGATTATATTCAAAATGATCATGAATTGAATAAATTTTAAAGAAAATATAATTTTTTAAAAAGACAGCACTGACTGAGATGGGGGCGGACGACTTCTTAATTTAGTGTTAAGGACTCCTGGACATAGTGCGGATTGGCCGATAGTATTATAGTATTCAGATTTACGGCTTTTCTCGAAAAGTATTTAAAATAATGTCTTAAGTTATCGTGATTCTAAATTGCTAATGCCAGTTGAGTTCAGCTTTGCGGCATTTCCGTTTCTTCTTTTGCTTTAGGGGTGGGGTTGCTGGGTGGGGCAAGGATGGATAATTGGAGATATATATATATATATATATATATATATATATATATATATATATATATATATATATATATATATATATATATATATATATATATATATATATATATATATATATATATATTATTGCGATAAAGTTAAATGGATCTTAATTCATACCCCGTCCACAGCCATAGTTTTCTGGATCCTACTCTGGGGTGGGGGAAATACAACTATCGAACATAACATGACCTTTAATGCACTAATGTTTAAAGAGATCGCGAAGTCCTCTGTCAACATTTCTTTCAGGAAACCATTGAACTCATATTTAGAGCAAGATGGCGCCTAGTTTCAATTTCCTTTAATGGAATGAAATTGATATCAAGGAAAAACAATCAAGCGATTAGACTTAGCAACGCTGTTGATGTGTAGGATCTCTCAGCTTATATGTCTTAGCAAGTATACATCACAACCTTTCTAGTCGTGGGAGTTTTTAGTTCGAATTTCCGTTTAGGGGTATAAAATGCGGAGTGCAAGACGGAAGAAGTTAAAAATAATCTTGTCAAGATTATCAAATGCTGTATTAAACGATGGCTTTAGCGCCCGTCGAATATTGTTCCTATCACTTGGAGAAGACATCCACTTAAAGCAGACATAGTGCTGCCTTCACTGTTTTGTCATGCCGTGAACTTCTGACACATAATCTCACAATCCCACAAGCTTGATTCCGGACCGACCTGTTGTCGATTTTTCTGTAGAGAATGGGCATTTGAAGTAATTTTTTATAATTCATACATGCACTGTATAATAATTGAGGTAGTGTTCCAAATCGTTATTGCTTTAACTTTTGTATTAGTTTATGCAGAACGTAGAAATTATGCCAAAATTATCTCACAAACAGTTAAAATATATTGATACAAAATGTCGGATACTTCCTTTAACATGCTTCCCACAGTTCGACAATCGTCCGACTTTTTATTGTCAACTAATGTACTGGTATTGTTTATAAATATTTGCTGATAATTCCGATAAAATCCCCCGTATTCATGGAGGGTCCTCAAAGGTGATTTGATTATCCAATTTTATCTGTTCCTTGAGTCTATATTTACTCTGATGTTATCATTGTCACTACAAAGATACTAAAACCGACAAGAAACAGATTGTAACTAAATATAGGGATTATTTAGCTTTATTTAATAATACGGTTATTTGGCATATAGTTCAAGAACTCATTAGTAATTGGCAAACGTCAAGTGAATATTTCTGTAATAATTGATAAAAGATACCATTAGATAGATTTATATGGGGAAAAAAAACATTCAAATACATAAGCTTTGATCACACATATTATTATAATATTATTATATTATTTGAATATCTGCTTGCTTGTTGTTTTTGTTGTTGTTGTTTTTCAGTTTATAAAACCTTCGTGAGGAAATTATGTGAGAAAAAGTCCACATTTGTTTAATGTCGTTTGTCAGATTTGTGTGATATGTCACACTATATTTCTATTAATATGTCTATATTTCTACATAATGTCAACGTATTTACCTTTTGGTATTATAATGAGTCACCTTAGGCCGTTTTTATAAAAAAAATATTTTTCTTACTTAAAGGTGGTATCGGACAGTTTGCTTACATCAAATGTACATAGAGGATCTGATATTAGTGTTCATTAGATACTGAAAATATTAAACGAGTTGGATGAAATGATACGAAACAAGGCTCTGCCGAATTTCCTATTATTTTAGACGAGTGTAATATTTTCAGTATCTAATCACATAACCAATCAGGTTGTTGTTTGTTGTTGTTGTTTTTTTGTTGTTTTTGTTTGTTTGTTGTTGTTTTTTTTTTGTTTTGTTTTTTGTCTTTATTTTTTGTTTGTTTTTGTTGTTGTTGTTTTTGTGGATTTTTTTTGTTTGTTGTTGTTTACAATGCATCATCTTTTTTATAGTATGAACAGTCGGCCTTGACATGTGTAATTCGGTTTGGGAGAATCCGCACACAAATAGTTCCACTCTTTACTCGAACATTTTTCATAAAAAGGGAACATATTCGTTCATAATATGAATTAATTTCTCCTAATATCTGCATAAACTGATTTTTAAGTCTAAAAAGACGATTTCGAACATCACCTGCTGGAAGTACAAATCTTGAAGAAAAGAACACGCTCCAAATGTTTATTTTTCCCAATCTATAAATAACCACAATTTCTGCTATAAATAGATATCAATGTCTGCGCGGATTACACAGATGTATGTCGTAACGTGGTTGTTATAGTAAGCTTAACAGTATTTCCTAGCATTTTTTATGCTACTATGATTCATGTGCTTGTTTAATAGAAAAAAAATCATCCGTCTAAACTGTCGGATACCATCTTTAAACTAAGAAATTTACCTACATTTTTAAAGAGACCAAAGAAAGACATAGATGATTATCGAAACTTAAGAAAAGTTCTCATACGTAAGGATATTGTTTAAAGATTTAAGAAGTTTTCTTGGTCTAAGTGATAAAAAATCTATGGGGTTCACAACGCCAAACATTGACAGTTGTTTTGTACGTTATTCTCGGCACTAAACTTGAACTCGTGTCGTTCTTTTACTTTTACAGAATTAAATGTTAAATAAAGTAACAAAACTACTGTTTCTTCGTCGTTCCAGAGTTGAAATATCAAACAAATCCCGTAATTGAATTTTTAAATTCTTTGGAGATATTGTGTTTCTGAAATCAATTGTCAAGTAATTCCTGCTTAGAAATGATCATATCATCAACCAGGCGCATGTACTGCTATTGTGCCATATTATATAGTCGAAATATGTACAGTGAGTTAAATACTTTTCTTTCTAACTATTTTTAGAAAATATTAAATTATCCTTTGAGAATGTTTCCATATATTAATACGAAAAGAAACAGGCGCATACAGCCGCGCGCACACCCCACGCACGAATGCGCGTGCTCTCATGCACGCACCCATTCACATACGCTCTCTCACTCACGTACACACACGCGCACACACATGCAAAAGTTAAATGTTAAAGTTACACTGCGACGAGACATTACACGAATCAGTATTATCAGCAATGCCTTCCATAGTTGTAATAGGGATGGGATGGGATTTGCCGGCATTTTTGCCGATACTGTGCAGCGACATTTCTATCATTAATTTTATTATAGCACAGGGGCACTTATGAGGTACCCAGGGACTGAACCCGGCCGGTCCATTATACTGACACCGATGAGTCAGGCGTAATGCTGTCCCCTTAGCCCCGAGCGTTAGGTGGGAAGCCACTACTATAAGAAGTCTTATGTTAACGTAATCCAAACGGGCGTACTTAACGCGATTGAAATGTGTATTTAATATTTGTTTATTATGTTAAAAGGATATATGGTTTAAAATAATGCCCAGAGACTAAATATGGCCATTATAGTGGCGTCCAGCTATGATGGTGGCGGAAGACCCCAGACAAATGTTGGGTAGAACCACCGGTGCACATCACGTTATCTGGAAGACCTTCCAGGCTTCCATTAACTCCTTCACCCTGAACGGGACTCGAACCCACGCGTTGTGAGGCTACGCAGACAGAGGAGTTATACAAGTTGGCAACTCTACCAAGGTCGTCCCTGTAACAAGGACACACAACATTCAAACAAAGCTATTAGAATACGATGTATCTGCTAACGTGCGAACCGTATACTCTTTACCAACATAAGATGCGTTTTCCATGTTGAAAACTCTGTACACATGAAATGATTTTTGGTTATTTTTAATTCACCTTAATCAATAAATAATAATAATAATAAAACGCAATACACCCGAAAGAACTAAAGAAAAACCACGTTTCATCTTTATTATGTACCAGTACAATAGATTAGATGATTAAACCAAAGATAGCATTGGCATTTGAAACATGGTTTATAAACAACACGAACCATCATTTAACTAGGATTGACGACCGAGCACGTCACTCATTGATCGATGATATCCGCCCTATAAAATGGCTTTTCAAATCTTTTAAAACATGGAAACATAATATTAAGATGTGATGTTGTAATATAACACAAATTACGTCAAAATGTCCGGCGAGAACAAATTTGCAAAATTATCGTTTGTAGAAATGCTTTCATGTTACTAATTAGACAGGCACGTTCTTTGGTCTTCATTAACTGTTAAGACTAAAAAAAGCAAATTGCTTTACCTTCCTATGATTCAACTCCGATATCAATGGGCAGTCGAAAATATTCTGTTGTTGTTGTTGTTGTTGTAAATGTTGTTGTTGTAATTATTGTTGTTGTATACACATTTTGCCGACGCAATACAACGACCTTCATCAAGGACAAAGAACACCTTACAATAAAAAACTTTTGAACTTAGACGAACTGGAAATGATTTAAACTATATGGTATTCAAATAGGGATTGTACTTCGTCTCTATCTGAAATAGACACCTATTTAAGCCATGTGCTCTGAAGTTCCCAAAATTGGTTCGTAATGTACGTGGGGCGAGATTGGTGCTGTTCGAAGGCTTTGACATCTTACTACAACAACAACTCCGTTGTGTTAAAAGGTGGTATCCGACAATTGACCTATATCAAATGCATGTAACGGTATTTTCCACTGTATATATGGATTTATGTATCATTTCTACATAAACTATACTTTAGTCTAAGTTAGGACGATTTTGAACACAACGTATATTGTAGGACAGTATAAATTGCGAAAAAATCATTCCAAACATCACTCTTTTCAAATATATAAATAATCACGATGGTACTCTCTGCTTAAAATAGATATCGATGTCATCGCAGACAAGCCGGATGACGATATTACATTTACAATAGTAAGTTGTCATGTGGTTTTCTTAGTCTAAAAATAGCTGTCTTTGCAGCTTGGATCAGATAGGAAATACCTGTTTGCAATAATGAATGGGCATTTATTCATACTACACAAACTCCTACCATCCAATAAATATTTATCATTTGCAGGAATTATGTTTATGTAGATTTTATTGTCTTTCATTGAAATATGTTTGAGCAGTCTTAATAAGATCCTTACAGAAGCGTGTTGTAACTCCTCTGACTGCTTAGCCACTCAACGCGTGGGTTCGAGTTTCGTTCGCGCCGAAGGACTTAATGTAGGAAGGTCTTCCAGCTGACCTGCGGTGCGTCCGTTGTTCTACTCAGACGTAATCCTCCACTAAAATAGCTGGACATCGCTATAATGATCATAGCCGGTCGCTGCGATGTATTTCAAGAAAAAACTCACTTGAAACAACAGAATCATGATAAAATATCCTAAAAATCTATAATGTCAATTATTCGTAAAACTACGTGTCCTTAGTTAACCTTATATTGTACTGACAAACAATATAAAACGTGCCAATTAGTACGCAAGTACAATTACACTCGCGCTGAAACTTACAAATAAACAATAGATATAATCATCCCAAGCTTTCATTCAATTCCATTTATGTGTATTATACAATTCCATTGTATCTTTGGTACCATCTAGCCGTACGATAAGAACAATAGAGCAAATAACCACTAGAAAATCGCACTAGAATGACCCTCTGTTACTTAAAGATGTTCC
The DNA here is from genome assembly GCA_007844125.1 of Sinonovacula constricta. Classification (NCBI taxonomy): domain Eukaryota; kingdom Metazoa; phylum Mollusca; class Bivalvia; order Cardiida; family Solecurtidae; genus Sinonovacula; species Sinonovacula constricta. Next base: position 17,553,821 of record CM017565.1, read on the forward strand.
GCTGGTTAACACTTGCAATTATTACCCGCTGAAGGGCCACATTCATGGAGGAGTGGGTGAGGGGGTTAACTATTGAATATTTGCCTTGGGCTTAAGTGAGAAAATCTGAAAAGATGGCAAAAGCAGCAACATCTGTTGCGGGTATTTTTTCTTTTGTTGTTGTTGTTCTTGTTGTTGCGCATTGCATTCTTTGTTACACCAACTGTTGCAGGGGCAACATTCTTCCCCTTACTAACCTTCAGTTAGGAATACCAGGAATAAGAAGTACAAATATTTTCTGTTGTTTTTTAAAAAAATACATGCAAAAGTTACAGGGCATATTGCTAGACTAGTGCAATCGAAACACCTCGGATAATTCACAAATCATCTCTCGGATGTATGTAGGTAGTCGGATAACCTCCGCCATTTCCCTAAATGGGACTACTTCTGAGACAGACTTTAAAACAAAGATGGCGGCTCGGGTTACAGCTCCCTACAGTACGATGCCTGTAAAACTTCAATTTATGGCGGCTTCAATTTTAAATCATTCAATTTCAATATACCAAGCGCAGCGGACACGCAGCTGTCGAACGATGGCAGTGTTTATGTTTTGTGCGAACTACTTTGGCATATTCTCTTTCCGACGTCCGGCGAACAAAACGATCGTGATTTGAGCAAGTATCATTGCATCCGAGGGACCATTGTCCCGAGGAGTTCCACTTGAGACTAGACCCGATCCTACAGTCATATCTGGGGCCACATTTTTTAGCATAAGCTTAATCAATTTTTGCTTTAAGATGGTGTCCGACAGTTTTCCTGTATCACATTTATGTAATTATACCTTACAACTGCTTTGGAGAATTAGGGCATAATTTAGGCATAAATCCATACTTTAGTATAAGTAAAGACGGTTTCGAACTCTGCCCATAGTGTTAAACAGTACATATCGCGATAAATACATTATAAGTTCAATCATTCCAAACATTTAAATAAGATTGACAGTGATCTCTGCTAAAAATAGATATCGACATCAGAGCGTATTTCCCGGATGACGAATTAACGTAATCTCAAAAGTGAATTGTCACGTGGTTTCCTTAGTTAAAAATAGCTATCTCTGCAGCGTGGGTCAGATAGGAAATACCTGTTTGCAATGAGAAATGAGGATTTATGTTTCACTGTTCAAACTGATCTTAGGGCATCAATGAGAAGCATTTTGAAGATCTTTTCAGATAACAATGACTTATTTGCTTATTTGAAAAAAAAATAATTTTGGTCCAAACTGTCGGATACCACCTTTAACGTGCTTGACGGTAGAATGTCTCTACATTGTACGCCTTACTGTACTGAAAACGAGACATTCGGTTACATTCTGTTTATAATCTTGATCTTGCCAGCTTTTGCTATATGGTTCCTAGCAGCAGAAAATCGTTATTAATTTTTTTCAATAAAAAGACAAAAAAAAATCTTGAGTCTAGATTCTATAACAGATATAAGCAAGTAAACAGTTCCAAATTCGATTTGGTACATGTATGTTCCATTTATGAAACAGCATAAATGGATAGAGAGAATATGTGCACATATGGTTTTGACGTTATGTCGATAAACCTTGGTAATAGAACAAATATAGTCTGCTGGGTCAAAACAACATAAGTAAACCGACCATACAATGCACGTCTCCTCTGATGTGAAGTACATGTAGACCAGTGTTGTTAATTCAGCAGATACCCTTGTTGGTGACATTTTACATTTTATCAACAGGGCAACATTTACTGCGCTGCAGTATGAATTTTCAAGTAGTTTGAAACAAGTATAAGATTGATCTAATCTCTTTTCTCCGTTACACCTTAGTAATGACAAAACGAAACAAAATCTCGAAGACTATTCAGCTATTCAAGACAAAGTGCAGACTGTCCTTGCGGACCTCTTTCATATGAAATACATGTACATTTACGTGATTATTCGTAAATTTTCGGATAAACTCGTAAACTCCCTCGTGTCTAGCAAGAATAAGTCTCAGTCGCAATTTTACAGGATACTATCTTACTACGCTAACTAAACTGGACATTTTACCATTTTTTTACGTATCTACTTTGACCAAAACGCCAAAATTTCTCAAAATTTTACAATATAAATATATTCTTACGGACAGTGTCGAAGATTACCGAATGGCGTTATCTTGTCCGGAAAGGTTCAAATTCCTTTTGAAAGGGAGCGTCTCCATGCACATGATCTTGTGACAGCTGTCATCGGATTTAATAGCTTTTCTTTTACGGCGGGGGAGTGATTTCAACTACGTAAAAGACGTTGAGATTACTGTGCAGAAATACCACTTTCAGGGATAACATGGAGAATGAGACGATAAGAGGTCATAAATGCGGAAGTAGACCATTGAAAGAAAAGATGCTGAATCATTGCTTTAGGTCGTGCAGTACTTTACCACAGACTTTACCAGATCTTTGTTTCATTTCTGTCTATTTACATCTATATATATATATATATAGTGTTGAAGTGCTTGCTGCTCTACTCTTTTTTCTTTCCGAGATGTGGTAAGTTAACCGATTTGTATTGCTTATAAAGTTCTGTTTCCGTAAATTATTAAGATACAGATACGGGATTCAGTGGCGTAGCCAGACCGAAATCAATGTTACGCACCAAAGGGGGTGGGTGTGGGAGGGTGTGTTTACCCCCTCCTGCAGGTGGGGGTCCGGGGGGCCTCCCCCGGGCCGAAAAATGGTTTTGGAGATCGAAATGGTGAGCTCTGGGGTATATCCAGGCCACAGATGCTGGTCTTTTATAATGCAATTTTAGATATAGAGTCTAGCCTAAGTTAATATATTTTAAGTCATATTCTGTCGTCAGGCGCGGAGCTACCTATACGAAAAATACGCATTTGCGTACACATCGTCGGAAAATGTGAAAATTATAAAACGGCGAAACTTACAATAAAACCTTGAGTAGAGGTATACATGTTTATTTTATCAATAAATCGGAAATGTAAAAGGTAGAAACGTGTCAAATGTTTGTTAACAATGGGTAAAAAAGCTCCATTTGGAGATTTTTGACCCACCGTAAACCAATATTTGTCAAAAAAATCTTAAAAACGTCATCTGGTTTATGTAAGATTTAGCTCCGAGTAATGTAAATAACCGTTTACAATACTGTTTAGCTTAAACCTGAGAAATAAGGAGGTCATATTCACATTTTATTACTACAAACACATGTCAACAGAAAGTGCAAAAGCTCCATCTGAAGATTTAAGACCCCAGATTGACCGGCATTAGGTAAAAGCTCTAACCAAAACCCTATAATTTGCTTTCAAAATGTTCGACTTTTCTCAGGCTTTATTGTATTCTTGAAACTGGTTGTTCTAAATTGTATTGGTTAACCCTTTACCTCATAAAACTCATATTTATGTCTTTACAAACTGAAAAGACCCCAATGAAACAGCTCCCATTTTTCATCAGCGTCTGCACGGTTTGCTTTGTTAAGGATATCACTTTGAATCACGGCTACAAGGTAAGCAATAGAAATTCAGTTTTAAAAAAGTAAGTATTTATTTGAAATGCACCAATTATTATTTATGAGGGTCAAAACAATTTTTATTTCTAATAAGGGAAAAGGTTAACAAGGCGTTTTTGCCATATGTCATTGCTGCAGTGTCGCTAGGATGTTGTACTGAAAACACTCATTTGGACACATGAAACAAAGAAACTGTTTGAGTGTATAGATGGGATCCGTCTTTGTATGATCGAGTCAGTTTAATGGAGATCTCACATTTAGTTAACTAACGTTTGACACCACATGTCGCAATAAAGTTCGTCAATAGCATACATTACACGTTCATTTCGGTAACTGATAAAACCGAGATTGCTCTGAAGTACGATGCAATGCATGCGTTGCATTTATAGCAAGAGATTACATACATGTATCTTGCGAATTCCTAAACAAATCACGTGTTTTCCCATTTCTGTGGCGTACGTTTCACTAAAAAACTTACGCAAATAGTTTGCGTAACTCAAAACAAGGTGCTCGTTTCACTAAACAATTTACGCAAAATTCTTGCGTAACTCAAAATGAAGTAGGTACGATTTTTTAGATACCGAACTGTTGTATACAGCAAATAGCTAGATCAGAAACCACGTTTTCAGCGCGGCTTCTAATCTTGCTATTCACTGTTTACACTGAATAATGACTGAGTAATTGTGGAAAGCTGGTTTTGCAATAAGTATTAATAAGTCGTTTATCTGACGTATGTTGGAAACGGTAAAAAATTCGATCAGAAGCTGCATGTAATCTGGCTTTTGATTAAGCAATTCGCTGTTTACGTGAAATAATTATTTAATTGTTGTGGACCGCCGTTTAAGAATCAGTTGTCTTGAAAAATGAGAGCTAAGCGCCGTTGCTTCCTTTCGGCAAACCGGTCAACTACTGTAGCTGCGCTCAGCTCGCGATCTCGGTGTATGTGCAGAAGACCCAGTCCAGACAAACGATTAGTTGTCATCGTGGATCGCAGGTATGTCTTCAGGCGACGCATACTGCTGAAAGACCTCTCCGCAGACGCAGTAGAAACTGGCATTGCCAAAAGCAAATGGAAGCATCGGGCAACATTTGGGTAGAGGTCCTCTGGTAAAGCGGCCACTACATCTTGCAGACACTCTGTGGAGTTAGTGACCACCTGGTCGCACCGAGTCTTCCATCTTTTGCATTCTCTGTAGAATGTGCCTCTGTCATCGTTAAGATCTGGGCTTGCTGCGTCGAAGATATCATCGATCTGCTGGTCGGTTATTGCACTGATTCGTGATGGCAGAAGATGTTGGATGCAATATCGCTCGTTTCCCTGTAGTAGGCGCGAGTCTAATTCAGCCAACAAATGGTCGACGAACGGCAGATACATATTTATCCGCCAATACTCGGATGCGTTTGCAGCTGGGGCGTTGGGGCGGTTTGCCTGTCGACCAGCACGTGGAAAGGTTGGCAGAACATCTATGGACTGTGCCATTTCTGCCGCTTTCTCATAGAGCGCCTGCCACACTAGGGGGTCGTTCCTCTCTGCCTCTACCTGCGCTTTAACGACTCCAGCCTCAACTACAGCTTGCAGTAGATCGCATGATGGAGACTGCAGCTGCTTGGAGAGCGCCACGCACGCTGATAGCACATGCTCAACAGCAACTAATGTTATTACAAAACTGAACTGTGATACTGCAGCTTTAAACGCTACCGCCTTGGCATCGTTATTCTGACCTAATTCATCCAGTGTTCGTACCACGGTGCCGAATGCAGCTTTGAAGGTGTACAAAGCGTCCGCTCTTGCTGCCCACCTTGTCTCGCACAACGTCTTTAGCTTTGTCCTCCTCTCCATTTCAGCTCGGTCCGCGTCATTCTCACCCAACACCTCCTGAAATCGAAGCAGCCGCTTCGCAGAGTAGTCGAACGCAAACGCAACCTCTTGAACGATCTGCATCATGTTTCGTGGATGTTGCTCTTTTGAGGCGTGTATTATAGTCAAATTCAGAGAGTGGGCTTTACAATGCGTGTAAGTGGCGCGTGGGATCAGTTGTTGAATTCTCGTCTTGACTCCACGATGAATGCCGGACATATTGGCAGCGCCGTCGTATCCCTGGCCTCGCATATTGTCAATGTTGACACCGGCTGCCGTTAACTGGGCAATAAAAGCTGCGGCTAGTGACTCTCCTGTTGTCGAGTCGCATTTGGCGAAACCGATAAAATCTTCCAAAATCTTTCCGCTGCTGTGATCAAAGTACCTAAAACATACATGTAGGGATACATACATACACGTTAGGGATTTGAAAAGCTAACGCGGTTCAACCCGTGTTGATATCGCATCATTGACGCTTTAAAGACCTTGCAACGCAAGAAATCGCGAGATTTTGTTAAAAACATTTGTACTAAAGTTCCGCTTTCAACACGACAACTAGTATAAAGAGACTGTAAACGATTGCTGTCATTATGTAAAATGCTTATGCTTTTCTGTTAGCCGTAGCAAACAAACTCTATGTTTCCCAACGAAATACGTGATGTATACACAATTAATATAATCAATTGTTCAAACGTTATTTGTTTTTTAAAAAATCTGTTTAAATTAATAAAATCGATGAATGAAATCGAAAGCTATAGAAAACATAATTCACTTATCCACTGACAAAACTCCGATGTCTTTTGTAGCTTCACTTGTATTCAAGACTTAAAAAGCATTCACACCGAAGCAAACAGAGCAGACCCTGATGAAACATCTATAATAGGAGCCGTTTTATCAGGATCTTCTCTGTTTGAAAATGTGTGAATATGAGTTCCCATTGGGTAAAGGGCTAAATAGAATTACAGTTGTGTAACATGTACTAGTTTTGCAATTGACTGATAGAAGTTGGATGTCAGATTTTACATTTACCTAAGAACCAGAGCCATCTGTTCCATCGTTGCAGCGTCCGTAGCCTCGTCGGCGATAAACCCAAAAAATGGGGCTTTGTTACACGCGGACACTATTTGGTTTTTCAGAAGCTCTCCGCAAATACTGATTATTTCATTTTGTATGGTCGGAGACGTGTATTTGTTCCGTGAGCTGCAGTTCTGTAAGTGGTCTGCGAGAAGGCTGTTATCTTGAGCTTTGAATTTCAACAAAGCAACAAAGTTACTTTTGTCTTCATCGTTGCCGCGAATAGCAATATTTTGTTGCCCGCATAAAATTATCGTGTCCACTATTGCTGTAAGGATACGCCTATTTTGCTCAACCTGTTCATCATGGGCCTTTGATATACTACTCAAGATGTCCTTTTTCTTGCCTTCCAAGATCTCCACAAAGTTGTGGGCAGCTTCACATGAGTCGGAGTGCAAGGGAGACGATGCGTGCGACTTAATCAGTTTTCCGATGTTGCTCGGATCCGTCACAGGCACTGCTGTTAAAGATCGTTGTTTGTCTTGAGACGTTTTCCCTGCAAATAGGTAGCAAGGCGCACAATACACACCTTCCTTGCTCACTGAATACCGCAGCCAGCTGTTGCTGATAAACCAGTGACACTGGATTTTTCTGAATTTGCCGCCCACGAATCTGAAACATAACGCATGTTTTGTATAAGAATGTTATATTTAATAAGAAAAAAAAAAACAGAAGAAGGTGCTTGTGAGGATCGAACCACAGACCTTCGGATCAGCAGTCATATGCTCTACCTTTACACTACAGCGCTTTCGAAAATATGAAGTTTATAACTACTATATGAATATATCTTATGTTTAATATGACCCAATCACATTTAGAATCGGCTTTTAAGTTTTTTTTTCATATTGTACAACTTTCAATAAGATGTTGCTTAAAACTTAAATATAAATATATATGATATAAAAAAATCTAAAAAACATAAAAAATTAGTTAAAACTTAAATTGTAAGGTAGTCCTATTGCAGGGTATTAAAATCGATAATTCATAATAAAACAGAGTTAAAATCTACCTTTCCGGGAATTTATACTGATGCACAGCATCCCACTTCGACGTCAGCAACGATTTCTTCTCGGAGACCTCAAGACTACCCTCATCCGAACGAGAAAAGACATCAGGATATGGCGGATCCGCAGATTTACATGTGTTTTCATTAGAAGCCATTTTGAAAAAAAGTGCGTCAAAAACTTCAAACAAAGGGCAAGCAACTCTTCCGTTGCTAAGAAAAATGGGCTGTTTCATACTTACCTTTCTTTATTTGTAAAACAGTTTCCAACGTGCTGAACATAGACAGCAAACTAGCCACACAACGTCCGAGTTCATTTTTTTTCAGATTTTGATGTGCAAATGATTACATTTCCCCTTACAGCTAGGCTAGTCCACCATTGCCTCGAAAAACCTTACCCTCCCTCATAAAAATTTTCAACTTTTATTGCATTTTTGGCATTTTTATTTTTTTCATTTTTCAAATTGATGTTACGCACGTGCGTACGTGCGTATCGCTGGCTACGCCACTGCGGATTAGATGTAGACATTTATCAACGTGATATTGATATTTCGTCTGTAAATCTGGATTTGTGTGTGTTTATAAGCGTTTTTTAATGCACGGTCAATATGATGACGACAAGCTCTTGGCTTTGGGGGATATATGAAACCAGATGATTGTCTGGGTAGAACTACTTGCGCACCGACAAACTTTCAATTTGCTTGAAGCCAATATCTGTACATGTCGGACACCCATTACCGATCCATGCCGTTACTCTCCATTCATCGCCCATGGGATATTTAGTTCACTTTTCGCCGTTTCTTGTAATGATATTTCATTGGTCGCTTCATAATCCGTTGAAGATTTCTGTCCAATGATAAAACTGGTTCTTTCATTGTTTCGACAGACTTGTCAAATAGTATAGATTTTGTATGCACTATTATGATTGGTCAATTCTTGTTCTATTCAGTTCAATAAGACGACAGAAAATTTACCATTTAACCACGGTCGACGAATGTAGTAAAACGGAATAGTCGAGCGTGGGTATCCGACTATGATATATGTAGTGCCGACCACTTACAAATCGTTGATTATCGGCCAGGTAACCCGTTTTACACGTGTGCGCCTTGCTTTATGTCAGTCGGTAAGGTGACGTCCGGCACTTTGTGAAAGAAAAAAAGAAAACACCTGGAAAGGAAATGAAATATTGTTTACTTGAAAAACCCTTCTAAACGCTGCTTAAATGTGTCTTATACTAGTATTTGTGGGAGTAGAGAGGGGGAGGGGTGGGGGTGTAATTGAACACCTAAAACAATAATTTCCATTGGTTTAGTTTTACGTTAACTATGCCTATGCATCACGGTTAGCTAAGTTTAGGACCAACCGTCATATGTTGAGCTCCACGTGATCAGTAAGAGTTTGAATAAAATATTAAATTTATTCGGAATATTTCAATATAAAACAGTATTGTACAATGATGTCGGAAACAAAGATAACTATACGCCATATTCTATTTCATTTTAAAACGGAAATCCCTGTCGCGTGTACAATATGATGATGAAAAGATACAACTTTTATCGAGTATTTAATGACTTGCGCTGTCGAGCTTTTGAAAAAGTAATGAAAAACACGTAGACAAGACTATACGAAAGGGCAGAAAACACACAAATCACAGGCATGCCATCTTAACATGTAATTTATATATCATAATCGGATACTTTATTTAATGTCCATTTGTTACATTTTTTTCGTGACTTTTTTAATAGTACTATGTATTAGCATTGTTGTTGAGTAATTTCGTTTAGAAATGATGCATATGTATTTTTGTATGTATATGGGTTATCTCCGTTAATTATTATTATTATTGTTATTATTATTATTATTATTATTATTATTATTATTATTATTATTATTATTATTATTATTATTACATATAAGAGCATTTGATTGTGGATAGTAACACTCGACCCCACTTTATATTTATTATTTAAATGATTACGTAACTGTCAAGTCAGTCAGTGAACCGTTTCTGACTGACGCATGCGCATGACGTGAATTCAGATAACAACTTGGTTGTTGAGGTGAAAACGGTTAAAGTCGTTGCGACGTTTTTGATTCTCCTAACGTTAAGACATCGGGGCAGTCACATACATTCTACGGATGATATTATATTTTGAACCATTTAAATTAATTACGGTTCATCAAAAGTGTTGTGGACTTTTTAGAAACAAAAATAAGTTAACCACCTGTGAACAAATAAGGAGTTTTAAACAACGACATATACATTTTACAATCGCTTATGTTTTAAAAGTTTTATTTCACACCAAATATCGTGTGTTTTAAATTGCCTTTTTACAACTTCAAAGTGTCCCGAGATTTTAGCGAATAATGGAATAAAATAATTTAAATCGTTGTTAAGATAGTATCTCATCAGTTAATTGAACATTTCCATTAACTGCCTTTGTACTGGCGCAAGAAGACCCACTCGTGTTTACTGCAGTCTGAAGTTACTGTCTTAATGGATAGGACTTCAAAAAATAAGGTTCAAAATTTATGCAATACGTATGTCTGTTTGTACATTGTTGAACTAAATTCTAATTTACTTTTAAATGCATTATTAATCTAACGTTACTTTCATGTCGTGAGGCCTTCCAGCTGATTGCGATTCTATTCTTCCAAGACATATGTCTGGGTCTTCTGTCTTCCTCCACCAATAATAAACTGGACGACTTCAATGTAATTGTGTCATTGTGGTATAAAAACAACAGTAAAAAATAAACGTTCATGAGAGGACGAAAACAACATCTCAATTTGTTCCATAGCCACGTTTAGAGCGTATTCCACTATTTGTGTAAAAAAATATTTTTGTCATAATTTTTATTGTCTCATAACTTCAACATTCAATAGGACTACGAGTTTTGTTAGACACTCAGCTGCAAGTTGTGATGGCCCTGACCTATTGGACCTGGCTGACCTGGGTATACATCATTGGCACATACCTGGTCATTGTGACGTCAGCCGGCTAAAGGCCGTATCCGGCAGTTTATACTATTTATGTGATTCTTCTATAAAACTAAATTCATTATTGTTACCTGGAAAGATCCTGAAAAAAATACAGTTTATGAATGCTCCATATCTATTAAAAGGTAAAGCATAACACCCCATTTGTCATTACAAATATGTATTTCGTATCCGAAACACGCTGCACAGTTAACTATTTTATACTACGATTGAGATCAAATTACTGGTGGTATCCGACAGTTTGTTTATATCTAATATATGTAACAATATCCTACCTCTATTTCTGGTATTTCTGCACAATTTCTGTAGACAAACATCATATTTTAGTGTATCTGTGGCGATTTTCAACAGTAACTTAATTTTGGATCACTAACACTCGTTAATCAACATTTAAAATGTTCATTCTTTTCAAATTTATAAATACAAACGATTGAGATTTCGGCTAAAATAGACATCGATGTCACCGCGGATGAGGTGGATGAGCTAAAACATAAGTGAAGACACGTGGTTGTCTTTGTTTAAAAATTGCTAACTGTGCAGCGTGGCTCAGATAGGAAATACATGTTTGTAATGACGATTATGGCGTTATGATACACTTTTCAAACAGGTGTAGGACATCAATGAATATAATTTTCCGTGATCTGTTCAGTTAACAATAGTTTATTAAAATGTTTAACGAAAATAGATTGGTCCAAACTGTCGGATACCACCTTTAAAGGATCCTCCAGATAATAAGCTCTGACGTCGATATCTATTTGCAACTGAAAATCTCATCGTGCATATTTATAAATATGGAACTAATGAAAAATTATAGCTATATATTTCACGATATAAACTGCAAACTAGAAATCGAGGTAATTTTATAAGCAGTCCTTACGTAAACTACATGCAATGCATATGTTTATGCTGCAATTACACACAGAGACACAATAGTATGGGCTACATGTTTTAGATGTAGGCAAATTGTATAAGATATAGGCGAATTATCGACTACCACCTTTATGAGATGAAACTAGTCTTTGTTTACGTCTTTGATGTGAAGAAAATGAGTCATGAGTAGGGGGTCGCTTCAAAAGGGTGCATTGTTCACGGAAATCTATTGTTAGGTTATTGTTCGTAATCAGTGGGTCAGACGATGAAATTATTTAAACTACCTGTTGCAGGGGCCTTTGTGTGACATAATACATTCAGTTCTTTAAAGGGTGACTTTTTGTTTGTTTGTGTGTGTGTTTGTGTGTGTCTGTGCGTGCGTGCGTGCGTGCGTGTGTGTGTTTGTGTGTGTTTGTGTGTGTGCGTGTGCGTGTGCGTGCGTGCGTGCGTGCGTGCGTGCGTGGGTGCGTGCGTGTGTGTGTATGTGTTTTTTTTTGTTTTGTTTCGCAGCAACACATGTATGACCGTCGCCCTGCTATACTTGTAAATAGTAGTGAAGAAATCCCAGACAAAAATCAAGGAGAAACTACCGGTGCTACAATAACAAATACCCACCCTCACCTCTCCACTTTCGGGAAACATAAAAAACTTTTTATATTCACCTTCCCACCAGAAGTTTGAAAAACATTTGTTATAATGCTATGTTGGCATTGCGATGCCCTGTTGTCTGATTCTTATTTTTCAGTCATTTTCAAATGCCCTACCCCGGTTATTCCATTATTTTTTTTTGGATAGAAAACCTATGGTCTTCGGTAGGATTTCACAAGTAAATGTGAGATAGCAGCAGTCACTTTTCACGTAGGTGGGGGTTTCCCATTGAAGAATACAGCAAAAATCTCGATGGCCTAATGGGGAACATGAATGACAATTGTCTCCCTTGTTAGATAATATCCGAGGTAGTCCAAATAGTAGTTAGGTCCTTTTAGTTGGAATTCTTAGACTTTGTCGCTTGTTTCTTTGCAGATGGTGAAATATCTTACTTTTGCTTAAAGATGAGCCTTAAATCCATTGAAATACTTATAGATATTTCATTTAAACATAAAAACGAAAGGGTTGGTATATGATGTCGAACTTGAGTATGACCAGAAAGGCATAACAGTCAACATACACCCCAACGAGTACAAGCATAAAAACCGAGTTAACCAAATAAAAGGACCTACTTGCATGACTATTCAGGGAGAATTATCTACTAATGTCTTAATTAAGATTGCATTTCTACTATGCGTAATAAATCACCAGTCATAATTAATGTCATATATAAGGTCACATTTCGGAAATAACATACTAATAGATATATCAATGATATTATAAACACATGTTACCGAAATTTTAAAGCATATCTTATAAATTATAAAAACGTTCTCCTGACGAAAAAGCAACAACAGTAAACGCAGTTTTGTTGTTGTTGTGTTGTTGTTGTTCTTGTTGTTGTTCTTGTTGTTCTTGTCGTTTTTCGTTGTGTGTGTTTTTTTATTCATTTGAAATCGAGTGTAAGTTCCAGATGGGTCATTTGAAAACATTTTAGATTTCTTGACAACGTTAGAAATCGTTTATAAGTTTCCGACAGGACTTAAAATGTGGGTGCTTGCATCACCACACATGAGCACCATGGACCAGCCAGAAATCCTACATAAGTGGTTCGCTTCAACAACGGCAACCTGAGTTAAGAGGTAATCACCACTAAGTGAGTCCCCGGCCTCTTTACACGTGGGTTAGAGGTCCAATCGGGAAGACAGATTTAATTTGAGCGTATCGAACGAAAACGAACGATGAAGACTTACTATATTGTTAACTGTTTCATCTGAAGGACAAGACAGAAAATTATCCTTCAATTCTCGTTTACTCAAAGCCTGTAAAATGCATAGCCAGAATGATATTGCAGCTGATGAAATGCATTGCATGCTCGAAAAACATCAATGATACTGCTTAAAATTAACATTCTCTGATTTATTTGTCCAGCCTTTGGGACCATAGAGGACTTGTTTGGCAGCTTTACAAACATAACAAGACATACCCCATGGTCATAAATGAAATAAGTTCATGGTTATAATTTTGATCTTTCTTTTAATTAAGATTGAAGGTGCGCGTTTGATATTGGTGAATAGTACAATAAACTGTTTAAATAAAGACTGCAATCTTAGATATATAATCAAATCAAGGTTGTTTGATAATGTTAAGGTTATAAATGTTTCTGCTATGATGTTGCAGTTCTACAATGAATCAAAAGAACGAGGCAATCTACTTGACTGAAAAAGGATATCAGTTTCTTATTTTACAAAATCGTTTATAAAAAGGCCTTCAAAATTAGACGTGTCACTGTTTTATACTAATGTCTGAACTTTATAAAAATATGCATTAGGTTTTATTTTTGAAATACAAGAAATCTCCGCCTAAACATCCACACTGACCGTATATGTATGTGGAGTTTAAGTGATTCCGTCGAATTTTATTTTAATGTCTATTGAAATCTCGTTCTGATTCTGATATTAAAGGCCGAATCCAGATGTTCGTCATATGTAAAAAACACGGTTATTACGACTAAACTTATTGAATTTTAGCATGTGGCAACAATAAATGTTCTGTTTTAATAAAATTACTATTAAACACGGTGTGTTTTCATTTTTAGGCTACGCCTTCTTTTAATACGATATTAGATACATTGATATATAGCTATGTGCAATCAATTTTACGCAAACTGTTTCTTATCAAAATGTAGAAATTGTCAGTACAAACCTTAATCGGACTGTCACTAGTGCCAGACATTTTGTTGTTTATCTCTAAAGTGATAATCACGTGACATTGGCGCGTCATTGAGCCGCGTTAAAAATAGCCGCAGTGGCTCATTAAAATAATAATAATAATAATAATCATAATCATAACCATAATCATAATCATAATCATAATCATAATCACAATAATAATAATAATAATAATAATAATAAAATTAATAATAACAACTATCCATTATAATAATAACAAAAACATTTTAATGATAATGATTATAATATAAAATAATAATATAAAATATGTATAGTAATAATCATTATCATCATCATCATCAACAATATCATCATCATACTCATCATCACCAGCAGCAACAATATCATCATCATCATCATCATCATCATCATCATCATATCATCACCATCATCATCATCATCATTAGTATTCTAGGGCATCACTCTTTTTAATATTACTTTTTAGTCGGTGCCGTGTAGATATTGTCCGTATCCCTGTAAATTTACACATGTTCCATTTTTTAAACACAATTCAACAATAACCATTCACAACAGTTAAAGTGCAATCATTTTAGATTGAAGATATACGTTTTTTGTTCACCGGATAAAATAAAACTTGAAATTAAACACAAAAATGTACGAGGTGTTATAGCGATCAGTTCAGATAACTGGGTATGAGTATATTTAATGTTAGGCCGGCGGATATCAAATTCCCACTAATGTATGAGCAATGAAAGAAAGTATTGCATTGCATCGCGTGCCGTTGACAAGATAATGCCATACAGTGATAAGAAAATGTGTTTTCTAACCCGAAGAAAAAATAACCTTTTTTGTACAAAATTACTGATGTAAGTGTTTGATTTAAGGTGGGACATACTTATCGCATTTTAAACTCAACGCAAATGTTCATAATGCGCGTTGGGGGGTCATTTAGGTGACGTGAGGCGTGCCGGTGGTTCTACCTGGACCAAGAGCTCAATCTCCATCTTTTATAGTTGGAGTTCATTATAATACCATAAATTTGTCGCGGCAATGTATCTAACAAAACATGTATCATTCTTAGTCAGTTTAACATAAAAGTACAGACAAAAAAAACAAAGTGTTTACATTTCATCGGTAATACAATGATACTAATTGCCCACATCACTTTTAAATGTTCACCACAAGCCTTGCATTCACTGACTTTATGTGTCATTGTTTACGTTTCCGGATTAAAAATTAGATGGATGGCTTAGTTATTTGTGGTTCACTGGCTTACTATTTATATGTTTATTTGTTGCAAAGATGATGTACAACACTATATGTACAAATCTAAATAAAATTTCTGTTCTGTTCTGTTCTGTTCTTAACGGTTTTGTCAACAAGTTTTGTCTTCGGATCATCGTTATGTTTTAATAATCTTTATAAACAATATCAAATTTGAAATGAATCAAAACATAAAAGCCTTGGTTAATTTAGTTTTGTGTACTATACTACCAGAAATTCCTTTGATCTTACTTACAAACCTTTTTTTCTAAAATAAACTAAAAACTTCAAAAAAGTGTTTACATGCCGCGATTTTTTTTCTAAAAAACATACGCAACCAAGTGCATAACATCACGTCACACTAACTTGCGATTACGAAATTAAACTCGAATTTCGGTACAGGTGTGTTATTAGTTAGTAGAACAGCATAAAATTAAAGCGCACTTAATTGGAATTTACATAATAATTTGCTTCTTATGGTTACTACATTTTCGCACAGACGCGCTAAATAGTCAGCGCATGTTAATGTCAAAATCACAGGTAAAGCTGAATAAAGCGCCCTCTAGTTATGCTGTTTTTCCCTTCTCATGCCGTATTCAGTGATTCTAACTACTGCAACGTCTTGGTGCTTGGTCATAACTTTGCGCGTATTTAACTCAATCAATTCCTATTTCCCAAGAGCAAAGATCGCACATCCTGATCGACTTATCTGGATCTATACTTTTTTGCCGAAGCCTGATCAATTCGTGATAAGCCGGTCCAAAGTCAAAAACGCAAAAGGCACGATGATTAACAAATAAAGTGCTTGTCAGAGAACCTTGACATTATGTTATGGGGTGCAATTACCACCTTTGTGGTAATTTAAGCCCGCCCAGTGTGGTTTTGTTTGCTGAAATTTGGAAGTCGTAAAAAGTTAAAGGGACTTTCTGACTGATAGATGTGTTGTTGCTTCATTGCCGTCTGTCCTTCTTTTGAATGGCATTTTTCAGAAGATAAAAATTCAATCTCTCCCACTTACGCACGACATTTTTCTAAAAGAAAAAATATCAAACTATCCTACCTTTATATGCCATCTTTCCAAAGAAAAAAAATCAAGCTGTCATACATTTCTATGACATATTCCCAAAGATAAAAAATCAAGCTGTCCTACATTTCTATGACATATTTCCAAAGATAAAAAAATCAAGCTGTCCTACATTTCTATGACCTACCCAGAGATAAATATCAAGCTATCCTAAATTTCTATGACCTACCCAGAAATAAAAAAATCAAGTTGTCCAACATTTCTATGACATATTCCCAAAGATAAAATATCAAGCTGCCCTACATTTCTAAGAGATATTCCCAAAGATAAAAAAAACTTTCATACTCTTGTATTATATTTTATAAAAAATAAAACTCAATCTCTTCTACTTGTATGACATTTTCCCAAAAGATATCAAATCAAACTATCCTTACGTTCTCAAAGATAAAAACTCAAACTGTTCTTCTTTTATGACATTTTTTCCGAAGACAAGAACGACATTTATTCAAAAGATACAGGCTCTAACTATCAAATTAAATTGTTCAAATGGCAATTATTAAAACCTGTGCGTTTTCTTATAATCTTATTGGCTTCTGTTCCTGTTTCGATGAAACGCAGCTGGCTTTTCCCTCAATAATATTTACGAACTTGACAACAACGGATAGTTTTCACACAAAATACTAACGTGCTGTCGCATTGCAAGATGAAAGTCAAGGTCAGTTTAAGAAAACATCAAATAAATTACACCTTTTTTCCGTATCATTTTAACTTTTGGTGTTTATGCAAATTAGATTTAGGCGATTGCGTATCATACAACGATGTAACACACAAAATAACATTTAATCCTTGACTGAAAATATTAATCAATTACCAAATCCGTATTTTCTAAAAGTTTGAATTAATAAAGTATTTGTTTAAAATTTGCACAGGTCCCTTTAAGTTACACATTTCTCATTTTACACACTTGACTTATAACCTAACGCAAATGATTGTTATATATACACATTAAGGAATCTTGTGAACTCGCATGTGTTCTAAGACATTTTTATCAGGCGTGTCAAACAAATCATTGCTGTGTTTAAAATATATTTGGAATAAAACACTGCGTGAAAAGTAAGCATGCTGCAATTTCTTCAATTGAATGTAATATGTCGTCTACTTATGTTTTATGTTCAAACAATACAAAATAATGGTACTGGGAGTGTGTTATGGAGGGGGTAAGGGGTTGGGGTAGCACCAGCTTATTTTATGTCAGTGCATGAGATTTTAATCTGTTTATATTTTCAATTAAAAGATCAGATGAAGAAGGTTTCCAGTTGCTGTGGTGACATCAAAGTTCTAGGCCTCAGCCACCTGGAACACTATTAAACTTTATAACCAATATTTTGCGGTATTTCTTTATGCAATTAAACAGGCATTAACCATTTTTTATTAAAAGGATGAAAGCCAGAAAAAACACACACTCGATAGCCGCTCCTTACAGCATTGTTTCGTGCTATTCAACCCGCTAAAATGCTTAATTTTACAACTACATTGTTCAACAACGACTTACATCTAGATCTATACCCCTCTTGTATTCGAAACCGACGGATTTGGAAAAAATACTTAAATCAAATTATCCGTTTGGATAAGCGAAAGTTGAACAGTTACAAAAGACTTAGCATAAGATTAATTCCCAACTGCCATTACAATAAGGATTAAGCCAACTCTCGTTTAATTGAAAGCAACGGATGTGACACATTACTTCGAATGAAGAATCAGTTTGGATAAACAAGTTATGTGCCATAGAAGTGCAATACATTAATTATACGTACCTTATTTTAAATACCATTTGATTTTAGCATAAATCAACTTCCCCATAATTGAACTAATATAAAGCTTCAGTTGAGATAAATAGTTTCGTGTCATAAAAGTGCATCTATTGTTTAAGTACATTTAAATAAGCATTGCGTCTATTTTTAGAAACCAGCACATCTGACTCTGTATTACTTCGAATAATAAATCCGTTTAGATATACCCTTGAATACGGTAAAACAACGTGGCAATCGATGTTATACCTTTAAGGTACTTTGGCTGGGAAATAAAATCTAAATCTATGCCCTTTTCAAATGAACTTAAAATCACTCTTTCTCGAATATTCGGCATTTCGGCCTTTTTCAATGAAATTTTAGGTTACCCTTGCTTTTTTTATTCCTGTACGTTTGAGCATTCAATAATCAATACTACTTTTAGATTGTTATACTATATTACTATATTTAATTATTAATTTAGATTTTTGGTTTCTTATGAACAAAAATATATTTTATATTTATATTATTGAATGCTTAAAGGTTCAATGTACATGTGAGAGCGGAGCCTGTGTAATTTCTCTTGAAAATGGCTGAAGGGCCAATAAAGAGTAATATTTTGTATGTATAAGTGATGTTAAGGATTACTCGAGTACTCGCGCGGAAGATTATACTCGAGTATTACAAGCACTATTCGAGTACTCGGTAAAATGGGGAAGTTGTACATTGACAAAAATACCATAAAACTATATATGTATAGAGTTCCCTTTAGGAACATTTGTCCGTATTTTATTCTTTTTTTCATTTTTTCAGACATGGCTATGGTCGACACATATAAATGTTCACTGGACAATCTCAGTGTCCAGAAGGCCCGACGGGAACTAAATGAAGACCCTCGGGAGATTGTTGGTGCCGTAAACACGCTCAGGGACTGGATCACACAGCAGAAATGGCTCCGTACACCCACAGGTAAACATACTATTATATACACATGGTTCTGTATCCATAAATAATAAGAGTACAATGTTAAAAATGGAATTCCATATTGTCCGGGCCTGTTGCAAAGTACTCAAATAAATAAAATAGATGAAATTTGTAATTAACTCGTGGTTTTACTTAATAACAGTAAGATTTAAAGTCTTTTACAGAAAATGGTGGCATTTTGTGTAAGGAGTACCCTTAAACCTTTTTTTAAATGAAACTTCAGCTCTTTTTTCATTTATAAGGAATTCTTAAAAATTTGAGGAATTACTTTTCGTTAACGAGAGACAAATATCTTACAATCTTTATGGATTCGATCCCTGGGGGGATTAAGAGAAGGTTAGCACCTGCTCACACTTCTCTCATTGCCTCTATGTTTTTACAGCCAAGTAAACAGCGGAGGCAAAGTGAGAACACTTGAGCACTCGGGCTTTTTTTCCTGACATACAGCAAGTGGAAGCTGCATTCCAAAAGCCGAGCTAAAATTCGCGTAACTCTTATATTCTACAATTACATCTCTTCGGTTTATGTTTTTAATACATCGCAAAGAACATTTAGGATTATTATAGCGGCATCTAGCTTTTTTTTGGTGGAGGGACACTTCAGACAAATGTCTAGGAAGAACCACCGGCGCACCGCAGGTCAGCTGGAATACCTTCCCACTTAAAGTCACTCATCCCGAATCGGACTCGAACCCCCGCGGTGAGAGACTAAGCAGCCAGAGGAGTTGCAAGTGTGCAACTCAACCACTACGCTTGTTCTCCTCGGCTTGAGGTAACGCCGTCTTATATATGTAGTAAAGCTCTTGTCAGCTTAGAGAAGGTACAATTCTTTTACATTTACATTTTTTCTTGCCATTTGAAATCTTTGAATCCATCACACTTATGACAACATTTTAGGTAGGATGGGCCCGATTCCCTTCCCTCAAACAAACACACAACCAGGATTTGAGCCTTCTAGTTTAAGGTCTCTATATGCCGTTGAAAATCGACGACTCTGGCAGCAAGAGATCCTGAATATACCATATAATGCAAAAGTTCAATCAAAGTGCTAAAGGCACTTGTCGTTTTGTTTTTATCAACGAAGCTGTCTTACCTCACAATTGACCAAATTACAAATAAAAAAAAATGCATTTCATAAGAGGCACCGCTCTCCGCTGTACCAAAAACAGTGTAAACTGCTATTAGTGTCAGAACGCGTATAATCGGTTGTTGTTTCGTATCTTAAATTTAAAATAGTATAATTAATTTTGAAAACTTTAAGTCTCACCAACGCCTTTTATCTTTTTTTATATGTATTATTCAGATACTCGCTACTTGCTCGGGTTTCTCCGTGCCCGGAAGTTCAGCCAGCTTGGGGCCCGAGAACTGCTCGAGAACTACTGGACGGTGAGATCCAAGTATTCCGATTGGTACAATGACGTAGACTCTGGAGACAACAAAATACAAGACATCATTAAACAGGGGTAGAGTAAAAATTTCTCTTTTTCTTGTACATTTATTAACTAAGTTTCAAGAAAGCGTTGATGCGAAGCATCAATGGTCGCTGTCGAGCTTCTGTTCAGCATAACGCTGTTTTAGATTGTCTGCATTACTAACCACCAGATCGTTATAGCCTCATTCATCAAAACATCTACACCAGTTTGAATGACTCATATTTTACAGGTCCTGTTCATGATGAGATTATTTTTGCGGAAACAAACTAGTTCTGTTTACTCATACGATAAAGTAGGTCGTTATATAGAGACACAACCATTGCCCTGTCCTACAACTCGTCCATTCAGTTTTTAACCACAAACATTACAGGACAATAAACATTTTCAAAAGAAATAAAGACAAACAAAAACGGAACGCAACGTTAAAAACTTAATACTTAATTCCACACTAAATGTTTGAGTTTCAATAGATAAATAAAAAAAGGTCCTATCAAAATTTCCATACATATTTAAATTTAATCTACCTGTAGACAAAGGCAAACAGGGTCAAGTCTTTAAAGTTTGCTAAATGTGTATATCACATTAGATAAAGTAGATTGTTATATAGGAAGTCAACCATTTGCTCTGTCCTCTAACTCGTCTATTCAGTTTTTAACCACAAATAATTCAGGAAAAGAAACAATTTCAAGGGAAATATGGACTAACAACAGAATGTAACGTTAAGAAACATAATTCCACACTAAGTGTTTGATTTTCATGTCTTTAAAGTTTGCTAAATGTATATGTATAACACATCAAAGTAATAAAAAGACAATTTATATATGTGCAGAAAAACTAAATAAAATCAACAAAACTGTTAAGGCGGGAAGACGTAGCTCTTACCCGCTGTCGCATTGGACATACTAGACTAACTCATTTATGTCTCTCAAATAGAGAAGCTCAATCTGAATGTGTTCCTTGCCAGGAACAACTGACAGTTAGTCATATTTTATTACATTGTATTGACACAGGCCATATTCGGTCTAAGTATTGTAATGTCAATAACACATACGAACTATTTGAAACAGTGTCCGACTCCAAGCTTGTTTGCTTCCTGAACGAGATTTGTATTCTAAATAAGTTATAAATTTTTAAACGGTATATTATGCTAACGTTATATATTTTAATTGTTTAATATGATAAACTGTTTTCACTTATAATTCACATTTTTAACTTGACAGATTTTTATTTCTACTCACGTATTTTAGTTTTAACCTGATTATTTTCAAATGTCGTTAAACTTTAATGTATTCGGCGCCGTATGAACTATCAAGTGTCGGTGTGCCGTAAAACCCAAAATACAAATACAAAAATGTAAAGTACACGTTTTGAGTATCTTTGTTGTAAATAAACTAGATCTTCGACAAATAGTTATTTATTTTTAAAAGCACAGTAAAGAGGATCGAATCGTCTATTCAATAAAAACAGATGGTTCCCAGCTTCCATAAGTAAATAGCGTAACAAGGGGCAGATAATCATGACGTTATAAGAGGTCTCCGATCACCAGACAATCAACATGTAATAAAGCGAACTGATAACACATGTTTTATTCCCACCCCCACCCCAACCCAAAAAGATAAATAAAAAATATGTCGACAAAAATGGCAAGAATTAGATTAGCAGTAACAACTTGTACTCAAACAATTTTAAAGTTACAGATGTCTACATTTAAAACTAAATAAAAACTAATTTAGATTTGATATTTAGCAAACATGAATAATGACCGCTATTCAACGCATTAAAGCGCCGCACTTTTGTTGTATATTGTACAAGATTGCAAGATTAATAATAATAATAATAATAATAATAATTCGAAATGCGAAGTAGACCATTGTGCTGACTTTTTTTAGATGTGTGCCGACTTTTCCAAATAACACCAAATGAAATTTTTTAACAATGACAAATAGTGAAGTTATTATATAATTACAACAATTATTATTGTACATCCATAATTATGGTACATCCAAATACATATTTCATACTGAAAACTGTAATGCTATATCGTAGCGAGTTGTACATCTTCGCCAAAATTATTATGTCTGTTTTTGAAATACAATGCATATTTTAGTTGTAACAATAACATTATCATGTGAACTTTTTCTTTCTTTCTTTCTTTCAGAATATACATACCACTCCCACATCGAGACAAAAATGGGCGGAAGTTGGTTATTGTCAGATTAGGTAAGTGTTGATTGTACAAATTGTAGATTAAAATGCCTAAAAATATTGTTACATGACCTTATCTGCCAGGAATTCATACACATAAACTATGACAAACTTATTTAAGAAGGATGTGTACAAAGAAATGCCGACTTCATGTATGATCGCTTTTTTCCAAGAAAATTAATATTTTCTTCTTGACACATTTTCTAACAGTACAGCCCTTGAGGAACGTCGAAATTACGCGAAGCTTGACGGATTTTTCACTCCACATTTTGCGTGAGATTGGACGTAAAATGAAAATTAGGTCAAACTGACTATGGGGTATATTTTTGCGAATTACAGTCTCGTATACTCTAATTAGATGATTGATTATGCAACCATAATTATACAGTTTGTGCATATAAATGTAAGAAACGAACACAACAGATTTTGTTTAAACGATTGAATTCTTATATGCATGTGTCGAAATTATACTTAAATACATCCCAATAATAAACATAAATTAAGGTGTACTTTATTTTGTTGAATGACCACTTTTGTTCTTTATTTCAAACACTAACTTTACGCCGATGAAAGAAGAGTGGGTATTTTAAAGCAACCTGGTCAAAATTGAAATGAAACGGTAACAGAGAATTAAATGGACACTTAAATTGGCGATAAAGTTTATTTTTGCAACTTATATTCTTATTGGTTGACTGATTATACAAACTAAGAAAAATGCATCTAAGCAGAAGGACTTTTAGAACGATTCAGCACTTTTTTTCATATGGCTGAACTCACAGCCATCTTAACTTTGAAAAATAAAGTCTTACAACGTTGTGCTATTGGTAAGGAATAAGCTATTAAAACGGTGGGCATGAAACAAACTATTAAAAGTGTTAATTACAAAGAATAATGAAATAAAGTTTTACCTCTGATCCCTGTGAACATGCTGTCCTTTAAACTAACGTGCTGTCTTTTGGTTTGGAAATTTAAATGCACCGATACGTTGTTTTAAGTATGTTAATTCGTTCAACAACATTGTCTATATTCAAACTGTATTTGCAGTAATATACGTTATGTATATATGTCAATGATAAACAATACGTTTATCGGCTCAATAGTGACACAATTATTGAAATAATATTAAGTAAAGTACGGGTCATGTCAAAGTACCTACACACATGTGTGGCCAGGACTTAAAAACAACAAGCAAGAAAATCTTTTATAAGTATTTAAACAAGCTCAAGAGGTCAAATCATTTAAAAAAAAATGGTGGGTTTATTTCGAAGCCACGTCAGTACTTTGTAAACAACAAAGCGAATATGGAAACGACAATTTATGAATTTTTACTGAAACATATAATTATTTATTCCAGGTGTGATGGATCCAAAGGGTAAGGTCAACACGTTTGATGATGTCATGCGGGCAAACTTGGCGCTTTTCGACTATGTGCTGCTCGACGAGAATGTACAGGTGAACGGCCTTACATTCATCATAGACATGACCGGGTTCTCGAGACATCATTTTGTTTCTACAGGCGTGGAAAATACACGAAAATGCATGATAGTCACTCAGGTTAGTAAATTTCTCCTCTGTTCCTTATTTGTGAGGAAACAGTTTATTACTAGCACCTTAACAAAATACAGAAAAGAGGAAATTAACCAAAAATAAATTAAGTCATTAAGGTCCGAGACTGTAAGAAGTGGGCGAAAATCTGATCTTATTCTCAATTAGATTGTAGGTATTGATTTTCATTAAATACAGAAATTATTATATTTAAAATAGGCACAAAATATCAACAGGAGTTACATACATATTGCGGAGCGGTCCAAACGTTCCAACAACGATATTATAAATTTGCTGTTTTCTCTATCTAGAGAGCACT
Source organism: Sinonovacula constricta (assembly GCA_007844125.1). Classification (NCBI taxonomy): domain Eukaryota; kingdom Metazoa; phylum Mollusca; class Bivalvia; order Cardiida; family Solecurtidae; genus Sinonovacula; species Sinonovacula constricta. The sequence continues at coordinate 17,578,463 of CM017565.1, forward strand.
GCCTGGGCGAATCAAGGAACTCCACTACTACAACACCGGGACGGTGTTCGAAAGCATTTTCAATATGATCCGGCCGATGATGAGTGAAAAACTAAGAAACAGGGTAGGTAACTCTAATGCGTTATTACGAAAAGCTACATAAAATATGTATGCATTTTAAAAAAAATAAACACCGAGAAAAATGACCTGTATATATTAAACAAAAATGTTAATCATATATTTTCAGTAATATCAATGAACAATAATCGCAGCAATCAGTGAATATGCCGTGTAGGATTGACTTACTCGTCCTATAGGCATTATATAACAAAATCCCGGTATTGATTCAAAGACCAACCGTGTAGGCAGTCAAGAACATTATACGTAACGTTATTTCAAATTAAATTTGTATTCATATTTCCAGTCTCGCCTGCAGAAAATGTTATCCCGTCTGAATTTTATCTAATATCACATTCAAGTCCAAATGACACATTAGGAATTTAACTTATAAGCATATTTCAATTTTACTACAGAAGGGTTCAATCAGAATTAACCATACCATCAGTAAGATTGTACGTACATAAATAACTCTCGTCAAATTTTAGGTTCACGTACACGGCCAGTCACTGTCGAGTGTGTATGAACAGATCGACATGTCTCTGCTTCCGGAAGTATACCTGCCCGACGATTATACCGGTCCACACGCCGGCACCGTCACCGACATCTGTAGTAAGTTGTGTGTGTGTGTGTGTGTGTATGTGTGTGTGTGTTTTGTTGTTGTTGTTCTTTTTTTGTCACGAGTAGAACGCACCGACATAATTCCAGTCATATTAGCGACGTCCAGCTTATTTTTCGCTGGAGGAAAGCCACAGAAATGTGTCTGGGTAGAACTATCAGAGCACCGCTGGAATCCATGCAGACCTCCCAACAGGAAAGATGTCGGTCCAACTGGGACTAGAACCCACGGGATGACGAACTGGGGAGTTTCCAAGTCGTCGAGTCAAATCGCTCGGAGAGGGAGGCCTCTCTGTAATTAGAGCAACCCAAATAACACCATTCACGTACAACATAACTTATCGTAGAAAGGAGTTTACTTTGTTTGGAAATAAGCTTTTAATGGTTATCTTTGCACGTGGCTCATAAAACTCCACGATCTACCTTCATATTCATTTATATTCCATTTTTTTTTAAACAGTGGATCAAATTATTTTAATGATTTTGGTTATCCTAACTAAAGAAATAATGTTTAAACTAACTTTAAGACAGCATAATATTGTGAATGACATCATATTCTCGTATAATCTAGTTATTATGGTTATATTTGCGTAGTTATTATGGTTATTTTTGCGAAATACGTCCTTTTCTCGTATAGTCTAGTTATTGGGGTTATATTTGCGTAGTTGTTAGGGTTTATCTTTACACCCATTTTTCATTGTCTTTTAAATAATTTTAAGTTTTCAGTATAATATATAAATAAACTTTTTAAAAATTACAAGTAAAAATTAAAAAATTCCTTGTTAATTCTTTGCAACAATTTTCACTTTGTTATTCCTCATTGCTTTATCTTGTCGATTTCTTATGTTGCCGATTAGATTAATACTTGTTTGTTGAAAACACTTCAATACCGACAATCATTTGTAGAACGTGTGTTGTAATACACGCGACGCTTATTGTCGATGATCTGAATATAATTTGTATTGAAAATGCCTTCACTTGAATGGAGAAATTGTATACAACTTTAGCTAGTATAAAACAAAACTATTTAAAAAATATAATTCACTGTCATCTGCGATTCATTAGAAATGATATTTCGGGCGCCCTACTTTAATGTTCTTACTCATTGTTACCAGATGATCTAGCACAACAAATGACGCAGCCAACAGTCAGGGCGTTCATCCGGGACCTTCACAGCGGCAAATATGGCGTCGATCTAAGCATGAAACCAGACGATGATATTCCACAATCGTCTTTCCGGAAGTTGGATGTTTCGTAACCGCCTTTGACTGAAGAGTTATGTTCAGTGATATGACATTGTTTTTCTCAGAAAATATTAAGATAAGGAAAAACTTGTATTGTAAGAAGCATCCATGAGAAGTTATGAACAAAGTTAAGAACATGTAATCTATTTGTCATTCAAAAATAAACTATCCAAATAAGGACCAACACCCTAGTTGTCAGATTCTACATGTACAACTGTGGCAAAAAATGTTCATTATAATGCTTTATGAGGAAATTCAAAAACCTTAGTTGCATATAACGTTAGGAATCATTACATCTAAACAAATTGTGATATAAGTTATATTGCATATATCCCTTTTATGTATATAGCTGAAATTATATAAACTACAGGAAGGTAAAATATTGGCAATAATGAAAAAACGTAGCATGCTTATGATGGTTTACGTTTGGAAATGTCTGTTTTAGTTACTGTTATAATTGTAGGAATAATATAACATTTGTTTTCTTTTTGTTTTCTTTTTAAGGGAATTCTACCCCTCAAACAGAGTGCAGCATAATACTCTAATGGTCTGTCTTAAGGGTGGTATCCGACAGTTTTGCCTATATCCGATGTATGTAACAATATCTGACCTCTGCTATGGATGTTTGTACATATTGCCAGTAGAATAAAAACAACTCATTCTTTAGTCTTAGCTTGACGATTTTCAACAGTATCTCAATTTTAGGGCAGTAAAACTCGTTAAAGAACACTTAAAATGTTTATTCTTTTCAAATGATGACGTGGATAAGCTATAACATAAGTGGTTCCGTGATTTTCTAAGAAAAAAAATAGTAAACTGCAGCGTGGCTCAGACAGAAAATACACGTTTGTGACGATTGAGGCGTTATGGTTCACTTTTTAGACAGGTGTAGGACATCAATAAGTAACATTTTGCGAAATCTGTTCAGGTAACACTCATTTATTAAGATGCTTAATCAAAATATTTTGGTCTAAACTGTCGGATACCACCTTTTATATTTGTGCAAAACGTTATTATTGGACATATGGACAAGGTTGCATTTGATCATATTTATACAAATAATGCCTACAATTAATGGTGGCATTTGTACCGTCGTTTTGTTATATTACATAATGTGCAATTGTTTGTATTATATTGTAAATAAGTAAGACATTCATCCTACAAATAGTTTGATATCTTTCATAAATAATTTTTAAACTATATCTATGATTTGATTTAGTTTAACATGAATAATGTAGAAATGGTGTTTAATTAAACATGATTTTTTTCATTTTTATTTTGTTCTATTAAAGTGATAGGCATGCAATTCAGTTATGTTTTGTTTTGTATTAACAAATATCATTGTGTATAAGATACATATATTTACATTTTGCAACATGAACTATTTACTGCAGGTTGTTCCTTTATTTTATTATCATATAGGTAAATAAAGGCGAGATTTAGAGACCCGCCACTCCCAAGATAATATAATCCTGAGAAATCACAATTAGAAGGGTTTTAAACCAATAATTGTGTGTGCCGTACAGATATATATCACAGTGGGGAAAGGTCATAAAACAATATGTGACACTTGATGCACATGTGCTGACTACACTTGCATTGGTCAGCAGAATACTCTTATTCTTATGACCACACCCATTTCCTGACACCACTGTCAGCCGGGTAGACGTACCCCCCCCCCCCCCACACACACACACACATACACTACCCTTCCTCTATCTAGTCTGCTTGCCATCATAACATAATGTTAAAGGCTATACCAAACCGCTGTGACTGTCATATAATACCATGGTGTTGACATATTATACTTTTCAGCGCATTTAGCACTTTAACGTGAAAACAATAAACATGTATGCTCAATGTCAACTCATCAAATTGTTGTACAAGGTCATATGTGAGCACAGCTGTTGCCTTCAAACGAAACCTAGATTTTAAAGGTCTGCCAAACCGATGAAAAAAGAGAAGTCTTGCATTACCGTAAAGTAACTTCTTTGTCAGTCTTTGCAACATAAGTGTCCATATATCACCCGTCCACCCTTCCATGATACCACTTAGTGACTTAAGTTTGAGATCCAGCCGGGTTTAAACTGTATCTAAACTTGTAAATTTCTGTTGGCAAAGCATTTAAGTATCAACACCCACGTTAGTGACTTTATTCAGCTAAATGACATGGCTATGTATTCCTAACTATTAGTCGGTTTCCTGAAAATTCTATTTCTATAAAATAGCCCAGTTGTTTTAAGTGTTTTGCTTACCAAGAATCGTTTTGAATGTTCGATTTCTGAAATTGTGTCCTGGCCGAGCGGTTAACTTCTCAGACACTTACTGAGTAATTGGGTTCCGGTTCTGGTTGAAGCGAGAACTTTCACATGAGGAGATTTTCTGTCTTATCTTTGGTGCTCATCTGGTTGTACACATACATAAGTCCCACCAACAATAAGCTGGACGTAGCCTATATGATATTAAGTGTGTCAGTGCGATATAACGAAAACAACAAAACAATTTTTAACGAGTTCAACATTAGAAATCAGGCCTAAACCGTATAAAATTATTTTTATGTAAACAGTGTTTAACAGTGATCATGCAGGTGCAGATTTACCGGGGCGTCGTGAACTAGACACAGCGCTCCGCCCCCACCCCACACCCCACCCCCAACCACCACCGCCTTCCTTATTAATAGACAGGCTGACTTGTAGATTTATTCGTGCATTTTGTATACATTATGTTCTAACATGTTGTAGATAATCATTGTGTTCTTCGAACATCGTTTCATTTGATCTGTGTAAATAGCTGCTGTTATTCGGACACTGTGTGTATGTTTATGCTATATAAGCTTGTTAATACGGTGGAAATAAAATATTTATTTGAATGATGAAGTTTGACTATGTTATCCTCCACTAAACTAATACTTAAGATGGCGACCATTAACGTATTTGCATGTATACAATTTGTGAAACAAAAAAAATTCCGTCACGTGTTATTAAGCCTTTTAAGGAAGTACTGGTTAAGACTTAATTCAAAAAGTGTAAATCGAGATCAGAAAGCTCCAGCCAAAAGTATCTACATTATAGATCGAGATCAGAAAGCTCCAGCCAATCAGGATCTACATTATAGATCGAGATCAGAAAGCTCCAGCCAATCAGGATCTACATTATAGATCGAGATCAGAAAGCTCCAGCCAATCAGGATCTACATTATAGATCCAGATCAGAAAGCTAAAGCCAATCAGGATCTACATTATAGATCGAGATCAGAAAGCTCCAGCCAATCAGGATCTACATTATAGATCCAGATAAGAAAGCTCCTGCCGATCAGGATCTACATTTTTTGTTCCTAGGAGTTTATAAGTATGTTTAATTACTTTTATATAAGCTTGTAAATAATTGCAAAATAATTATTAATTAAGTATACATTTAGTACAATTCTTAGTGCGATGAAAGTATAAAAGGTTATTTGTCAGAAAAAAAAAACACACTGTAGGGCTCTTCTGCGTCAATTTTCCATCTTTTCATTCAAGCATGAATTTGCTTTTCCAGCAACCATTCATAGAATTTAATAGACTAAAAGGAAATGACACGTTCATTTCAACTACAATTTATTTATAGGTGGCTTTGAATTTGAATATTTTCTGAACTTCATGTAGTTTGAGTATACACGTGGTCCTCAATTTATATATTTTTTAAAAAGTTTTTGATTGACATGTAGTTTGAATTGCATTGTAGAAATTGAGAGTCTATTTAAGAAAACGAGTATCAGAGAAAGATTTCGATTAAACAGTTTAGTGGGGATCTGTTTACACGCTTTATTCTTGACAACAGAGATAAATTATAGTTTTGGTTTCTTTTCTTTTTTTATTCGTCTGATACGCTGTTAGAAACATTTATATAGACTTCTCGTCCAAATTTTCGTTCACTAAGGGTTTAAACGTTCATGACACCTTGAAGGATCTCCAACTGAACAGTGTATTATGTTTGTTTTTTGTTGTTGTTTTTTGTCGTTGTTTTCATGTTATTTCAAATCTTAGAGTGTGTGTGCTTTTAATATAACCAAGCAATCAACTGAAATACAATAGTGATAAACCATAAGTTGTGTTTTGTATACGGTCTGGGAAAGGAAATGTATCTTCTCACGAATTTGTTACTTTTTTTATATTTTAGCAGACGTATTTTCAATAGAGCCATGAAGAGTGACGTAGATTTTATAAGTGTCAGCATATGCCTACACATTTTCTTCAGAACAAAAGAAAATACTTTACCACATGTCGTAAAACCTATGAAGTACGCCTTCAGCCTGCTGAATTTAAGCACGTTCTAGTGGTTCTTAGCTAAGCAGCGCCTACACTTATTGTAATCAAACTACGTCTTTCTTTTTTAAAGTATCTTGGACAAAAATTTAACATATTATCGGTGTATGTCATCAAAGAGAAATAATAATATATTTATACTTCTTTTTACTTTACTTTTTAAGGAATGAATATATACACTGTAAATACTTGGGGAAATGTCTTTGTTTAAAAGTTTACATTTAAAACTTGTTATAGGTTTTCGACTTTAAGACTTACAAAAATAATCAAAATAAAAAATTTTAAACTTTTTTTATAAATATACAAAAATGCAATAATATATAATTTCTCCGCTTATTTAACACTAGCAAAAGACGTTTTAAAAGGGATAGAAAGTCGGACATACAATGCATAAATTTGAAAAAAAAGCAAAGGAAAGATCGTGAGAATTCGACAAAGATATGAAAAGGCTGCAAACTATGCGCCATGTCAGGGAGCAATTATTGAATCCGGTGTTCGCATAAGAATTACTTTCTCATGACATTCGCTAATAAAGCTTGATTGTTTTGCGCAACTTTGCCACCGTTTACTACGATGCGCAATGATCCATCTTATGTCAGACATGAACATGATGACATTTGTTACCTGCGTATACACAACCGGTTTATGTTATGAGAAAAAAATAACAAAAGTAAAAAGCGAACAAAAAAAAATAATGCAGTCCAGACGCCAGCTGCCCTCACCACACTAGATTTTGTAGCAAAATGTCAGGTCATCCGCACAAAGCATAAAGATTAAAGTCCCGTGTAAAAAAAATGTGTGCTTAATTTGAAGAAAAGGAGAAAACACAAGAAAACAACGATAAGGATAAGCAACATGAAGAGCAACAGTTACTATTAGATGCAGCGATAAATGACAAACACTATTTTTTAACGTTTATCACCATCGTCGTTATCATTATCATTGCCCATCATGGCTTTCATTACAAACATAACAATCAACTTGTCTGTCAAATTGACGTTCTCATCATCAACATCATCATCATCATCATCATCATCATCATTATTATTATTATTATTATTATTATTATTACTATTATTATTATTATTATTATTATTATTATTATTGTCATCAAAATCTGCATTTGTAGACATTGTCTAGATGTTATTTCTTGGTTCAAAGGACATTTATTCTAAAGATGCATCTTTTTAAAGTTTCTCTCCCAATTTTAGAAAAAAAAATGCAAAAATCAAGAGAGTCAAGTTGAAGGGATTCGGATATAACTGTTGGACAAAAATGTGCTGAATGAGCGCTTAAAGCTTTATCTACATCTTTCATTATCTAAATTCTAGGTGGTATCCGACAGTTTGCTTATATTAACTACATGTTACAAGATTTTATCATTGCTTTAGGGAATTTGGAGATTGTTTCAGCATAAACTCAAACTTTAGTCTAACTTAAGACGATTTTGAACATTCACTATTTTGCTAGACTGCACATATCGTGAAAAAATCACCCTAAATCTTCATTCTGTACAAAATCTATAAATAAGCTTGATAGTAATGTCTGCTAAAATAGATATTGACGTCATACGGGACTACCCGGATGACAGTTTATGGTGATCTCAAAAGTAAGTTGTCATATGGCATTCTTAGTATAAAAATAGTTTGAAAAAATAGCTCTGCAGCATGGTTCAGATAGGAAATACCTGTATGCAATGACGAGTGAGGATCAACGCGATACTTTTCACATAGATGTAGGGCAATGAATAGCATTTTTGCGGGATCTTTTCAGGTGACAATGCCTAACTTGATTATTTGCGAAAATAATCTTTTGTCCAAACTGTCGGATATTAACTCTAACATGTTGCCCTTCAAAACATCTGATGTGTCTACGTTCAAAATATTGTGTAGGTTAGAAGAATCAAAAGCAAAGAGTCTCCTTTCGACCATGTTTTTGTTGTTGTTTTCTTCACGTTTGCCGTTTCTTACTCAATATATCTCCGAAAAGCGTATTCAGTAAAATGTCTCATATATGCACGTAAGTCAAAACGAATACGAACTTAGTTCAATAGTGACGCAACATCTCAGTCGGTCGCTTTTGCCGACTGATCGTTCCAAGGAAGTAATAACTGTTGGGTTTGCTCTTTTTGTTAAAAGTATCATCACAGATTTTGTTCTTGCTTTTACAATGGCTTGCATGCGAACTCCTTTGTTCTGTGCCTTTTCACATTGTGGCATATGTTGCAATGCTATGTCATATTTACTTATTTAAAACATATGAATTGCGGATCATGTTGATCAATGTGCCACGTATAAACACCGAACTATGACCAAGACGCTGTGAAAATTTCAAAACAATGGCATTGGGACTTAATTTGACTTTATTTGAAGAAAAATAAAACAAGCCCAATTTTATGAAAAAAGTTGCAAATGCTTTCTTTTACCCGAAGTTAGGACCTTATTTTCGGCCGTTGAATAAAAAAAAAAGTTATATTTTTAAATGTAATCCAATATAATTAAATACTTTCTGCACAATAAAGAAGTTAATGATATGTCGATTTTCTCCAGATCCGAAAAGATCGCGTTCGAATTAATAATACCTTTCGAATAAACAGTATTTGAATTAACTTATAAATGATAAGCCAATTTTTGTCCAAATCCGATAGCATCGCTTTCGAATCAATACCTTTTGAATGAACGGTATTTGAACACACACACACAACAAAAACACATGCTGTAAATCCGTCAAATGTAAACGATGCGGTTATCAGTCAAAACTACTGTACGTGCTTGTGACTGTATCAGATTAAACATATCTCAAGTACAAAGCAATTATATATCACGAAAAAAGGTAATTAATTACCTCATTGAAAGATACAGTAATTAGCATGTACCATCATTTCATCATAGGGAAAAATATGCGTTATTATTTATGTTTTTTATTCAGAAACAAGGGCCTGTTGGAGCACATCGTGTCCATCTGACTTGATGTTGCTGATCCGCCAGATAATAATCAAACGGGCAATGATGGTTGATTGATCCCCGAGGATTTATGGTATTATCATCGTCATCATTATCATCATCATCATCAACATCATCAACATCGTCGTCCTCAAGGTACAAGTTATCATCACAGTCATTTTATTATTAACATCAGGATTGTCAAAATACTCATCATCATCATCATCATCATCATCATCATCATCATCATCATCATCATAATCACCACCATCATCATCATATCATTATCATCATCATCATGATAATTATCATCAATACCACCACCACTATCATCATCATCAGCAGCAGCAGCAGCAGCACCAGCAGCATAATCATCCTCATCATCATCATTGTCAACAAATTAAGAGCTACAGCCAGAATTTAAGACTTGGTTTGTATTTAATAATTTATCAAATACTTTTAAGTTTGTTATTCAACATAAATAAACAAAAAGACTTCAACCATTATAATTCTACTTGTGTCTCGGATAATATCTATAGAAACAATCATAGCTTTTGTCCCATTTAGAATAAAATGCTTACATTGTGACAAATTTCCTTCTTATATAAAAAAGTCCAATTAAAAAAAACAAAAACAAAACACTTTAATCTTAACACATTTAGTTTTATCTGAATTATTATTCAAAATTTAAGTAAATTTCAAAGTTAACTAAGAAAATACCTCTCGGGTACTTTATGAAATGTGTTGCAATCTTCAAAATCGGCCAATTTATTAATGAGCATCGCTGTGCCTAATTTGTTCCGAGTGTATAGAGAAATAAATGGTAATGGAACAAACTGTAAAACACTTTATTGGTTTATATTTGTTTTATTATGAAAATCAGAAACATAATTTAAATAGATAAATATATAAAGGACAACACTTCATAATAGATGTAAAAAGGGAAGTAACTCTTGGATACATAATATTCACTAGAGTAATAGCAACATTGTTATTCCCCTTTACATGTAAACAGTTAAATGAACGTATAAACAAAGCAAGTAATAGTTTGTGGCAGAACAAATATTGAAAATGATGTGAAGTAAAATTGGTTTGAAAATGTTTCCAGAAACGAGGGATTTGTGTACATGTTTTCTCATCAGTCCTGTGTTGGAAAACAGATTTAGCAAACGATTAACATTATGGCAATAAAAAGAAAGATACATTCTTTTTGTAACATACAAACACGCTCAATTAAAGCAACTCAGTCACAGTTTTGCTTAGGTACTTACAACGTAGAGCAATACAATCCAAATTGGACATTTTTATTGCATAACTATTGAACCAATCATTGTATTGTGTATATCTATGATGCAAATAGTATCGTATGCACAGTTCTGCTATATATTAATTTAAGCTAAAATGGCAAAAACATTTGAAAAGGACGAACCTTAGAAGATAACCAAACCTTCTGATGGACAAGATGCTCACATTAAGTTTCCAGGGGCAATTTTTAAATTCCATTAATATTTGTGGATCAACAACATTTTGCATTTTTAAACAAAAAAAGACATGCAAATTATACTGTGACCTTGTTGCTTTTAATTGTTAAAATAATGTAAAGTTCAAATATGATACAGCACTTTAATACCAGTAATAATGGGCAATGTGTTAAAACAGTGTTGTTCATTTAGAAATAGAGATAGAACTTAATTATCATAAGTAATAATTATATGCAAATATAATATATTTATTGAGGAAAAAAAATATTTTACATGCAAAGGAATTTTCCAAATATCAAATTCATCATGTGATGTATTTTTTACAGATCATAAAAAGGAATACTAAATATCTAATTAAATTTTAAAGAAAAAAAAATTGGTTTTGTGTTTATAGAACAAAAGAACACGTAAAGTACACGCAGGATCAAATATTTCGAAAGACAATATCCTGGAACCATAATTTGACAGTGCAGAAGATGGTAAAAGAGGAAAAATTTTCCGACATGAACAGCTTATGCAACAATTACATCAGCAACATTTTAATGTATAAAAAACAGAAGACAATGCCCAGTTGGTTTAAGATATTTAAAGAAATGTAAATTGAAAAAAAAAATGTTCCCTTTCCATAACAAACAACATCTGGATAAAATAAAACCATTTACCATTATACAGTAAAGCAAGAACATATCAGTAAAACACTTTTTTAAAGAGCATCTACTGACTGTGGTCATTAAATGTATATAACTTGAAAGCACATATATGTGTACATCAGATAGCAAGTAAAAATGACTACACATAAAAATTAACAACAGAAAAAATGACAAACATTTTAAAGTTTATGGCAAACCAAGATAGCAAGTTAATTTAAATGTCGTACTGAAATTAATAAAATGATTACCAATACCTTTTCTTGTTATTCACCCTTTTTGAATTGCAAGGAATGTACTAGTTATCAACCTTAAAATGTTGGTAGATTTTTATTTGTATATATTTTTAATAAATAGTCTCATTTTTTATTTAATTGCTTATTTTAATTAGAGTGCTCAAGCACTGTTACTTATTCTTATCATACAATATGACTTTATGACAGCCTTACATATTCTCACAAGTTAAACAAGTAAACCAGATCAAAATGTTTAATTAGTAGCACTATACCTCAAACCGACACACAAGGGAGGTAACACAAAATATTTCAATAGAGTAATGTCCCCTGGTATACAAACATAAGTTAGTTTTGTGTTTTACTTGTGTTTGTTTGTAAAATTTATGGTCATAATACACTTATATCTGTGATTTCAAGCTTGTTACTGGTTGAGGAAGTATCCAGACACATGTCTGGATAGAACCAAAGGTGCACCGCAGGTCAGCTGGAAGATCTACCCAAATGAACGGTGTTGACTGACCGGGATTTGAACCCACCAGAGAGGTGATCAGGAGTTAAAAAAGAAGTAACGATTTGAATAGAAAAGGTGTGCAATGCCTTTAATGTGAAGAATACTTATGGAAAAAGTAAAGAATACTTAATGGCAAAAAGTTTCACATTAACTTCATTGTAAAAAAATAAGCTTATGTTCTAAATGTTCTTGGTAGGAAATGATGTGCTTCAAGTTATTTAAACATGTGCATTAATTGATAGAAAAATAAAACCAGACTTAAATAATAGAGGCATGTCAAAGATAATCCTGATTGAAAAAACATTTTGTTTTGAACATTTTACTTTGACCAAAAACAAATTCCAGTGTGATTTTGTTTTATTTAGTTCATTATTTTAAAATATACATTATTCTGTCAGCTAAAATAAAAAGTAGATACATAATAAATGTAAACACACGGTAAATAATTCGGAACCATGTGACTGTTGTTATGTTGCTGAGTGAATAATCTTATTATGATTGACTGCCTAAAATGGTTTACCAAACAAAAGGCAGTTGTCTTTTATCATTCTTCAGAAAACATGTGAATCAAGTAAAATGTGAATATGGCACTGAAAACCTGTTACAGGTCAAAAAAGGATGGTTCTGCATTTTATGTTAAAACAGCCAATACATGTAACAGTATACTGAAGATCATAAGCAGTAAGAATCAGTATGATATAAAAATGGGAATAAAGTTGCCTAAGTCAAATATTCTAGGACAAAGCAAAAAAAGAGATGTATCTAAGAATATTTTTGGTATCTTTGTTTTTACCTTGCATTTTAAGGCAAAAGGTTTAGCAAACAAAAGAAATGTCACTAGAACTGACATGTGTCCCCAAATGACCCTTAATATGACCTTGACATCAAGAGTTACAGACGGATTGATTGACAGTGACTGATCTACGCTAAAAAAGGTTTATTTTGTCTGAATAAATGCAACATAAACAGTTAAAGTAAATTTGCTATTTGCAAATTATTACAGTGTTTAATGTCTTCATACATACATGTGAACTTACACTGAGGCCAAAGTGGGAGATTTTCACTGGCAAAGTAAGAGATTTGTTATTTTCATATAGACAAAGAAAAAAGTTATTTGTTTCCAAATAAGGAAATTTCTGAAAATGTGTAAAACACCCATCATTTTGAAGTAATTTTCAACCTTAAAAGTGGGAGACTCCCTCCCAAAGTGGGAGAGTTCACGTGTATGTTCATAAACAGACACATAAAACAGCTTGAATAGATTAGTAAAATGATAACTTCCAATTCATATCTTCAAAAGGTATTCTCCATTATAAAAGCAAAAAATGATTACAGATCTATATGGTTTGAATTACAGAGGCGAAATCACTCAGAAGTGAAAAAAAACAAAAAAAAACTTGATAACTTCTTAATTTAAATTTTCAAATCTATACAATCTATATATATCTAAGTTTCACTCTTCAAATATGCAGGTAAATGAGAATCAAAATCATTTTTTCATTTGTTTGTGAGAAAAAAATCCCGTAGATGTACTTTTATGAACATAAAAGAAGCAAGATCTCTACATCAGCCTTATATCAAACAACTTCAAACATAGAACAGAAATGGTGTTTTTTTGGTCAATAAATGTTAAGTATAGTTTGATTAGCACATTATTGACATAGCAAACAAGAATGGTAAGCACATTTTACTTTTATTTTTATCACTATAATTTAACTGCATATTATAACATTCACTGCCAAAATCACAGCTTTATCATGTTTCTAGTCTGAATTCAATTTTCCTTTCGGTACTCATTGAATTAAATTCTTTTTTCTCTGAAAAAGGTTTAAGGGAACCACACATTGACATACTTGATGTTTTAAATTGATACAATTTATAATTTCAAGCAAAATGAGGAGAATTAGCGATTAAAATAGCAAAGCATTACTTAAACTTGTGCAAAAAAAGTCAAGCTAACGGAAAACTCTATTTTGATGTGTTACATGAAATTTTGTCCAAGTCCCACATTGTCTCTAATGTTCCTGCACGCAGAATACATCAAGTCAAGTTACATTGGGTTACTCACAACATCTACCTGGCTCAACAGTCTTAATAAATCAGCAGCTAGTATTGCCTGTGTCAATATCAAGAAACATTTTTTATCCATTTTATACAGACTGTGCATTCTGCAGGGTTATTCATGTGATGTATTAATACAAAAGATGTTCTTGAAGTTCATAGAACACTCCAGATTCGAGGAGCACACCTGCTAACTCCTTTACATCTCCTCCAAACCCTATATACCTGACACTCATTACAATCGTCTCAGTATGACAATTTCAATGGGTACCCATAAGGGTTTGAACTGGATGTTTTAATACCTATTCCTTTATTTTTCTCCAAACCCTATACACCTAGCACTCATTAGCATCGTCTCATTATGACAATTTTTAATGAGTACCGGTACCCACTCTATAGGGTTTGAGCTGAATTTTTTTATACATACTCCTTTATTTGTTCTCCAAACCCTATACACCTAGCACTCATTAGCATCGTCTCATTATGACAATTTCAATGAGTACCCACACTATAGGGTTTGAACTGGATGTTTTTAAACCTACTCCTTTATTTTTTCTCCAAACCCTATATACCTTGCACTCATTAGCATCATCTCAGTATGACAATTTCAATGAGTACCCACTCTATAGGGTTTGAGCTGAATTTTTTTAAACCTACTCCTTTATTTGTTCTCCAAACCCTATATACCTTGCACTCATTAGCATCGTCTCAGTATGACAATTTCAATGAGTACCAGCAATAAAGGGTTTGGCCAAGAATAATGGGATATAAGGCAACACAAAATTTCCTATCATGCCTTGGTAAAAAGCTATTCAATACTGATTTTTTCTTGTTCTTTAATTTGGAAAAAGTGTTAACTACTTACTACTGAATGTCACAATCTCTAGCATTTTGGAACATCCCATGTCGATGGGACCACTGGCTTTGGAAAAGTCTTGATGTGAAATTATTTTTGCTTTAAACACTATATCTCGTAGTGAAAGGCAATCATCAACTAAACTACCTGCAATCTACACATATGAATACTGGCACTGCCTTCGGGTACATCAGGAAACCAATATGGCTGCACAATACAGCTTACTAAGATGCCCAACATTACTGAGGTCAAAGAAGTCATGTGACATTCAACTATGGTGGCAGTAGTTGTGAAGTCAATTTTTGACAAGTTTAGATGTGTAATACTTGGCTTAAATTATGCAAATTAAGATCAAAGCAGAGGGATGATATTTTGCTACGTTTTAATAATAAGATGACTACAGGTTTATGTCAGAGTTGCGGCTCCCCTTAAACTATCTCAGAATTTTGAATCCAAATAAAGGTTGGTTACATGAGGATACAGTCTTAATGCCAAAGAATACTTGTAAAATTAAAACGACTCTTCAGTATATCTTACTTTAAATAATAACTATAATTATTATTACAATTATAATAACATAAATATATGATAACAGCATTTTTCTACACACACTCTAGCCTCAAACAGTTGCTGTTGGGCTTTCACTCTCTTCTGGCGAACTAGTCCTAGCACTACAATAATATTTCTTATGGGTTAGGAATGATGACAAGTATGTAAAGTTTATATCACAATGCTTGCAGTACTTCCGTCCATTTTTGTCACCAGGGCTGGTTGCCATGGCAACCGTTGGTGGTATGATTCCATGATGCGGGGCGATGAGAGATGTAGGTATTGATGTTGGGTATTGGTACAGAGCTAGCATGGCTTGAGGGTTGTATAATAGGGACAGATTTTGTAGTTTCGGAGAATGTGGCAACTGTGGAAAGCGGAGTTTAGGGGATGCACTAGGTGTTCTTGGACTAGCAGGCTGGGAACGGGGTGACAGTACAAGAGGAGGGGATATCTGCTCCTTCTTAACTGAGTTCTGACTTTGGAGATATCGGGTTTTAGGATCTGGAGAAAAGCGCCTCGGTGATGATATGTTATTTTCTTCCTTAATACTGACTTGTTTTGGTGAACTATGATTTGATTGATTGGATTGGTTGTTTGTTTTTGATGATGATGTTGACTGGTCAGGACTGGAAGCTTTGTTCCAAGGGGAGTTGTTTGATGGAGAATTTTGATTGGATGGATTAGGTGACTGATCAGGCGACTTCTCAATTAAACAAGGTGAGAGACTAGGGCTATGTCCATTAGTAGAAGAAGCACTGTGTTGAGATCCATTTACATCAGATATTGGGTGTGATGTCCCCGAATTAGGAGATTTCTTACATTTTTCCAGATCTTTGATATCAGAATCAATTCCATTTGCAATATGTTTATTTACAGTTTTAATGTTTGGTTCGGTTATATTGTCATCAAATGTTTCAGATTTTACATTTGATGCATCTACCTTCCTATTTTGTTCACCATTTCTTGATGTGTCACTGTCAGCAGTAATAGAATACTCTCTCTTTATTCTCTCTTCCGACCCAGAATGTGACCTATCATGTGATGTGTGACTGTCCCGGGACTGTGACCTTTCACCTTCTGACCTTGATCTAGAATCAGCCTCACTTTCAGATTTATTTCCTGGTAACTGCTCTGGGTGCTTGGACTGCATGTGCACCAAAAGACTGGTCAACGAGCCTGCCACAAAGTCAGAACAGTGTTCACAATGAAAGTTTTTTGCAGAATTTTTCATTGCTTCCAAAGCTGCGATTTCGTGCATTTTTAGATGAATCACAAAATCGCTCAAGTTACCAAATGTTTGTCCACAAGCAACACATGATGTCTGAGGAAGCATTGTAGGTCCAAGCAAAGGAACCATATTTTCTGATTTTTCAAACGACTTGCGAGAACGTCTCCTCTTATATGGCTCATTTTTCATACGTATAAGTTCAGTCTCCATGTCAACAGGGCCCTTGTCCGGCATAATGTTCTTCTGAACTGGGACCAAAGGTGGCTCCTCAAATTCTCTCATGTTGTCGTCAGTGAATTCTTCTCCGTTCTCGATGTGCACCTTGCCATGCATTCTCATTCCCCGGGCTGTGTTACCACGGTAACCACACAGGTTGCATTTGAATGCTTTTGTTGGCAGATGCACCTTCAAATGTTCTGACAGTCTATGCTCGGTCTGAGTAACATAGTCACAGTACAAACATCTCAGTAAAGGAGAAGGGGATGACTCTCCCATGCATATATGTAGTTTCAACAGCCGTGCGGATGGAAAATCACTCTTGCAATTATCACAATGATATCCATTTTCATCTGCACTCATGCTTGTGCCATCACTCCGTTTTTCTTTACCAGATCCTTTTGCATTTTCCTTGCCATGAGGGCAATAGAAGTCAGTGTGTGCTTTCAGCGTGCCTGCAGAACTGAATCGAATTTTGCATGGAATACAGAAATGTTTCCCATACAATTCACTCTGGTTCAGTCCTTGCACGGGTGGTTCAGTCTCATTGTGCAAACTTTCTCCTGACATATGCCTTCTAGCTAAAGGTTCAGCATCAGGTTTTGCTATATCTACTCTATTAACAGAAACAGCTTCAGTTTCCTTACCATCGGTCTCAGACATGTCTGATTCAGCCGAAGAAGCATCTTTGGACACTCTCCGACCAGAGCAATAATGCTCCTTGTGTATGAGGTAATTCTCATGTTTGTAGAACACAATGTTGCACTCAACACACCTACTGACCATTTGAAGCGGGGGAATTGGTTTCTTGTTAACAAACTGAACCGGCCCTGGCCCACTAAGAATAGTTGGAATTGTGGGAATGTTAAGCGTGGCCTTCATAGATGGTCTTAATGGCTCATCAGAAGATGAATCAAGTTTTTGTTTTTTAACTGGAGAGCACAATTCGCTGCTATCTGGACTTCTCGGTTCAGATTTGACACCAAATCGAAGCACTCTTTCTGGAGTTTTTAGTTCAGATCTTTCCATTGTCTCCTCTTCCATGCTGTCTTGTGCCTGCTGCTTTCCCGTGCTCAAATCTAATGGCTGATCCTCATGTCTTGCAACATTTTCAGCTGTCTTACCACCTCTACTGTCTGTGGCTGCTTTCATACTAGCATTGACTGCTTCCCTTTCAAGCCCCTTCAGATAATATGGCATATCCTTTGACATGGCCTGCAGCAGAAAAGGGGATTGGTTAAGCAGTCCTGGGATAAGTAAACTTGAATGAATGCCTGCTTTGCCGGGAACCAGGTTTCCTTTGGCATCTATAAAAACATTTGGTGATTTCAAGATCTCTCTGGCAGCAGCTGTTGTGGCAGACTCACTATCATCACTTGCACACGAGCTTGGCCTCAGTCGGTATTGACAATAAAACTCCTTGTGTCCTCTGTAGGTGCTTAGAGAGGAGAATTGAATGTTGCACTGTTTGCAGAACATCTCTTCTTGGCATATGGGAGAATCCCCTGGAGTGCTGCGTCCGTGGCTCTGCTGGTGCTTTGCAAGGCCCGAAGGAGACTCGCACACAAAACTGCATGTGTGACACTTAAAGATGTCGTCAGATTTGGATGCAGGAGACTCTCTGTCGGACACATGGCCATCTGCTGACTCACTCCTTTCACTGGCTGACAGTTTAGTTCGAGGAGATGTCAATTCAGTCTTGACTTTTGGGCTAGGGGTTCCTGTAATACAAAGACAGTTTTTTATATTAAAAAAAATAATAATAATATTTCCTTGTTTAATAGCCAATATAACTTGCCTAACATTAATATTTCACAATCAAGAATCTATATTAAATAGGTAGTAAAAGTTGTCAAAGATTAATATTTTAAAAACTACAATGTTTCTCAGTTAAATAGCTAATAAAAATTACATTAATATTTAAAAAACAAGACTCTTGCCTTCATAAATAGCTAATAAAATTTGGCCTACATAAATCTTTAAGAAAAAAATCTTCCTTTATTATACAGCTAATTAGATATTAATATTTAACAAACATGACTGATCAACTATATACCACAACTACTGGACTTACCCTGTGATGTTTCTGGTGTCCTGATGTCTGATGCTGCCACTGCTGCAGCTGCTGCTACTTGTTGTTCTAGCCGCTGCTGAAGTTGCTGCAAACTGACAAAGTCTGACGGTTTCTTGGAGCAGTAGTAGGTCAGATGGGCCTCCAAGGTCCGCGGGCTGGAAAACCTCACGGTGCAGAATGGGCAGCCATAGATTAGAGCTGGAAAAAAAGGAAGGATAATTGCTTATTAAGGTTTACAAATCTATGGTGGAAATTGGTAAATAATTATTTTTGTTAAGTGTATTATAGCCAGTGTCCACATAAAGTAGATACTGTGAAATCCCTCTATTAAGACCACCTTCCATTCTGACTCAATGTGGTCATAAGACTGTTCCAACTGATCTGATAAGCCGAGTTGAAACACCTTAAAATCGTAAAAATGTCTTGAAATTTTAAGGTAATCATTGTGTCAGACAAAAAGGACTGTCACTCAAGCTATCCCACATTTGAATACTACACAAACTGAGCATTTTTTCATTTTTATTACATTTTTGTCTTTTCCTTATATCTGTCATATTTACAGCAACTGAATTTTATCATAGAATTAGTTTTTAGTAATAATTTTAAACCAGACTATTTTAAAATACATTCCAGAGTAATTATGTCAGTTAATTTTATTTTACTAAGTAGACATCTATTTATACACATTAAAAACTATTCCCCTGGTTTCATTTTGTATTTACTTCTTCATCTTGTATTTGTATTTTCGGTTTTAAGGCACACCGAAACTTGATAGGTCATATGGAACTAAATACAGTGAAATTTGACGTGAATTGAGTATAATCATCTTAATCTTGTACCTACCATGCTGTGGGGAAAGCTGAGGTATGGACTTGGACTCGTGTTTCTTGGATCCAGTTGGCAGTGCGGCTAAGTCACGGTCCTGGGGGATGGAAGAGAGACCAGTGGAGGTGGTGGTAAATGAAGCGATGAGTTCGACTCCTGACTTGACATCTTCCTCTACCTCGCACCACACCTTGCCATCTGCAGACATAAAGGGGTAAGCATTTTGTTTTGAACTGGTAAAAGTAATGAATTTGACTTCCGATCTGACAGCGATCTTGTTTGTTGTTTGGTTGTTTTGTTTTTTGTTACATCACACTGACACAATTATGGTCATATTGGCAACATCAGTGGAGGAAGACCCCAGACTTATATTCGGCTAGACCCACTGGCACCCTGCAGGTTTACTGGAAACAGTTCCAAATGAAAATTAACGCCCCAACTGGGACTGGAACCCATGTGGTGAAGGGCTGAGAAGTTACAAGTCAGCAACTGTAAACACTCAGCCATGGGTGCTCCACCATCTTACCACCATCTTTCCAGCCCCAAACCTTTTCATCAGCAGACTCATGTTTGGGGGAAACTGTTTTATGCAAAAATCACTGTTCTTGCATTTAAAGTAACATGAGTACGGTTAAATTTAAGAGTGAGTCTATAAGGAAATTTTCTTATAATAAAAAACTGTTGAAAAGAACAGCCAAGATCAATCCAGAACACTGTCACAAGCCTTCACATCTGCATCAGCAGCAAATGTCGTGTTCATACCACAGTAACAAGTGCATCGAACCGGAATACCAGATAACTTACAAACGAGCTGATAAAGAATGGATTTAGACTGGACAAAAGCCAGCCATCAACAAGGAAAATGTCCATGTTTTTCAAAGCATGAAGATCTTGACACAAGTTAAGATTCATAATTATAGTGATAAGAACAAGTTTAAAAAAGCCTGCATAACTTGTACAACTGACGTTTTGTCTACTGATGCATGTAAATGGGAGAAATTTCAGAACTTTCAAGGAACATGAAACTTGTGTTAAGGATGAACATACAAAACAATTGGTCACAAAACCAATAGGTACACAGGTCTAAAGAAATACAATTACTGCATTTTGAAAACTTAATAGGATGCAATAATTTCCAATTGCAGAACAAAAATGAAAAAATATGGATCAGAAGTCTCCTGTTACGATAATCAATGGTAAAGATTTAAAGATAAGGATTAACAAACGGTAATCAACTTAACAACCTGAATTTTCTCAGTGTTTTTTCAATACAAAGAAGAATTTTTTAATGCAGTGGAAAAAAATGACGATAATAACTGTTTGTTTTTAGTTTTTGTTACAATCTTTAAATCTTAATATAAAGGTCAAGAAAAATCACAATGATTGTTGACGTATAATTATAAAGCATGCGGATGGTTCTGTTAGCCAATCAGTAACATAACACCAGCCTCAGACTTTACTTATAGAAGATATTTGATTATCTCCCTTTACTTGCATGTACAAAGCATTTAATGTGTCTTTCAACTTTCTAAGTTTGAGAAGTTTGCAAAAATTATCTCCTTCAAATGGATTACTTTAAACCCACTTAAATGCATACAATCAAAACTTGTATGGACATTTCTAATGGTACAGACTCCTAATCAATATCCATTTGTTGGATTTATCGTCCCACCTACAATAATTCAGTTATATCCACTTGACGCAGAAATGGTGCCACCTTCTCATTGAATGGAATGCAGTGAACGCATGCCACTATACCACACCTAGTCATATTGTGACACGGGTCCAAAATACCTTTATATTTGATATACCAATTTAAGACTGATATACATATATATATCCATTTTAAGACTAATATGCATGTATATATATATCCATTTTAAGACTGATATATATATACCATTTTTAAGACTGATATACATGTATATACATATCCATTTAAAGACTAAAAAGTAATTTATAAATATCCATTATAAAACTGATATACAGGCATATATATCCATTTTAAGACTGATATACATGCATATATATATATCCATTTTAAGACTGATATACATGCATATATATCCATTTTAAGACTGATATACATGCATATATATCCATTTTAAGACTGATATACATGCATATATATATATCCATGTTAAGACTGATATACATGCATATATATCCATTTTAAGATTGATATGCATGTATATATAAATATTTCCATTTTAAGACTGATATACATGCATATATATATATATCCATTTTAAGACTGATATACATGCATATATATATCCATTTTAAGACTGATATACATGCATATATATCCATTTTAAGATTGATATGCATGCATATATATCCATTTTAAGACTGATATACATGCATATATATCCATTTTAAGACTGATATGCATGCATATATATCCATTTTAAGATTGATATGCATGCATATATATCCATTTTAAGACTGATATACATGCATATATATCCATTTTAAGATTGATATGCATGCATATATATCCATTTTAAGACTGATATACATGCATATATATCCATTTTAAGATTGATATGCATGCATATATATCCATTTTAAGACTGATATACATGCATATATATCCATTTTAAGACTGATATACATGCATATATATATCCATTTTAAGACTGATATACATGCATATATATATCCATTTTAAGACTGATATACATGCATATATATCCATTTTAAGATTGATATGCATGCATATATATCCATTTTAAGACTGATATACATGCATATATATCCATTTTAAGATTGATATGCATGCATATATATCCATTTTAAGACTGATATACATGCATATATATCCATTTTAAGATTGATATGCATGCATATATATCCATTTTAAGATTGATATGCATGCATATATATCCATTTTAAGACTGATATACATGCATATATATCCATTTTAAGATTGATATGCATGCATATATATCCATTTTAAGATTGATATGCATGCATATATATCCATTTTAAGATTGATATACATGCATATATATCCATTTTAAGATTGATATGCATGCATATATATCCATTTTAAGACTGATATACATGCATATATATCCATTTTAAGACTGATATACATGCATATATATATATATATATCCATTTTAAGATTGATATACATGCATATATATATCCATTTTAAGACTGATATACATGCATATATATCCATTTTAAGATTGATATGCATGTATTTATAAATATATATCCATTTTAAGACTGATAAAAATGTATAAATATCCATTTTAAGACTGATATTCATGCATATATCCATTTTAAGACTGATAAAAATGTTTAAATATCCATTTTAAGACTGATATACAAGCATATGTATCCATTTTAAGACAGATATACATAATATATATCCATTTTAAGACTGATATACATGTATATATATCCATTTTAAGACTGATATGCATATATATATATCCATTTTAAGACTGATATACATGTATATAAGACTGATATATTTATTTATACACACAATCGAGATACAATTTAAACAGACCACACTGTACTTGCAGCTCAATTGCACAATCATTGTGTCAAAAATTGTAATTTTATGCCTTCTTAATTACTTAATGTAACCACCAGCTTATCTCCCTTCATTTAAGGTAAAGTTAAAAAAAAAGTCACTTGTTTGAATTCTCCATGAAGCTATATTGTCTATGTACGGATCATAGCTTTTTTTCATATTGATTGTGAAAGATTTACGCCAAATGACTGCATTTCCCCACATCTAGTTAATAAATGATGGCCAGATCACAAGCAGACTGCCAAGACATCTGTGTATATGGTGATGATTATCAACATTTCATACATATTGATTGGTACCTATCACTGTGTCAGATCAGCCAATCAAAGGCCCAGATGCCTATCGGTGTTTTCAGCCCTAGCACAATTGATTTATCCCACAGTGCGATGACTTTTTTTTATTTGTCATTGCCGTTATACGCATTTAATGTGCATCAGTTTTACTGCTCTCTGTTCGATGTTGTTTTATTTATGCCTTAATGTAAATTCATGATTATCTTCGTTACAATCATGTGATATCAGAAGTTTAGATCTTTGTTAAGTACCAGCAGATAGATTTTACAGCTTTTGCAGCTAGTTGTACGTGAGTAATTGTGCATGTTTGTAAACTAGAAATGATGATGATGTATTGATGATGATGATGATGATGATGATGATATTTTGATGATGATGATAATGATGAAGATGATGATGATAATGATGATGATGATGATAAGTTGATGGTGCTGATGGTGATGATGATATTTTGATGATGATGATGATGATGATGATGATGATGATGATTATGATGATGATGATGATTATGACCATAAGTTGATGGTGATGATGGTGATGATGATGATGATGATGATGATGATGATGACAACGATGACAATGATGATAATGATCGATGATTGATGATGATGATGCTGATGATGAAGATGATGATAATATGAGAATGATGATGAAGAGGTAGAGGAAGGCAGTGGTGACGATAAAGGTGAAAATTACAATGACATTGTTACATCTAAAAATGAAAGAGCGAAAAAAGCATTTCTTGTTTTTATTTACTTAAGCATTGTTTAGTTATATTTAACATTGTTTAGTATCTCGTTTGTTTATGTTTCCATTAGGAGACAAAGTGGACACAGAAAAAGGAAACATGGGTCTAGCATAACAAACGACAATACCACAGCAAACAAAGAGGACACAACAACAACTGTTGTCCCACCTTCTTCAAATCCTGTGTATTTTTTTTAATCACTCTCCAGAACATGCAGGTTCTTAAATATTTCCAACTCATTATTAATTAAAAGTCCAAAAGGAATATAAGAATGGCAATCTGTCAGTATCATTCAAGGACAAAAGTCATGGTGACATGAAAGGGCTTTTAGATCATTCTTTTTAAACAAGATTTTATATTTTATTACTATTTAGTTATGACAATTTAAATGAATATAATTTGTTATAATGATTGCAGCACCTAGTACAAAGGAAGAGAGAAAATTTCAACCATAATTCTAGGATTTGTCCATAGTTAAAACTGATAATTAAGGTTAAATGCAGTAAAACAAAGAATGATATCTCAAATAAAATAATATTTATTGTATTCATTAGAGGGATTCAAAAGTTTCAATGTATAATAAGATTTTAATTATAAATTAATTTGTGTTTCTCATTATTAGAGCTAAATTACAAAGAAAAAGACAACTTTTTTTAATTAACATGGACAAAATATGAATAAAATGTAGAATTATGGAAATAATAATTTGAAATTTAAAACTTATCTAAATAAATCAGGAAACAGAAAAAATTAACAAAAAATTACAGATTGATTTTTTTTTTGTTTAAATAATTTTAAAAAACTAACAGCAATAAAACCTTGTGTTTGAAAAAGATTTAATGAACCATCATTGCGCAAAATTAGTTGTCTTTTTAAGCTATAAATAACATGGAATTGCAAAATTGAACTGATTAATATTTCATATTATAGAGTAAATAATAATGTTATCACTCATTTGAAACAATTGAAGCTGAATTTAGAATGTTTGTACATCACGAGACTACTTTGGATCAATGAAACAATCTAAATTTAGAAAATAATAATATGTCACATCACGCCACAACTTGGTGGTTAATTATAATATGCAAAGTTAAAATACAGTTTAATACAAGTAATTATTATTATTGTTTTTTCAGTTTCCAGTTGTTTATTATCATTGCAACTTGTTTGGGCTATTTGGATCCGATTCCACTAGTAATAAAATACAAGCTATTCAGATTATTACAATATATGAAGGCATACCAGTGGCAAACACCTCATTTGCCTAAGGATTGAGTCAAAGCTGCTGATCTGCAACATGTGTGTGTGTGTGCGTGGGAAGGGGGGGGGGGAGCATCTACATGCTTATCTGTAACATGTGGGGGGAGTGGGCATCTACCTGCTGATCTGCAACATGGGGTGTGGGGGAGGGGGGTGGAGTGGGCATCTAAATGCTGATCTGCAGCATGTTGGGGGGGGGGGGGGGCATCTACATGCCGATCTGCAACATGTTTGGTGGGGGGAGTGGGCATCTACATATGCTGATCTGCAACATGTTTGGGGGGGGGAGGGGGCGGAGTGGGCATCTACATGCTGATCTGCAACATGTTTGGGGGGCGGGGGGGGGGGGGGGGGGGAGTGGGCATGTGTCTGGGGACTTCTTCTTCCAATAATATTTGAACCTTGCCAATATTGTGTTGGTGCAATGTATCTAAAAAAAAAAAAATATTGCCCAAACTTAAAGCCCAAGATGGAAGTGATGACATATGGTTTGAAAATGGTTGATTTGTAGTTTTTTAACCAAACTGTGTCTACATGTTGTTACTTTTGGTCATTTTGGTGAAGTGATTTTACAGATATTCAAACAGCAGGGCTGAGTGGCCCCTCTTTTAGGAACAGACAAATAAAAAAAAACTGTAATGCTAAACTTCATATTAGTGTAATTACAAGCATGCTGTTTAAATCTGTTCACAAAGCTTACTTTAGTATAAAATTGGTAATACTGACCCATACCCCTGCACTCGAAATTGTCGCGAAGCAAACTTTATTATGGGGACATTATCAAAAGATTTTTGTCTTTAAAAACTTGACCTGTACCCTTTCTGATGAAAATTGTTAGTAAGATAACTCTAATATATTGAAATTTTCAACAGATTTCTACATTTAAAAAAATAAAATGATATATTTTCATATAATGTCCATAACTTGTTAGAAAAATATTGTTTTTTGTTTCAAGAATAGACCAATAAAATATTATTTTGGTTTATACTAGTAAATTTTGTTTAAAATGTTGTAAAGGTGTACTTTTTTCCAAAAGAATATGCCCCAAACAATAGAATTAAAATTGACAAAACTAGTGACCTGGTTTAAATAATTGTTCTATAAATGTATGTTTTGGTAAGACACAAAATATTTTTATCTCATGTTTATACGATTTCTTGCAGATGTTAAAGAATGTAACATCTTTAATATAATACTGTTGAGCGCCAATCTTGGTACACGTTACATGTAAAATGAACACATGTGACGCAGAGCAAGACGTACATGCAGGAATTTTAATAACGAGCCAGTGACAAACTTCATCGTAATAATTATACGAAAAGATAACATCTTCAAGCAGACATATTTTTGCTATCAGATTTTCTATATCCAATCTTTTCAACCACGCTAAGTTTAGCATACCTTATACAGTGTGGCTATAGCTTGAGAAATGACTGAAATATATGTCTGGAGCGTTGATCTGGGTGATTTGTCTAATACGATAAAATGGTCTTTTCAGTAAAGCATACCATTTTGAATGGAAACTCCTGTTCACAAGATGTCTATCTATCCTTATCGCTTAAACTGTATTAAAGAACATTAAGTGTGGACCCGTGGAAAAGATTTTAGGTCCTTTGTCATGCAGACAAAGTCAAATATCGCAATGATCTAACAATAATGGATTTTTGTAATCTTTAAATCTAATATGTTGCCACAATCCATGTTTGTATAGAAGCTGCTTAACACGATAATGTGTGAATAAAATAATCTATAGTTCACAGGTAAGATAAGCTATTGTTCTCTTTTGTTTGCAATGTCTTGCAAGGTAAGATAGCATAGCGATCCTGTTTTTTACAGGGATGAGATCAGATGTCAAGATTGTTTAATCGTAAGGGTAATACTTTATACAAACTGATCAATTATCTGTTGTGACTAATAAATTTCAAGTATGGACTGTACAAACCATTTTGCATTTTTATAACTGGTGTAATTACACTGCTTATTTTCATAGCATTACAATGCAGTAACTGAAATTCTGCCCCATCCTTCAGCATGTACAAAGAAAACAAAATCATATACTTTCAGTATTGTTTAAGTAAAACAAAATGATTATTTACCTGCATTATTCGTGTATTTATAAGGCTTAGGCATACAGTGTAGATCCAGATCAGCCAGGCCCCTGCTGGGAGCTGTCTGATCATGATGTACACAAATTGCAGCCCAGTCTCTATTTATAAGTACCAGTATAACAACCCTGAAATTTAACTGATATAATATTAAAGCCAAAAAACAAACTGAGAATTTAGCAAGGGTTTTTAACAAAATGTAGCCAGCCATCTAGGGTTTAAACCTTCAAACTACTAAATCCTTGAAAAAATATGTTAATAACAAAAGTCTGCAATGCATATATATTGTACTCTGATGAAAACAATTTTCAGCTTTTGATTAAAATAGATAAAGGACTAATAACACATAATGTATTATTTTCAACTTTTTAAATGAGAATCTAGGTACTAATTCACACTTTGAATTTGCTGTGTCAATATTTGTTTTTACTTTAGCATACAAAATAAGGATTGCAAAAAAGATGTCATTACCTTGTTATCACATTTTAGGGTGCTTTTCATAAAAAATAATATTAAAAAATCGAGCTCAAAAGCAAAGCAGATACATTAAAACATCTTACAGAATGTCAACTGGTAGTTAAAATAAACCTTGGTCTGACAGGCATGAATTTATAAAAAATTTAATGTGGTCATTTTTTTGTAGAGCCATTTTAAATGATGGTCATTTTTTTTTTACTATTCAAGCACACAGGCCAAAGATGACAACAATCCCCTGTCTTGATGATCAAGCAACAGGACAAGAATATATGACTCCATAATAACTTTGGACATGACTAAATTATCAACCGGATGATAAACGTTATACGGTAAAAGAGACAGGAATAAATTAAGACTGAGCTGATCTTGAACAAGATATCCTAAGCTTAAACCCCTGACGTTAATTTATATAAAAATCCCATCCTGAAATACAGCCTGATGAATAGACAATCCTTATCGTCCTCTCTATTCAAGCAAAATTTTAGCGAAAAATCCACAGTTATTATGTGAGTGTATTTTATTCCCTATTATGCACCAATTCTGTGGCCCATCAATTCTATTGTCCACCGTCACTACAGGCTGTCGATAAAATGGCCAGATAAAAGCAACGAAGATATCCTCTATGACAACGTACGCGGACTATTATGATGGAGGCATCGTACAGGATGCTTATAACGCACAAAGAATCTACTTCGCTAATCGCCTTAAATCACAGACTTCTCATAACTAAATTTACATATCGAACCATGAATTAGCATATCATAATATGTCTCATTTTTTACCCTGTTTGGTCCAAGATCTTATCGCCCCAAGGCACTATCGCAGGTTTTTTTCACAAACGTCAAAGATTATAAAGCCTGTTGAGGAAACAAGGAAAGCTTTCATAACACCCTGATTCATCATCCTGCTTATCGCATGCCTCTGTTTAATTCTAA
This sequence comes from Sinonovacula constricta, assembly GCA_007844125.1. Classification (NCBI taxonomy): domain Eukaryota; kingdom Metazoa; phylum Mollusca; class Bivalvia; order Cardiida; family Solecurtidae; genus Sinonovacula; species Sinonovacula constricta. The sequence goes on from CM017565.1 coordinate 17,607,727, forward strand.
TCAGATCTTATTTGCATATCAAGATAAAAATTGATTTTACATAATACATTGGAGATTATATTTCATCCAAAAAATGAATGCAAATTTCCCATATAGATTGCTAAAAAAAGATAACAAATGTCGGAGAATTTAACTATTTATAAATAAATACAAATAACGACTATGGATATTCAAATTTCTATGATATGCTTAGATTTATGTGGATTATGTTTTCATTCAACCCATAAATTTATGACATCCACAAAGCTTTAAAATGTCATAAAACATAAGATATCTTTTCAACATCTATCCAGTTTTGTCATCATTGTGTTACGTTATATGGAGCCATTTATATTCCGACTCAATAAGATGGCAGAATGTCAAATCTGCCTCTTCAAGGCAGAGATCACTTATAAACAAATGAATAAATAATGTTACATATTCTTTTCCATCAGAACGTAAACTCAGAATGAATTTTACAGCACAACTTAACCTGCTATAATAATAGCTATTAAAGTATTATTATGTTACCGTACATGAAAATAATTATTTTTTTTACGGTTTTCTACCTTGTTTTATGGTCTAGTCTGTCATGTTTTCTCTCTTTTTAGAATAAATGTGTATTTTATTTAGACAATTGTAAACTGTATAATCATAAATATTTAAAATTTCAAATTATCAATAATTAATAAGAATGTGTGTATTTAAAATTGTTTGTTAGTTTATTTGTTTATTTGGTATAATGTCCCACTAACAGTGTAACAGTTACCGGTAATTGGAGAATGTATTCATTTGAACCAGATATAGTGCTGCCTTCACTGTGTATAGCAAACCATGAACAGCTGGCATGATACCCAGTCACATTATCTTGACACCAGGTCAACTTGTTATGGAACTACACTTATAGTTGCTTCAGCGTTAGCAAGAAAGCTATACCACTTCCATTTTAACAACTTTGATATGTCGAGATCCAATATCAAAACTGAGGCCTCCCATATCTGGAATTTGTAATTGCTTTCATTAGGGTATGTAACAATTTTTACTAGTCTGCACACTGTTACAAAATATATCATCTAGACTTGTGAATATACAATGTATCAAAGCAAGAGCTTACACAAGACAGCACACTCGACTATTCAATTGCTTGGCAGCTCGATGTAAGCTCGATAGATACTGCACACAAAACATAAACTTGCATGCATAATGCACCAAAATCATCCATGTTGAACCAGAGCCATATTTATCACAAAATCTAACCTGTAACTACAAAACTTGATTATATCAGAACGTATGATCACAAGGAAGTCATATCAGAAGTTTCCTTTCAAGTTTCATGGACTTATGAGAAATAACTTAATACATCATGCATGCAAATGTTTAATGACAACCTACAGTTAAGTAAAATAACTCTCCTTCCAGCTAAAAATGGGAAAGTAAAATATACATATGAATCATGTTTAAGGTTCATCATCACATGTATATGCTTAATACACATATGAAAAAAACACCATTATGGTCATATTTGCCATGTCAAGGTGAGTAGGATCCCAGGCAAATGTCTATGTAGAACCACTGGTGCAGAGTAGGTTAGCTTAAGACTCTAAATGGAAAAGTGTCATCCTGTCTGGGATTCAAGCAACACTCATGTGATGTGGAGATATATCACAGATACACAAGAAACAGAGAACAGCAACTTATGGGCATTATTATGATGTCCAGCTATTTTTGTAAAGGAAGACCACAGACAAATGTCTGGTATAGCCACCATCCAGCTGGAAGACCTCCTCACATAATGTACCTCTTCTAATTGGTATTTGAAGCTTAGAGGCCAAGAATTTAGAGGAGTAATAATCTGCAACTCTACTCACTTGAGCAAGGGTCCTCCAAAACAGAGACTTTTTAACCCTAACGCTACATGTGTAAATAACATGTACCTATTTGCTACATTTGTACATGCTATACACATATAGGTAACAAGGTGTATTGACAAAGCTCCGACAATACACATATAGCTAACAAGGTGTATTGACAAAGCTCCGACAATACACATATAGCTGACAAGGTGTATTGACAAAGCTCCGACAATACACATATAGCTGACAAGGTGTATTGACAAAGCTCCGACAATACACATATAGCTAACAAGGTGTATTGACAAAGCTCCGACAATACACATATAGCTGACAAGGTGTATTGACAAAGCTCCGACAATACACATATAGCTGACAAGGTGTATTAACAAAGCTCCGACAACACACATATAGCTGACAAGGTGTATTGAAAAAGCCCCAACAATACACATATAGATAACAAGGTGTATTGACAAAGCCCCCAACAAGAGCCATATAGATAACAAGGTGTATTGACAAGGCCCCCAACAAGAGCCATATAGATAACAAGGTGTATTGACAAAGCCTCAACAAGAGCCATATAGATAACAAGGTGTATTGACAAAGCCCCAACATGAGCCATATAGATAACAAGGTGTATTGACAAAGCCCCCAACAAGAGCCATATAGACAACAAGGTGTATTGACAAAGCCCCAACATGAGCCATATAGATAACAAGGTGTATTGACAAAGCCCCCAACAAGAGCCATATAGATAAAAATGTGTATTGACAAAGCCCCCAACAAGAGCCATATAGATAACAAGGTGTATTGACAAAGCCCCGACAATAGACATATAGGTAACAAGGTGTATTGACAAAGTCCCGACAACAGACATAAAGAAGGTGTATTGACAAAGCCCCGACAATTGTCACAGGGTGTATTGACAAAGCCCTGACAACAAAAGTGTAGATCTTGACCAAAGAGCTTTCAGCAAGAGCTGACTGATATTGATCTACGCTTTTTACCTAAGACTAATGAGTTTGCACTTAGCAAGCATATGAAAACACAACCATAGTACATTTTTAAATCATAATTAATGTACAGTTTGAGCATATAACCAAGAGTAATATTATTACATAATCAGCCAGAGTGGTATACTTTTAGTCTGTACTTCCCACAACTGATAAAAAACAAATCTCATATTTTAAGGAACACCTATCGGGTGATCAAAAAATCTAAATGTATCTCCAAACATAATGGGTTTTTTTTATCTTTTATATCAGTTACATTAACTAAAAGAGAACAAAATTCTTATTACTAGATTTGGCTTTTGTTTAAAATACTAAGCTTTATTGTCATAAAAATATTATAACCTGACAAAATCATGGTTTGCATGTACAATGTAGTATTTTTATTTTGTTTGTTTTTTTTGCTAAGGCAATATGAAATTTGAATATGAATTGAAGACCAGAGTCCTACATAGATAAGATCCTACCCAATTCTTAATGTTACTGTCACCCTGGATGCGCTACAGCAGTCACAACCTTAACATGAACGCTCCAGCAAAGCCCCTACTCTTACCTCCTTTAGTTAATTCGTAACCCTAAGTTGGCTGATAGGGATCCACACTATTTGCCCATATACCTGATCAGTTCATGTTTATCACCACAGGCTATAAGCCCTGAGTATAGAGACATATAAAAGTCTTCATAAAACATATAATAAATCTTTTTCCCAAATGAGATTTGTCAATCTTTTATCTCTTCTTGTTTTGAGATAAAACCCATGAAGGGGGGTGGGGGTTGGTGGGGGGAAAGACCAGATAAACATCATATGCTTTTAAAGGCCCTTTTTCTTCTGTTTGATGACAATCTTAGCTTTAAAACACACACTTAACCCTCAAATTGCTGGAAAAACCAATAGGGTGGGGTATGTTTTATGTTTTCTTATGTGTCATTTTTTTGTTAGAACGCACAGACACAATTATGGTCAAACTGACAAATGTCTGCCTGAAAGGTGTGGCTTATTGCTAATATTTCAATATTATGTCATATTATCGGTGCAGGAAGACCCTAGACTTATGTTTGAGAAGTACCACTGGTGCACTGAAGGATTGTTGGAAAACCTTCCTTCAAGAAAGATCTTGTACTGACCGGGGCTCGAACCCACATGTAAGGAGCTGAGGAGTTACAAGTCGACAACTTTGAAGACTCATCCACAGACGCCCCCATGTTTTCTATTAATTAGCGAGGTTGTTCTTTCTAGTAAGCAAAGGGTCAAGCTGCAGAATTTTACAAGGTAACTCTTATGAATTCTTAGATATTTGCAAACATTTTAATGTAAAAGTGAACTAACAAGTGATTATTATTTGAAAATTGGCAGAAAGTTGCGCCAATCCTGATCCGACAGATTTCAGCATGATTTGTTGGAGCTGGCTCTTCACTTTTTTGCTTATAGACTTGATCAGTTTGTGCATAGAAGGTTCGATATTTACGTTTACAAGTTATTCCATCCTTAACCAATTGTAAAAAAAAACTAATTTATATTTACATATGTTGCAGAGTTAAGAAAAGAAGGAGAAAAACGTATGTATCTTTTAAACTTCTATGAAGATGAAGGCTGAAAGAAAATTGACCAGATTTTTAGATTAGGATCTGCCCGTAGGCGACAGGCCCCCAAAGATACCATCCAACATTCTCTAAAAACACTACTTAGGATTCTGCTTATCGCACCATCTCTGTCACCTACAACTATATTTGAGCTTTATCGGTCATATCAGTTAAAACTGGGCTGCTAGATCACAAACTATAGCTACAAATGGACTGGGTGTACGAGTTATAGAAAGAATACCATAAATAGTCCCTAAGGATAACATTAACTGAAATGACTGAACATTTTTTTCATTTCTCTCTAAGATGGTTTTTTAAATTTTATTTTATGCAAAAATCATGACTAAAATAATCTATTTTTTTTTAACAATGGAGAAAACCTATTTAAATCATTTCCTTTTTTTGACTTTTTTTGCAGAGATGACCCTTAGATTTCTAAACACTTATTTATAAGACTTTGCCAAACAGCACAGACCAAGATAATCCAGATCTCTGCTGGGAGCTGTCCGATAAAGATCTGTACTATTTGCTGTTGAATCTCTAGCAATATATCGAGCCACCTTGCATGTCAATTTAGGAAGATAACTTTGAACTAGTCTGGGTTATTAAGAAACATATCAAGGGTTAACTTAAATATTATTTTGTCTCTGGCGGATGACGCTGTATGTTTTATTACAATTCTTCGTCAAATCTGCACAAACTATGTGCAGATCAACCTGTATAGTAATATGATTATTGCTGGAGAACTTTATCTTGATAGTACGGAAGCATCTAAAGTTGAACTTTATCAATGATTGATTATTAAATTACATAACTATTAATTTAATAGAACTAACTATGTCACAAAAACATTATTCATTTTCTTCATAAATTTGGTTTATGCATTTGTGTGGTGAGATGCCATTGGCCGAGTGGGCCGGTTCTCACATATGTTACACCTCTGACTCCATGACCTCTCGCCGTGTAGGTTCTAATCCGTTGCGTCAACACACGGTCAAAATGACCTGTGTGATGGCACTCGGTGTATTGTGGGTAAAGTAGTTCTTCAACATGGCTGTTATGAATACGGAAGTGATTGATAAAATGAACAAAACAAGTACGAAGAGGTATACAACAGATTATTTTGGCATTTTTTTTATACATTCTAATAGTTAAAATATGTTTCATGCAAACATTTTGAACTAAATTTTGTAAACGGTCCAGACTTTAACGTAGTGACGTCACACGCTATGTATAATGGACATGTTACTGTTTAACGAAAGCGAAAGTAGCAAAACTTGCTCATCGTATTTTTTTCCATTTATCTATAAATATCAAGCCTTTAAAAGTTTCTGGACATAGAAAAAGGCCTTAGAATATGGTTGTTTAGTCATTTATCTTAATTCAATGAATATTATAATCGAACGTATTTCCTACGCGGAACTATTTTTTATGTAGGCACAAATCTCAAATTTTGGGTGAGTTATGAGTCATAGTATAGAGATGACTTTAACGTAGTGACGTCACACGCTATGTATAGAATGGGTTCTAATCCTAGACTGTGTGAAAACTTATATGTTGAAAAGTCTTCAAGCTGACCTGCAGTGTGCAGGTGGTTCTACCCAGGAAGTTGTCTGATGTCTTTCTTCCTCTTCCAAAAATAACCGACTCATTAAGAACATAATTGTGTTGCTAAGAAGTATCTCAAAACAAAACAAAAAACGTTTGTTGTGCTTTACTTTTTGCAATGAAAATTAACTGACCAAGACTGGAATAATAACACAGGACACTGGGAGAAGGGCAGCTTTCATTTACTTGTAATTGCCATGTTTTGATACAAAACAACTCACAAAACCAACCTTTAAACATTGTAATTGCAAAACTCGTATAGTAGTAGCACCCGGAGTGTTGACCATTTAACATATAACACAACATATCATACATACATATATATGCATACATACAACAAAAGACTTTATACGCAAACCCCATTCATCTGTAATACTATTATTTTTCACATTACTACTGGTTTTAACAATTTGCCACATTCATGGAACTAATGACAGCATTTAAAGATATTAAAAAAGATGCCTGTCTCTGTGAACCATTCAGTGCTGAAAGATTTTACACTAAAACTGACAAAATAGGCCAGCAGCACCTAGATGAGTAACACCCAATTGGAGCTGTCAAGTAAAGATCTGCACTATTTGCTGCTGGGTCTTTAACAAAATGTCAGGGCACCTTTTCATGTAGTTATTAGTAAATAACTTTTTTATTGCTTATTAATAAACCTGGTATGAGAACGGTTGACTTTTATACTTACATTCGAAGTAAACACATATATTGTGCGCCGAACTGTGTTCGCTGGGTTTCAGCAATGATAGCCAGGCACCGGCCTCATCTGTTACTTTGATGAAAGAAAGGTCCCCATCTCTGGTCTGAAACTAGAGCAACAAAACAACTGAATACATGTCGTTCCTCTTCAACAATGTTTTTTAATTTTAAATTCATACATTTTTCAAAGAATCACTCTGATGAAAGGCAGGTCCTCATCTCAAGTCTAAAAAAGGAAGGACATAATTATGGAATAAGATATTAAGCAAGAATACGTCTTTTTTCTATTTTATATGGTTTAGAAATTCATATTTCTAAAACTGATAAACTATAACACAAGAGATGTTTTTGAACTTCCTGCTTAACAGTTCAAATGCTTGATATAGGATAAGTAATACTTTCATGCAATATCTTAACCCTGCATATATATGCGACAACATTTTCTGTATTTGTTGTTGCTGCTGTTTGTTTTTGTAATAAATCTGAGCAACCAATTATGATCATTACAGCGACATCCAGCTATTTTGGTGGAGGAAGATCCCAGAGAAATGTCTAGGTAGGACCACCTGCAAACCGCAGGGCAACAGACCTTCCCACTTTGAGTCTTTTTAACCGAACGGGACTGGAACCCATGTGGAGAGAGGCTTAGCAGTCAGAAGAGTTACTAGTCAGTGGCTCTACAACTACAACACAAGTGTCCCCTAAAGATTTCTCACTCACACAATATTGAGCTTAGTACATAAAGAAGAAGAATGTCAAGCCTGAGGCCAATTTCAGTTTATGTTTATTGGGTTTATTGTCCCAACAACAGTATTTCAGTTATCTAGAGATGGTGTTCCCTTGAAGCAGATATAGTGCTCCCTTCATTGTTTATAACATGCCTTGAACACCTGACATGATACCACACCCTATCACCACATTATCCTGACACCGGGCCAACCAGTCGTGGAACTTCCCTTATATTTGATAAAGTGTTAGCAAGGGAGCTATAACACAACCATTTTTAACGATTTTGGTATGTTGCAGCCCAGGATCGAATCCAGGGCCTCCCGTACCTGGAGCCAACGCTCTACTGATTGAACTACCAGGTCCCATTGGCCCATTAATACACAAGCATATAAACATAAAGATAAACCAATGGTACAGTGGATCAACACTGTTTCCACCATGTTACACAGGTGTAATACTGAATAAGTAAACTTCCTGGTACTAAAGATTTACTAAGAAATCTGACAAATATAGAACCACCAATGCAGTGTACGGTAAGCCAGCAGGAAGAAAATGTTAGCCCTTACCTGATTTTGCTAAATACCCAAATTATGGGGGCTACTAGGTTTTTTTGTCAGTTACTTTTACCTTACGTCTGTATTTTGTCATTATGCAGGTAATACTGCTGACATGACATACATACAGGTAGTTAAAATTTGTGACAAGCTATAATTCATATGGAATGTATTGTATGCAGAGCTGCTGATGATAAAATGGAAACACTGATGCATAAAGATAAACAGGCATTTCATTAATATAATATGTAGACACCTTCTTAATGGGGTTGAAATTTTTGTAAATTGTTATTCATATTCTATCAGTTAAAGAATAAGCCTATTTTGAAGATTGTAATCAGACTAAAATATGGCTTGCATATAGTTACAATGAAAATAATGGCCTTGTTAAGCATTCAGAATTGAATTTGAAAAGATGCACTGATACAATGAATAGAGAAAGAGATGTGCGAAACAGACAGATGATACATCATCCGGTATGAAAAAAAGAAAATGTCAACAACCTAGATGATATTACTTTAAGGAAAAACAAGGAGCTGCCACAGGACAGCATGCTCGACTACTCAAGTGCATGATTGTTTGATGTATGCTAAATACAGTCTAATCTGTATTAAAAGACCACCCCCGAACAGGACTGAAATGGTCTCTTAAGACAGATGGTCTCTTAATGCAGCATGGTGATTTCCATGAGAACCAAAACAAAAAATGGCAAATTGTTTTTGTATAATTATTACATTTACTTTAACATGTATAATCAAGATGATGTTGATGATGATAATGATGATGATGACGATGATAATGATGATGGGGAAAAGGAAGATGAGGATAGCAACTCATATTAACTGACATGCATAAAATTCCCACTTTTGAAAACAATCATTAACTTTTGATCTAATATTTAATTGCATTCGCAAGTCTACGTTTTTATTAATAAAGAAGAGGTGGTATATATGATGAACTACTAGTCAGCTTTGTAACTCTGAACCCGCTAAGCAAAAATTTGATCAGGCTTAGCCAAATGATATAGATCCAGGTCAGCCACTTCCAAGTGAATCTGCCCAATAAACGGCCTTGTTTCTAGAAGTACATGTAAAGGCTTTTTTGTATGTAGATTAAGAAATTTTTGGATTTATTGAACAAATATAGCATTATACAGGTTAAAAAATGGCAATATTTAAAGGCATTGTCCTAGTTTCACAGCAATTCTGGCATAAGGACGGCATTGCAATACACAATATGATACAGACAGCAAGTTAAGTTGCTAAATAATTAATCACCCTCGGGCTAAAAGATGGCGATCTCCGGGTTTGAAGCTGATTTAGAAGAAAATCAAATAGACCAGGCAACTGATTAAAGCTCGATTAAACAGTGACACATTACTGCAAAGAAGATTAGAAACAACCAAACACATTTAAAGTTCAGCTCTTACCCTACTTTAGAACTAATAGGTCAAGCTTATGAAAAAATATTGCAGATCCATACATTCAAATTACGCTGGTTGACATATGACCAGGATCTGTACTATTTGCTGCTTAGTCTTCAAAAAATTTACTAGTTTTGTTCGCATGAACAGTTTGCAAAATCAAAGAATTTTGTCTTGTTTATTATCGAATAAAGCAGGCAAAGGGATAAGATTACCGCCGCATTTTCTCATAATTACGATGTTTATCTACCGTCACAACGAGACATCAAACTACCAAATCAGTAAAATCATTTATTTTTTTCATTCCTAATGTTGAATTTTACCTTAAATGTAAATGTAATCCTTTTAACGCTGTGACATTCGTTTTTATTTTCTCCACACTTTATCAGATAAGCGGATTTCTTACAAAGGGATTTTTCTAGCCACTTTACATATAGATTTGAGATGTTGATCTTTGAAAATACATCATATATGCATCAGATCCATTAACCTGCCTATCAGATGATCAATTCCAAACTGTCAAAGCAGATTTAAATATTATATGCCGAGTACAGAGAGGAAAAGAGCTTACTAACAATGATATTTCAAATTGTCAATTAATTAATTTTTGACAAACACAGAAAAAAAAAATTGATTTGTCTTTGATTTGGCTTGTGTATTTTTTAACCTGGATAAAATCATTTATACTCTTATACAAGGAGCCTAGTCTGTAGATATTCACAGCAATTCTGGCATAAGGATGATAAATGGAGAGGGCATCTAAGAGAGCGACTGGACAGTCAGGCCCCACCCTCACCATAGGATTATTTGTTGGCCTGATTAAAAAAATAAACTGGATATGATGATGATGATGATGATGATGATTACTGACACAGGGGCTAATCAGGCAGTTATACCACAACGAGTCATATTAACCTGACACAGTGGCTAATCAGGCAGTTATACCACAACGAGTCATATTACCCTGACACAGTGGCTAATCAGGCAGTTATACCACAACGAGTCATATTAACCTGACACAGTGGCTAATCAGGCAGTTATACCACAACGAGTCATATTACCCTGACACAGTGGCTAATCAGGCAGTTATACCACAACGAGTCATATTAACCTGACACAGTGGCTAATCAGGCAGTTATACCACAACGATTCATATTACCCTGACACAGTGGCTAATCAGGCAGTTATACCACAACGAGTCATATTAACCTGACACAGTGGCTAATCAGGCAGTTATACCACAACGAGTCATATTACCCTGACACAGTGGCTAATCAGGCAGTAATACCACAACGAGTCATATTAACCTGACACAGTGGCTAATCAGGCAGTTACCACCATTTATAATGACTTTAGTATGTTGTGGCTGGGGATCGAACCTGGGGTCTTTTGTACATGGAGCTGACACTTTACCAACTGCATTACCAGGTACGTTATGACTTTACACTTGTGTGTTTTGTTTGTGACATACTTGTAAGCCCTTGACCTTGCTATGAACAGAAACTGTCAAACTATCAACATGGGGAAAAGTTACATACAAATATCAGAACTATTCATTAGAATGCCTTTCAAAGAACAATTTTATTAACCAAACAACTGAATTATCAATCTAAGTAATATATTTACACTTAAAGTTCCTTTTGCAAAAAAAAATCTTTTAGAATCTAAGTTATATCTGCCTAATTCATATGGAAGATATCATCTGCTATAGACACCTTGCTATCAATAAAGTTAACAGCTAAAAAAACACAACTTCATAAACTGAATATTTGTTCGACAGGTAGATAGATTTTCAAGTCTTCGACACTCACGAGGACTGTTATCACTTTGATGCACAACTGTAAACCAATTTGGTTGGAACATAATGCTAAGATAAGACACATATCTATCTCTCAATGCTGAAATATATGTGAAGAAATCAGGATTTTCACATATGATTTGTACCCTGTATTTTTTTTTCTCTTCAACCGCCTTTTTTTTCAAATTTTTTCTTATCTTGGGCGAGAATCCTTTGAACATACCCCCTATAGTATTGATTTGATCTACGTGCATGCTATCTCGGACAATCTGAAAGCAGTTTTTGATAAAATTTGCAAAACTTGATAAATAGCGATATCCTCCGGGAGGAAACTGAGTTGTGTATATAATGTTCAAGATAGGCTGATAAATTATTCATACCAAATCGACAGCTCGCTAGAATTAGTGAGATAAATTTCATTCTACTTAATCGCAAAAAATATTAAAATGGTTTCCACTATCCAGCCTCTGATACAATTAAGATTTCAACTTTATCTCTACCATTGGTAACACTTGGAAAGCCAATGGGGGGAAGAGAGGGGATAGCAAAGGGGGGTTCCTGAGGGGGATCGGTGGTTGACTAGAGGGAAGTGGGGGGGGGGGGGTGTAGCAGGGTAGGGGTAGGGGGGCAACCACATAGACTAGATAAGATTTCTTTAAATTTGGAAGCATTATCTGGGTGAACTTTCTTAGTGCAGGCTCATGAGACTTATCTTAACTATCATACTTGAGAAAGCCACAGTTTGCAGTGATTCTTAACTGGACTATCTAAGACTCTGACAGAGGATGGAATCACTGATAAGCAGTTATCTGCCCCTGGATGGGACATCCGAAGAAAATACTTAAATACCTTGGTCCGGGTATTCAGCGATATGGAGCAAAAAAAGATGCTTTATCTCGGAGTTCCTTCTGGCGCTATCTGTACTACATATCACAAAACGAAGGATCAATGATAATCTCGGTTGATAAAGCCTGGCAACCAATGAATAACAAGCCATAGATATGGACAATGTTTTTTTTCTGGCTTATGATCTGCTTTCATCCCCCCCCCACCATTCCAACCATCACAAAACCCCCTTTTTAGAAAAAAACTACCCCACCTTGATTGGGCTGATATCTGTGATTTTTCACTGATATTTCCCTTACAGACTGATAACATAACTGGAATAAGCAGTAGATAAACCTTTTGCAAACAGCTGCAAAATTATTAAAATTATCTCCCCTTCTATCGTGCTCTCCAATTCTGGAGTCTGAATACACTGGGCTCATTGAGGTTTTATCAAATGATAATATTCCCCAAGAATGCAACGTTATTCTATATTTATTTGAGAATTTAAGTTTATCTCAAAGCTTTCAGATTACTAGATTGGCACTATCAGTGTCTATATTGGGCCAATTTTTATCACGCAACATTCTCATTTTTCCAATCATTATAAAATACACATTAAATTTGAATACAATAGAGGCAATAATGCCATTTAGCCTACTGGTATATAACTGAAAGATTTAATCAAATTTACAAACAAGCTTGCCTTTTTTGCAAGCATGATCATGTTTCATAACTAAAAATTAATTTGCATTTTAAATGCTAGATTAGTAAAAAAAAAAAACACTTCATATAACAATCCTTATTTTGCATGCTGCAATCAGCTGTATAATATCTTATTTTTAAATTTAACTGGAAAAAAAAAATGATATACAAATAGAATTTCTTTGATTCTTAAGTGTTTTCTTTTCAACGAATTATAAGTACACTTTCAACATGTTAATACAAAAAAAAAACACATATTATCTTAATCTATACAACATTTAACTTGACAATTAAAAAACATCTTTACCAGAAATAAAACAAATACATGATATCAAATATAGATGTGTCATTAAGGATGTTCACAAAATTTGCCATTAGAAGTAAAGTGACATAATTGTGTTAGGTATAATTTGGTCACTAACAATAATTCAATTTTCCCAAAAGATTCTGATCACTATTTTAATCAATTTTATAAACACTACATTGACTTAAACTGTCTATTGTAAAGTAAAAAGAAAACATCCCTTAAAGGAATGTTGTTTTATCTTATCCATAACAGTTTTAAATAGTCTGTGATTTAAAAAAAAAAAGAAAAAAAAAAGAAACTAATTTGTCAGTAACATTCAGTAACTTTTCTGACAAAACAGGAAGAAAAATACAAAAAAAGTATTTAAACCAAAGTAGGTTTAAATGTTTGTTTTTTGTAGAATGTAGAACACAGGATGTCTTTGCAGTCTGATGCACTTCTGTCTTTTGAAACATGCTTCTTTTATGTAGCTTGTTATGTTTATGTTTATTTGGTTTATCATCCCACCAACAGTATTTCGGTTATCTGGAGACGGTGTCCACTTAAAGAAAATATAGTGCTGTCTTCACTGTATATTGCATGCCATCAACACCTGGCATGTTACCACACCTAGTCACATTATCCTAACACCAGGCCAACCAGTACTAGAACTCCCCTTATATTTGCTTAAGCATTAGGAAGAGAGCTATACCGCTACCATTTTTAACAACTTTGGTATGTTGCAGCCTAGGATTGAACCTGGGGCCTCCCTTACCTGGAGCCGATGCTCTACAGAATGCGCTTCCAGGTACCTTGTTAAATACGGCGACTGGCATAATGTTAATATTAAACATAACCGATTTTGACTGGTTTAAATCAACGTTTATCAGTTCATTTTGATTGACGATTAGACCAATAAGAGATCAATCGTTACTTTGATAAGTCATCTGTGCAATTCCTATATATTTTAAATTATTTTGTACCACTTACATTATTTCTCAGGAGAGAGTGCAACTTTAAGTTATTAACAAGGAATGTCAAATCTCTTATCAAACTAATAACGCCAGACAAAAAGAAAAAGGAATCTTTAAAACAATCAGCTCCTGCACTGTTTAAATCTGTTTGAAAAATTTTCCCAAAGCAAACATTTTATTGCTAATGGCAGTTTGTTCCAAGATTTGATTTTTAGCACAAATCACATTGAAATTACATAGATATTTATCTAAGTGTGCACTCGTTGAATCGGCTGACAGCAATAAAATTCTTAGCGGGCTAGCTTGGTGATAAACACAGTGTAACAAGATAAAAACAGAAAATGGAACTAGATTTGAATCTGGAATCTGATAGGAACTTCATTGGGCTTGAACCTTAGTGATTAAAAAAATATGGGAATCAGTTAAGGACGAGATGCTACATTCTTGTAAGAGTGCAGATCTCTCTCTCGAGCTCTCGAGCTCCCTCGCAGTAGTATACTGCATGATTTATACAAAATGTCACTACACTCTCACGACATGCAGGCAGATTACATATTTTTTCTGAAAGTGTTCTAACAGGAGAGGGGATCAGATAGTGAAATAGATTATGTTGGTATGGTAATAAAAAATGGGGAAATGTTAGATTGAAAGTGAAGACAAAAGTATTTATCAGTATCAGCATCAAGATCTAAAATTGTAAGCCATAACATGATACATAATAACATTTTTGTTATTCATCATCATTACCATCTTCATAATAAAAATCTCTATCATCATTTTTGGCATTATCATCTTATTTTGTCATCAGTCATCATCATCATCATTATCATCATCATTGACATCATCATCATCATCATCATCATAATATCTATCATCTTCATCCTCATAACCATCACCATAATCATCATCATCATCATCATCATCAACAACAACAACATCATCAAAAACATCATCATATCTATCATCATCCTCATCCTCATAACCATCATCATTATCATCACCATCATCCTCAACATCATCATTTTACTCCTCATCAAAAACATTTTCAGTATATAAATTTTTTACCTCACACTCACACACCCTATCTTTGTGGAAATGAAAAAATGCTCTTTTACACACATAAATGTATATATTTTTATATAATTATACTTATACTTATAATATCTTCATCACATACCTGTAAAACCAGTTCACCTGGTTTGATTGAACTCAATGCAACGAGCTCGCCAGAAAATGGTCCCAACCTTTGACCCTTTCGTAGTTCCACCTTTGACAAGACAGACCATGGTATCCCTGTCACTGTGAACTCAGCCTCATCAACTTTCCTTAGCGTCAATAAATCTTTTGGAAAGAACAGCTTCTTCATAAGTTGTTGCTTCAACATCGAGTCATCATCATCATCGGAAATATCTTTTTCCACAATTTGACCATTTTCAACTTTAACCTCAGCTGCACCATTGACCTGATTAGCTTCAACTTCAATATCCTGCTCAGCATCCGTAGCAGAAACTTCTACTCCTCTGTATGATTTCGATTGACTTTTTCCAAGTTCTGTGTCACTAGCAACTCCATCACTATTAATATCTTCCATCGGTGTGTACTCTCTGTCATCACAATTGTCCCTATCGCTGTGACAATCGTCGATGTTCTCACCATCGTGATCGGGAGAATTGTGGGAAGGAGAATTTGCATCGTTTCCGTTGTCATCTGCTTGGTCCATTGGCTGGCTTAATCCTACGCTGTTGTCCTCTTCCTCATCCTCAGGCCCTGAAATAAATGAAATAAGAAAATAATAATATTTATTAATATTTAAGTTTTAGTTGGAAGAAGTAAATTGAATGCTTTTACTTTTTATGTCCATACATAAAACATTCTATAAATAGAGGGTGATGTCACTATGTTTCGCCACCTATATTCTATGACACATCACAACCAGCTGATTTGTTGCATTTGTGCTTAATCCTTGTTCTGCATTCATATATAATACTTAATTGTGTAGTTTACAAATAACTTAATAAGGATATTATACACTTCTATATTTATCAATGTATTTTGTTTTAACACAGGTAGACATTCAGCCACTCTCAATCATGGGAAAATACACCTGTCTGTTTAATTACCTTTGAGTATAAAAGGTCTTATGTATATGAAGAGTATAAAATGTTCATTATATAAAGTGTAAATCATATAAAATGACAGCTAATATTGTTACATAAAATTATTACTGCAATCAACATACAAGGGTTGATAAAAAAAATATGTAGAATACTTTTATAAAATTAACATAACAACTGTTTAATTCTTAAATTTATATTTGATAACTTAGTTCTTTTAGAAAACTTTACATGAATAAGTCTACTCTTGAACATTTTCTGAGAACAAAGTGGGAGAGTTTCACTTGCGAAGTGGGATTTTTTTTATTTTCATATAAACAAAGAAGGAAGTTATCTGTTTCCAAGTAGGAGATTTTGAAAAATGCGTAAAAATGGTTCAAAATCATTTGAAAATAACATTTAAACTTAAATTGAAGTATACTTCATACAATTATAAATGTATTACATTTGCAAATAAGGTGCATTTGAGATTTTTCTTTCTATTATGTTCATTTTCTCGTTCATCCTGTTCGTGAGGTATAATGCAAGATGTTTTCAGAAGAAATACAAAAAGACCTTTTTAAAAGCACAACATGATAACATCTTCTAACATCACCATAGTCAACGTTATCATAGAAATCCAACCAAGACACTAAATGACATGTATCCATGTTCTTCCATCTCTAAATTTCTTAATCTTTTCATTCATAGTACATGTATATGATCTTAAAACTTTACCTTTTTTTTCTTATTAATGTTATTAAAACAGTTCAAAGTATTTCTAATACATGTATGTTTCATCATTTATTAGTAAATTCATGGTCAAACCAGTCAACAAATAAACCCTAGGTAGTGTAGATTCTACTAAAGGTAAGACTGACAATTGTGATTGCTTCCGCAAAGGCGTAAAATGGTACATGCATGAGTGAAATGGTTAACCACTTGAAGACAGTTGATTTGTTCATTTATTGTGCAAGCATGACCTTTGGCAAGACCTTTTTTTTGATACATTAAGTTTTGCAGAATATTCCAATGAGGAAAAAAACCTTAATGGTTGCAGTTCTTGTTCTTCAGGAAGCCTCGTTTGTTATGTAGAATTTTTGGCCAGTTTCAGATTACACATTTGTGCATAGTTTGTAGTCGCATAAGAATGGAGGTTCAATTGTGTATTATTTACATGATTTAAATTGTATGGGGCACCTATGTTGAAGTGGCATATTTGCCAACTCCTCTCATGGTGAAGGTTCAAGTCCCTGTTCAGTCGAGAGAACTTAATGTGGGAAAGTTTTCCAACTGCCTGAGGTGGTTTTACCAAGATATTTGTCTGTGGTCTCTCCCCATAAAATACCAAAAAGATGTTGCTATAATGATTATAACCATTCTCTGCTAATTATTTACAAAAAAAAACACCAAAAAACATTATCTTAAAGCCTTATAACATAAAAAGGCACAACCAAATTCTGGAACTTTTAGCTCCCCTTTTTAAAATAATACCCTGCTTAAAGTTTAAACTCCCACAAGATCTCACTTTACATAATTCTAAAAAATTCTTTTTATATCCCTATTCAAAACTAACTCATTTAGTACATTTAGCAATTCATTTCTTCACCAGTAACATTACCAGATTACATTCTTGGCCACAACTTACAAAAGCACTGATAAGACAAGAACCATTAAGTGGAATATAAAAGGAACATGTCAGTTAACCTAGAAAAAAAATTCTTGCAACAGGTGTTTGATTAAAATTGAAGAAACCAGCCACTGAATGCATGAAATTGCTCAAACTTATGAATGGACAAAAAATGAGTAACAAAGTAATTTTTGGGATGTACATTTTGAAAAATGCATAATTATGTTTGAGGTATACAAATTTCTTAAAATAAGGGAAAGAACATATAGTTTCCCACATATAATATACATATGACAACACCTTGAACCTTTTTCTGGGATGAAATTTCTGCATAAATTCAAACTTTTGTTTAACACAACCCCATATGTTAGACAGTACATGTTGAGAATCAACTCCCTTAAAATGATCTCTCTTTCCAATTCTATAAGTAAGTGTCATAGATATTTCAGTGAACAATGTAAAAAAAATACCCCAAAAATGGATTTCCAATTAAAAAGGGAGAAGTTAAGAAGAAATATTTATCATACTTAAAACCTGACAACAGAAACATATAAGTTCATATATATGAGATGCTATCAGTTGATATCTTAATTATGGCAATCATCATTTTGACTCTGTCACAGATAAGTGCATCTTGCATTAACAAGCATATTAACAGATGAAAGAAAGACGTAATTGCCACTTGTGTTTATGCTGTTTAAGTTCTCTATCAATGATTTGAACTTGATAAGCACCTCTGAACGCTCTCTGTACTATTTTGAAGATTTTTTGATAATCTTCAATGACCAATCCCTAGCATAATTAGACAAGAATATTAGGTGTAACTGGCTGTGACATGACCCTTTTCTGTATATTTCTTAAGAAATTTATACTGAAAGTTAATAAATTACAGTTATAATCACATTCTGATATAGTCATTCAAAGCCGTAAACTACATAAACTGTAATCATGAATATTAGAACGACTTTTTTCAAAACAGTGTAGGTTGATCTCTCATTCCAGATTATACATTGTGTTATATCTTTTGACACAGAGCACATTTTCTAACTTAGTGTATTTCTACTGTTTCACAGAGTCTTCATCAGTCGAAATACATTAAGGAACGAATACGCTAAAAAAATAAAAAAAATATGTTCGATATCAAGATATTGTGTAACAAAATGACTTGGTCGCAGTTTTATTAAGGTACAGAACACATCAAACCAATTTATCTGCACTTTACAGTTGTATTTAGATAACTGCATAACTATCATGCTAATCAGAGCATTGTTGATGATGAAAATGTAAACACATTATATACATTATTGCATTTAAAGTTTGAGTTATTTTTAAGCTGTTGACTGAGCTTGAAGATGCTAACAATACATGAAATAAATTGTTATGCTCTTTTATTCTAGAAACCATTAAACAACATAATCTTTTGAAGAGCAGCATGTTTTAAAGTGATCGGAGGCAATATTGAATCAAATTCTTCATTTGAAGTGCAGACCTAGTTGTTCTATGCTAAACTAGGACCAATCAGTAAATAGTGTACATTTTTCCAACAACTTGGTGCAACAGCTGGAAAGACTGCCACTACACTTTTTGTTGTGGACTGATCAATATGAAATTTACAGGCTGTGAGAAAAAGTTAATAATATGCAGTAGGCAAGGGTTGGAAGTTATAAAAACTTTGAGACTGTGTCCGAGACAATTCTTAAGCATCTGATTGGTTAATTTTGAAATTTTATCTGAATCCAACCAATCAGATGACTGAGTAGTTTCTCAGACTCAATCTTAGTTTTATAACCTCCAGTCCTGGACTAGAGATGATAGACAGTAATAAGACAGTAATAAACAAAAAGTGCAGTGTATTGAAACAAGTCAATAGTAAGTAGTGCCAATTTTCTTACTACTTCCCTTCCTGACAATGCTTGCTATTTGTGAATCATACAAAGAGAAATGTGGAAGTTTTCAAGCAAATATCCGCTGAGAAATGCCTTAGATACCCAGTTTTATTATATGATAATTTATTAAAACAATGAACACTGAAAACCAGAACAGAACAAGTAATGACAAAAATAAAAATAAATCTACCTATTCGAGCACTATACTCCAAAATCTTCCAACTTAATCCCATGAAAGCTTCTTCACAAATGAAGATGAGAAAATAGTTCTATGACCATTTAACTTAACACACCTAGTTCTTATAATAGAGTAGCTCGAGGATGCTGAAGAGTGGAAATGCCCAGTATAATTCAGTGGGTTAGCCTAGGAGCACCCCACAGCAACGCCATTGCCAAATCTTATCTTTCCCCTTGACAAAGAATTAAATACACTGACACCGACTTATCAAGCACGGATCACTGGCTTATCTTGTGTCTTCAAGAGAAGGAAGCTGGGACGAAGTATCCAGAGAATCCAAAGAGTTACCAAACCTTTTATGTTTCATATCGGCTCTAATTGCTGTCAACTTCATAAGCTATTAATATGCATTACTCTTATGTGCCAATTATACGTCGTAGCAGCGTCTCCTACGAGAACCACAGGCAGCTTATGCTGCAAGTATGACAGATAAAAAATATCAACTCCCTCCCCTATTAATTTCTTACAAGTGGCATCATTTTTTATGTAACGGTCTTACAGCCTTAATTTCTTATAAGTGGCATAGTTTTTATGAAACGGTAATTCTGACACATATCCTGATGTCTACTACTGATAGGTAAGCTTGGCGTCCCTCTAAACCAGTGAATGCTTGACAATATATAATAAACTCGTCACCACTCAAGTAGCAATAATTTCTATCATAGACATCTAAATATTCTGACAAGGGACTGCATACAGTTAACCCTTCAACTGGTTCTAGTTTTTTTTAACTCTTTTAAAAAATTTTGGGGTATTGTTAAAGGGACACTGTCAGATTTTGCTGTTAATTTGTCACTGAGGTCTTATTCTGATTCTAAAATTGAGAAAAATGTTGGAACCAGGTATTTTTGAACAAATATTTTAAAAAAACCCACAAAAATACAAGTTTTAACGAACTTCATTAAGACTTCATGAAGAAAAGCGAACCCAAATTGAAAAAACAGGTACTAACACTTTCACTATTTAGTGAATTTGAAAATGATTTTCATCCAGCTTATGGCGATTTAATTGTCATGTTTTGTTATCAGTAATGTGATGTTATGGCATATTTACAGTACAAATCCATACAATAACAAAAGAAACTGATTTAAAAAAAAATCTTTTAAAAATGATGTTTTAAGACAAATCATATTGAGTTCCTTTAATGCAGTTAAATTTTCTTAAGACTTATTTCCTTCTCACAGTATTGGCAGAATAAAGCTTGTCAAGTTTATAATCATAAGTCAAGGGTGAATTTAATTTACAAAATTGTTACCACATCACTGAATGAGTTTGACAGCTGCTTGTAAATATGTAAAGATTAAAAGGTTAAATGATAAAAAAATTAAGCAGTCTTAAATTATAAAAAAGTAACATGTATTAGAGATTAGTAAAGAAAGAAAGAAAGTAAGCAAAAACATATCATTACAATGTGAAATCACAATTTTTAATAACATTTTATATACAACAGAACATCATATATCACTTAGTTTATTATTTCTCTCTGATACAAACCTATGTTTTGGTACATGCACAATAAACATGTAACTTGAGACATGTCTTTGTGATTTCAAGGAAAGGCTCATGAGATGTTTCCATGTGAAATTTTGCCTACATGTATTTATTTAATAGCTAACAGTATAAAACTTTAAACTGAAACTGTATAACTCAATCAAACTGAACTGAACTTTAACTGCACAACTGTATACAACTTATAACTTAATGTAACTAAATAACTGCTTAAAATATCGAACATGACATAAGCAGTATAATACTGAATTGTACAAGTTGCTGTTTAAATATTCTATAAAAAAAGTCAACTACCAACCACATACAGCTGGACACAACCGCAAATGCTGATCCCTAGCCAGCTGTCAGTATTACAAAACCACTTGTTCGCTGATCCCTAGCCCAGTCGGCAGTACGAGGGTGGGTACTTATCTCTCTCAGCCACTGATACTAATCTGACACTGCTGTAGCCAATTTCCCATCTTTATGACACACCAAGCTCCCAGCTATTTTAGCACCTACAGTTACTTCATTTTCAACTACTCAAGTGACAAATTGCAAATTGCTGAAAAAGAGGGGGGTGGGAGTTGGGGGTGGGGCCCTTAAGTGCCACATCCAGAGTTGTTTGACATTTCTGTTTAAAGATTACTGGGTATGTTTGTTTTTTTAAGAGGTCTCAAAACAAAGTTTTCGAAAATATTATTTGGAGGGTTTTTC